>WWET01000020.1:24465-39330 GCA_011038615.1 Limnodynastes dumerilii
AGATAGATAGATAGATAGATAGATAGATAGATAGATAGATAGATAGATAGATAGATAGATAGATAGATAGATTTATTTTAAGCCTGTATCAATTTGCTTATTACTTCTTCTTGTTGATTTTGTAGACCCTTATCCATTTTTATGACATTCCAAGCCATTGATCTTCTCAGCAATGCTGAATGCAATTGTATCGCGTTACAAAAACATTCCTACATTGAAAAGTTTAACATATGAACTTTTCTCAGTACAGTACATATACAACGTGTTAAAAATAATTGATGCGCACATAATCAGGTGCTAAATATGCGGCCCCATACTTGTTATGACTAGAATGGTCAGAATTCTCACCCCAGTCAGTTTATAGGCTTTGTAATGGAACAGGTGTATCATGACCTTGATATCTGTATGTTCTCTCTGGGATGGTGTCAGTTTCACACAAAACAAAACACAGTAATAATAGTCAGTAATTAGAGTTACAGTTGCTGGCCTTTCCAGAAAGAGTTCAGGAATGGAAGGATTATCTTTGTCCAAGACAAACTTAAAACAGATGACAGTGTGACAACTTTGCTGTTCATGTTCTACATTTATAATAATTATAGAACCATTAGGAGTATATGGAGGAATGGACAATGTGACCAATAGCCATACCATGAAGTGTAGTTATGTAGTTATGTTTGATGCTCAGTAAATGAGATATTATGCAACAGTATACTGTACCTGTAAACTTCTGAAAGAATTCCTTTCAAATGTATCATCAGCACTATTTCCCACAAGCCTTTGCAGTGCCTCGCAAAGGCAGAACTAATATAGATGATGTTGATTAAGGAGGTGCAGACATGAGACAAGAGTAGGAAGAGCTTTGATTTTGAGAGCTTACAGACAAGAGTGAAAGGACAATGTTAGGACAAGTGAACAAGCAAGGCTGAGTGTAAGGCAAGGGTTGGGTATTTCATAGTAGGGAGTAGAATATGCAAAGGTATTATATCTGGTGTTGTGCGACTATCTGATTGTAGAGGATTGAGATGTGACCGAGCAAAGGAAAACCAGACCAAAATGTTAAACTTATTTGAAGTCATTTGGAAGTAATGGGATTTATAATGATAGGGAAGTAGGTATAGGGACTTACAGGGAAGTATTCTGGGGGGTGTTGTGGAGGTATTTGAACATGTCTTAAAGGGACAACTGGGAAGAGTAACATATGAATACCTCATCTTTAGTAAACAATGAGAAATCTTAGGGTAAGCCAGTAGAAGGTAGGTGAAAGGTAATGGATCGATGACACATGTTTATGTTTCAAACTTATGGAAGGAGAAGTAAATTGTTAGTGGCAAATACAAAAGGCAAGATTATACATGATCCCACCAAGTTTTGTGAAATGCCCTTACTACCAGTTTAACCCCAGTGGTGGGAGTGGGAGCCAACATGGGGCTGGAGGTACTTAGTAAAAACTGAAAAAGATTTTCTGTGGGTGCTGTATGTGAGAAGCTGCTGTACTTGGGGTCTATACTAACCCCCACAAGAGGAACACGTTCTTCAATAAAATAAATAATAAAGGATTTGGTACAGCGCTCAAAGACAAAAAAAAAGGGGGTCTATATTGAAAATGTTGGTGTTAATAGTAGGTATCGGCAAACCTGTTTCTTCTATCTGTGAATAGAAGAAACAGGTTTGCTGATTCCTATTAGTAACACCAACATTTTCAATATAGACCCTTTTTTGTCTTTGAGCGCTGTACCAAATCCTTTATTATTTCTTTTATTGGAGGTACTTAGTACCCAACTCACCTCAGGAACAATATGTATCTATGCATGTAGATGAATAAAGAGTCATTGTCATGTTGATGCGCTTACCAAATTCCTTCTCTTTGTAGTGTCACTAATGTGTAAGATGTCACAGTCTGAGAAGACTCAGTCACAAGTAGCAAGATGATGCCAGAAGAGGATAAAGAGCACATGGAGAAAAAACCACTTCATAGGAGGCAATTTATATCAGTGAAGGAATATTGTGTGGAATATATAATCGACCCTAAATAAAAATATACAAAAAATAAATCAGTGAAGGCATGTTTGAAGAGAATATAGTGGAGGGTGTGTAGAAAGGACAGTGGGGGTGTAGAGAATAGGTGTGTGTGTGTGTATGCACTTTAAATGGAATTGAAGGGGACGGGTAAAAAGAACATTGGGGAGGGTGTGTTGGGATGATAGTGTGTGGTGATAAGAATAATGGAATAGTAGGGGTAGTGTTTTGCTTGGACTTCTATAGAGGACAGTACACTGGAACCATGTTATAACCAGCTGCTTCTTTAGTCAGCCATTACACAATTCTGCCCCAGTAATGCTATACCTGACTAATGCTATGACTTTTAAAGGAAAGTCACTGAAGAATCAGACTCACCTAGGTCTTCAAGGGTGTGTCAACAAATAATACGCAATCATATAAATAATGCATTTTTGTACTCCCATAGGGTTGCCATTCGGCCTCCATGGCGCTCCTGCATTTTTCCAGAGGTTTATGGATAAGGTACTAAGACCTCATCAAACTATGCAGTTGATTACCTAGATGGAATTGTGATTTACAGTATCTCAAAACATACACATCATAATTGCCTCTGTAATGCTTCAATCCCTATGGTTGGCAACCTATTACAAGTGGTTTATAACCAACTTGGTGCTGTCCAGTGCCAAGAGTCTGAGGGATTAAAGCACCCAGTACTGTACCTGAGTAGGAAACTCTACCCTCAGCAGTTACACTACTCAGTGGTGGAGAAGGAGTGCTTGGCAGTGAAATGGGCCGTTGAATCCCTCAGGTATTACCTTACAGGGGTTTAATTTGAGGTAGTGACAGATCAGATTAAAATGGTTAAACAATATGTGGGACTCCATTTCCAGTCTTACAAGGTAGTATCTGGCAATCCAGCTCTACCCCTTCAAAATGCATCACAGACCTAGTGAACCAACTTGATCCAACCCCATTGGCCTTCTCCCTCTAAATATTTATATTATTCATTGTCTAAACCGCCTTCTCATATTTATGCTGACTGTGGACAATTGGGGCATAATGAATCAGTCCTCAGATGGATTGCTCCTTTGCAAGAGGTACTGACTATTGCACTTGTCATATCTGGTACATTAGTCATCCAAGTGTTAGAGTTTGATGGGAAAGTTGTTAAGTTGACTTTTTTAGATGTATAAACACAACGAAAAAAATAAAAAATATTAGAAAATATATTTGAAAAAAATATTAGCAATGGCTGAATACACTCAGACAGCAACCAAGTAGCAAGGAACAGGTTTTTATTAACACTAGACCAAAAGAAAACCTACTGGAGCGCTTGTGATTGTCCAGTACAATTTAATCAAATACAGTATTAGAAACTCTGCAGCAGCTCTTATAGGGAGGATAAGTCCCTTATAGAAAAAGCAAAATACAAGAAATAAAAGAGCGCTTCAAGAGTCTAATGTTTATTAGGTAATCGAACAGTAAGAATTATTTATGACCATATAAAATGTATTGCAAAAAATAAGGCATATAAAATAAATCAAACAATAAATACATACATTAAAGGGATTAACTACAGTCATCGCTTCGATTACCTAATAAACATTAGACTCTGTGCAATCTATAAGCTGTATAATAGGTGGACAACCACTTGTTGCCAACATTGCCGTGTTTGTTTTGGTACTTTTAACAATTATTGCTATATTGTTGCAGCTGATATAACTTTTACTTATTATTTTATTACTGTTTAGTATTAATAAAGAGCAGTTCATTGTTACTTGGTTGCCGACTGAGTGTATTCAGCCCTTGATAATATTTTTTCAAATATTTTTTATATTTTTTAGTCGCTGTGTTTATACTTGTACTGTTGTTTTGCTGGGGAATTTGCAAAAGTTCCCCCCTGCACGGCTGAACCAATTAGGCGCTGGAGACTCTTTTTAGATTTGCCATTTTTTAGATATTTGCATTTAAATGCAGATTTTCCATCCCCAAGTAGACTAAAGTGCCAAGCTTCAGCCTTGGGCGTTTAAGGACCACTGTCTAACGGGGGAGTTATTTTGCTGGGTGAGAAACAGCCACATGAACTGAAGGAAACTCAACCCTTTCCTTTCAGGAGGTAGGATGTACTCCTTATAAACCGCTCAGATCTAATGATTAATGTCTTGTGTATAGTTTTGCTGTTCTCAGACCCAGGTGAAACCTCAAGCCTGTAACCGGACACCTGACAAGCTGTATATTCTTGTTGTCTGCTGTTATGCTGTGAGTGCATTTGGACTTACTTTCTGAATATGTCTTTGTTTTCTGCATTTAAAACTTGGGCTTTATGCTGACAATTAAGAACCTTGGACTTGATTCACCTTTAAGAAGAAGCTGAAATTCCCTGTATATTTATAGGAGCGGATAAACCGTGCATGTCCAGTACATAAAGTTACACATGAGATCCTGATGTTATGCACAGGAATTCATTAAGCACGGACTTTAACTCTGTTCTTAGTGAGATAAGTAAGAAGGGGAGTGCCAGTCCTCCGTAAGAAGGAAGTTAAGAAGAGTGGCTGGGGGGAGGTATTTAAATGGGGCTTTAAGGGCGCACATACTAAAGCAACTTAAGCACAGACATACACTCGGATAGCTAAGGTAGCCCTATGGGCGCGGAAGTAAGCTAAAATCCATAGGAACGATGGGAGTGTCATGGGAGTTGCTTTGCCACTTAGTTGTGTATTTTTGCGAATGCGCGTGTGCTTAATTCTTTCTTATCTGTAAATCCAGTCACTTTATGCTTATTTCTCCAGCTCCTAAATTAACACAACCCACTACAGCACCCCAAACACACAAACAAACATACATACATACACAGTGCTCCACATAATACATTATTCCTATCTCTCACACACATTGCACCCCATAATACATAACACACACACACACACACAGTGCAACCCATAATACAATCTCCTGGCCTCTAATACACACACAAACTTACACACATATACTACATTGTCCATGCTGTATCCACATTTCGCATATCACAAACAGGTCCCTTTACATGGAAGAAACCCAATGTATATGATAAAACATACAATGTACCTGACAGTGAAGCATCTTACAGAAGCAGCATTTCACAGGAAACACTGACTCCCCCCCCAATTAAGAGAGATGTTCACATGGGGCCTGAATCAGACTTAATAACAACAGCCAACTTACGCATGCGGCGACCACGAGTCGCATGCATGTGCCAGATGTTACGAAATGGAATGCTGGTTGTACGTTGTTGGTTACATAACGTCAGAGATCCATATAATAGGGCGTGAAATCAGTATACATGGACGAATATACTCATTGTGGGTGGGGGAAGGCATTTAAATTTGTATGGTATGGGCTGGTTTAGGCAGTGATGAACAAGCCATTACATATGACGAGACATACACAAGGAAATGTTAAGGTAGGGTTCTGAACATGGAAGTCAGCAAAGATACATGCAGTGCATTAGGAAAGTATTCACAGCACTTCACTTTTTCCACATTTTGTTATGTTACAGCCTTATTCCAAAATGGAACAAATGTAATTTTCCCTTCAAAATTCTACACACAATACCCCATAATGACAATGTTAAAAAAAATATGGGGAGATTTTTGCAAATGTATTGAAAATCAAAAACTATGAAATCACATGCACATAAGTATTCACAGCCTTTGTCATGAAGCTTAAAATTTAACTCAGGTGCATCCTGTTTCCACTGATCATCCTTGAGATGTTTCTACAGCTTAATTGGAGTCCACCTTTTGTTTGATCGTTCAGATTTTCTCAAAGCTATATGGGCAGTAGAACATCCTTATGGACCTGATCCAGACCTGTGCATTTTCTGTATGCACAGAGGTTGGCATGTGGAGGGGGAAGTGAACTCCCCTCTTATTTACAGAGTTCTGTTCACTTACAGTGCATCCGGAAAGTATTCACAGTGCTTCACGTTTTCCATATTTAGTTATGTTACAACCTAATTCCAAAATTAAATAAATTCCATTTTTCCCCTCAAAATTTTACAAACAATACCCCATAATGAAAATATGAAAAAGTTTTTTTGAGATTTTTGCAAATTTATTAAAAATAAAAAAACAAAAAAATGAAATCACATGTACATAAGTATTCACAGCCTTTGTCATGAAGCTCAAAATTGAGCTCAGGTGCATCCTGTTTCCACTGATCATCCTTGAGATGTTTCTACAGCTTAATTGGAGTCCACCTGTGATAAATTCTGTTGATTTGGAAAGGCACACACATGTCTATATAAGGTCCCACACTTGACAGTGCATATCATAGCACAAACCAAGCATGAAGTCAAAGGAATTGTCTGTAGACTTCGGAGATAGGATTGTCTCGAGGCACAAATCTAGGGAAGGGTACAGAAAAATATCTGCTGCTTTGAAGGTCCCAATGAGCACAGTGCCCTCCATCATCCGTAAATGGAAGAAGTTGGGAATCAAGATATCAAAGGAGTGGCTTCAGGACAACTTTGTGAATGTCCTTGAGTGGTCCAGCCAGAGCCCAGACTTGAATCCGATTGAACGTCTCTGAAGAGATCTGAAAATGTCTGTGCACCGATGCTTCCCATCCAGCCTGATGAAGCTTGAGAGGTGCTGCAAAGAAAAATGGGTGAAACTGCCCAAAGATAGGTGTGCAAAGCTTGTGGCATCATATTCAAAAAGACTTGAGGCTGTAATTGGTGCCAAAGATGCATCAACAAAGTACTGAGCAAAGGCTGTGATTTCTGTGCTTTTTGATTTTTAACAAATTTAAATTAAAATAATTTATTCCATTATTCCATTATTCCATTATGAATACTTTCCGGATGCACTGTACATGAGAGGGGAGTGCTCGGGGGAGTGCATTTTCCTTAGTAGTGCGTAATTTAGGTATGCTTGTGTACGTATAATGATCTTAAGTTTGGATCAGGCCCATGGTTGTGACAGCAAAAGTTCATCTAGCCCACTTGTAAACAGCATCTATTGAACAGCAAATACCAACCCCCACCCTCTCCTCCAGAGAAAATCAACTTTAAAAAATTTAAATAAAGAGGGGGTGGGGGATTAAATTTGGGCTCTACTGCAATCCTAGATGCCAATCCCAGTGTGCAGGTCTCAGGATTTAGTACCCACTCCCCTCTAGCTTGGTAAAGGCAATGTGATTTTCTGGTTTTATCTCCACAGGCAGTCCAATCTTTGTGCTAGTAGATCTGGGGTTGGTTAGATTCAAAGGTGTTGAGATCCCTATATGGCTCCATCATTCCAAGCTGACAGAAAACTAGCGCTGGTGACCCTGTGCTTGTTACAAGACAGGTTTAACATTTGTATTTTTGTGACTAGATAACATTTGCAGCACTGGGCAGCTGTCCTCATTAGTACTTTAAAAACTGAAACTAATTTGTAGACCGCTAATAGCACACAAACTGAGAGGATTTATTCATGTGGCGATTTTAAAAGGAAAATGAAGAGATACAGGCAATCATTAACTCTGGTGATTTTATATTATAAATGGTGGGGGGTCTGTCAGCTGCAAATTGTGGTACAATAAATATAGCGAGTTATAAAATGACTGAACACGTCCAAAAACTTTAGTTAGTTTGAAAACACAAAAAAGTCCCAAAAATGAATGCATTTTGCATACATTCATACCTACTTAAATGTGCTAGATTTATGCATTGTGGGTCCGATCTATATATAACAGCGATTTTTATCGCTGTGTATACAAAACGCTCTGTCATATGGAAGTGTCTCTCTTTGCGTATCTTTGCGTATCCTTGCATGTGCAAAGTGTTGTCACGCCCTGACATGCGGAACCTTGACCATAGGAAAACCAGCTCCATACTGATGCGTAACATCGGCCATGCACATGCGCAGTGCACTTGCAAACTGCATACTGCACGCAAAAGTCATCTAATGTTGTTAATTTTGGATCAGTCTCTGTGTTATTACTTTATGATCATGTAAACTTAGTCCAATAAATGTGAACAAAAAGTTAAAGGTTGTTGGGCTTGTAAAGTAGTGGTGCAAACACACACTTTGGCTGAGCACTACAAGTTCAAGCCACTGAGTATAGTATAGTAAGAGATTCTGGTGTATGATGCCCAATTGCAGGATTTACAACTATATATAGATCTATTATGAAGCCATTGAGAAGTGCTTATAGTTACCAGCATGGAGCTATGTTCACAAATGTACTGCAACTTAACAACTAATTTGCTGTTATTTTCTGAACTAGAAAAATTACAGTTGAAAAATGAGTGGTTGCTATGGGTTACCATACCCATGTGCACAGACTACAAATTTACAAAATAGCCTATAATATCATGTTTAACAAAACATCAGGAAACAATTTCTTGCACATGAGGCAAAGTGTATTTGATATTAAATATGATGACTTCTTTCTGGAATCCAAATTATGGTTTTCAGTCCACAAGCAGAACTTATGTCATTTGTTTTCAACTACAGAGTAAGGAGGTGCAATGTCAGAGAGCACAGGTTGTTTTGGGTATTAGTGCTGTTCACACATTCCAGTGGTTTTAATATTGGTGTATTTGCACATGCAGGGATTAAGCACTACAAAGCATCCTAATCTGCTAACAACCTGTGTTTCTTTAAAGTGGCTGAAATCTTTGCACTCTTGTCCTGGTCTTAGAGTGGACCCTACTGTTAGCTTAAAAGCTTTTAGGCTAAACTAGGAGCACGTTTTAAGCTCCCATTAGCAGGAAACACATGGTGCCATTTACTAATTGCCTCCATCTAGCATTGGTTAGCATAGAAAAATAAATATTTTCCACTTCTAACAACAAGTCTTTTTTATGTTATTGTTGTGTTGCTGCAAACCAATATTTTGAGGCTTTTGAGTGTTTTAAACACTGTAATGTGTAACATGCAATGTGTTAAATGGAACGAGGACATGTGGATTGCTATATTATTTGTGATCTGCATTAATAAACAATAGCACATACATATTTATGGATGTTGATAGAATTTGTTGGCAAAAAACAACAGCAAATAAAATAGAAAAAAAGAATTTGACTCGGGGGGCTGAATCCAGAATGATTATAGACAGCTGATTTACATACGCTATAGTACTGACCCTGTATTCCGTGAAATTCAGTCTCCGAAGGCGGGCCCACTCAGCGTGTGTACGTGATACACATGGTGGGTGGGCATAGGAATGTTAAGGGCATTCCAAAGCCCTTAAGTACGATCCTCTATTCCATGGAAAATGTAAAGTAAGGTATGCATACGGAAGGTCCATACATGCGAGAGGAGAGCAGGGGCTGTGCACTCACCTGGCATGTATGGAATGTAGAATCTGTTGTTGAGGCAACATTTGGAATCTTAGCTTAAATCTGGATCCTGGCCAGGATGTGTATTTATGAATTATAATTTTTTATGACTCAAATCCCCTGTCACATCCCAGGGCAATGCAGGACCTGCCCTTGTTATTTGTAACCTCCTTTGCTTTGCAAGCAGAGAATAATTTTTGCAGCCTACAACATTCAGCTTCAAAGTATTAACTAGAGTCTGGTCAGATTATGCCCCTGTCTGGTGGATATGGGACCTTAACTTAGCAAGACCTTTGTTATGCCCATGGTACTTCCCTGGTTACCTACTCAGATATACAGGCTCAAGATGATTTAACTACTGCCCTTACAGACTATCTGCACAATAATGTTCCCTCCCTTACTTCTCCTTCAATTCACTGGTGCACCCTTAAGACAGTCTTAACAGGGTCAGCCATTAAAATCAGGGCAACTCTAAAAAGCAGAAATTTATTTACATATATTGGACCCGATCCTGACCTCCATCCCACACCCGATTTACACATGCAAAGTGCATAAGTCAGATGTCTAGACAGAGGTGCACATGAGCCTGACAGATGTTCTGCAACAGATCTCCAGGCGTACGAAACCAAAATTCATCCGACAAATTTTACTTTTTGGGTAACAGAGAAGGGAGTATGTTGGCTCAGAAATAGAGAGCCTATCCAGTCAAATTCAAAAGCACATATAACATATATCCACCAGGCAGGGAACTGAGATCTCAAATCATGCCGCAATTGCTGAAACGTTTTCTCAGTTCTGTTTTGAATTATATAATCTCCAGAGTGACAAATCTATAATTTAGCCCATCCCACTGCTACTTACTTAGAGGGGGTACCCTCTCCTCATTTACCTGAGGAGGATCTACAGCTTCTGTGAATAATAACAAAGTCTTGGCCGTTATCATAGCCAAATGGAAAGCCCCAGGACCTGATGGCTTTAGCAATGAATTCTATATTGAATTAATAGATTTTTAGTGGCTGTTTTTAACTAATTTATATAATCTGGTTTACAAAGGTTTATGAAATACTGAAACCTATCTATCCATATTTGTATCTATACATATCCATACTAAAAAGATACATATCCATACTAAAACCTGGTAAGGATCTCTCTGCCTGCCACAACTACCGACCTATAGCGTTAAATTCGGATCTAAAAAGTTTCGCTAAACTTTTGGCAATTCAGCTTTCTTGTTTTTAACAAATCTTATACATCATAACCAAGTAGGTTTTATTACAAGAAGGCATTTATTTCAGAACCAGAGACCTCTCTTGTAACCCTTCATATTTTATTAGCCATTTTTAGTAAAGTTTCTCTATATAAATGAAACATCTCCAAAACAGAAGGTTTACCAATCAACCTTCCTTCCACGCTTTTGAGACAGCTTCATGCAAAATATGCTTATACTTGGAAAAAGGAAGCCTTATACTACCTTGGCATGTAGGTGCCATTGGATATTTCACAGATATTTGAGATTAACTATGCTCTTGAGAAACTTATCCATGGGTGGATGCCACATGAGGTCTCCCAGTTGGGCCGTATCGCAGCTTTTTAAATGACAGACCTCGCTAAGATTTTATATATCACACAATCCCTTATCTGCTCTATTGTAAACTCCTTGACAAATTTGGTACCCTGCCATTTGGTGTAAGACACCCCCTCAGAAGGCCAATTACTATGAGACCAAAACAGAGTGGAGGGGAGGCCCTTCTTGACTTAGACCATAACCAAGAGCGGTGTAGACTTTATTTGGACTCCCAACCATTAAGACCTAAAGGTGTCCACACCCTACTAACTATTGCGCATGTGATCTGGGTTTGGGATGGAAGAGAAGCAGTCAGCTGCCTTTTTCACTTGCTATAAAGTAATATATCGCTAGGTGGCCATATCTAAATTAATTCCTGATCTTAATCTGCAATTACGAATAAGGAATAAAATCTCTCTACAACAAACTCTCCATGGCTCAACCCTCTATCTTTCTGTGCAACTCCAGAGCAAATTTGCTCTACCTACCACTGAACATTTCAAATACCTCCAATTGAGCCACTGGTGTGATCACATAAGATGTTGCGGTACTCCTATCTGTCAACCTTATGAACCTTTCCTCTCTCACCACCTCCTCCAGTCATGGTGCTACTTCATTCCACTATCACACTATACACACTATCACACTATATAGCCTGATCAAATCAAGGCCAAATTTGCAGGCCAGTTGGCATAAGAACATCATTTTGAGACCACAATCTCCTAACAGCAATAGGATGTTGTCTTCTCTTTAGACTTTAATCTTTGGAGAGTTACTCCATTGCTTGCTTTTATTTAACCATTAAACATCTCCATAAAGCATGGCCCACTCAGTCCAAGTCTTGGTGGCATATATGTGGAGAAGTTGGTCACATAGGGCCGGATCCACAATTAAGCAAGTCATTTGCATAAGTCCCCTGACAAGCAACATTGGCACACGCCGTACTCAGTTCTGTATGTTAGATGAAGGGGTTGACACTTCACTTGTGCATGCCTAATAACCACCATATAGGTGGGGATAGGCATGCAAATGAAGAGGTGGGGAACAGCAGTCGAAGTAAAGGTAGGGTTCTTGACATGTAAGTGTCCAGGACCCCGCACAAGAGGGGGGAGTGATAGGGGAGTGCACCCCCCTCTTCCGTGCATAGTTTCAGTCTGGATCCAGTCCACAGTTCTTTGTTTTAGACCTGTCATTAAACCTTTATGGAAGAAGTTTTCCCAGATTTCATAGAATTTTTGGAAGATTGATATTTCCCTCACATCGAAGGTCATATTGCTCATCTTTATCCCTCTTAAGTCTCAAAGGGGTAATTGTTACGTGCTGTTTCCAATTTTTTTAGCAGCAAAAACAGCTATTGACCAATGCTGGAAATGTCCCCTACCACCATCCCTCTTTAAAGTAGTAACAAAAGATGATTTGTTATTTGATTTCCTATTTGTGAAGTTCTAGCATATGTGTTACCCAGTTACTGTATTTCATTAACTTTGTGCCTTTTTGTAATGTGTTAAAACTTTAATAAAAACCTTAATGTGGAAAAAAAATCTAAATTCTGGTAGTCAGTAGATTGTCATTTTTCTGTATTTCTATAGTGCCTAAAGGCAATTGTATTATTCAAAATATTGTTTGTTATTATTGATTAACAGTTTGAATTCTGCAGTTAAAAGAGCAGATATTAAGCATATGGGCTAACACTTCCTTTCCTCCTTGTATAGGAGGAAGGCTGGCATTTCTTCTGTTAAGCTGGCCATACACTAGAGCGATTATTGGCCCAAACGCACAATTATCGTGGATTGAACCAAACATCGCTCTAGTGTATGGTGCAGATTTTTTTTCTAAACGGCGATAAAACCTTCCAAAAACGCTAGGGTCCGATAATCGCATCTTTTGGAATTCCTGAATGATGATCGTACCCTAGCTGTGATTTTTGGAGGTACCTAGTGCTCTGCCCTCTCTCCCTCTACGTAAAATGACTGCTGGACAGACATTTAACACTGAAGGAGAGAGGGCAGAGCGCTGCAGAGCCCCACACACTGACAGGCTGCAGCCCTGTGTCCGTCCACTCTCCCTCTGTCTGGGCATACAGCACTGTATACCCAGACAGAGGGAGAGAGGACACAACACAGCAGCCTGTCAGTGTGATTTTTTCCCCATTGATAATTTTTTTTTTTTTTCAGTCAAAACACTATAGATTTTCCCCATTCAGAATTTTTTTTATGGCTGCATGGGTCTCCTGTCAAGATTGACAGGAGACCGAGCCAATCAGAGAGAGACTGCAGCCAGCCAATAGGCTGTCTGTAGGCTCTCCAGCATAGATTATCACCCTCAGCCTCTTCTAGTGTATGGTGCCGATATTGGGACCTTTACCAAGGGAAAAATCGTCCCGTTTATCGGCAGCCACAAGCTGGGAGCGATAATCGCTCTAGTGTATGGCCAGCTTAAGGGATGTGTTTGTTCCAGTGGTAATACGTACTCTTTTTTATGAACTGAATGATACAAATGGGCTTGACCACAAAAATTTTTACAAATCTCTTTAACTGCTCCGCTATATCTTCTATCTGACAAAAAAACATTAATTCAATTTAGTTCAGAGTGGGGATGAGAACTGTCCCAAGTGCAAACAGAGTCCAGTCACTATATTTCATTACCTGTGGTCATGTTACCAGATCTTACAATTATGGGATACAATTTTGAAGCTTTCTTAAATTTAGTGTGCTCGTGATGACAGACTACTTTGACAAGAATTGGGGAATTAATTGTCTACTCCTAATGATATATCTGGATTATACTGATAATAGAATCCATTTAAAAAAAAAAAGTAGCTTCTGTGGACAGAGCAAACTTTCCTATTTTTTTGCATCAAAAAATCTAAACCCTATCTCTTAAATCCTAAACTGTTATATCCCAAATATATAAGGACATGTAACAAACAAAGGGAAAGTCACTTTTGACTTGAAAGTTCTTAATTGTGCTGCTAATTAAATCTTGTTTTTACAAAATCCCATAGGATAACTTTGTATACAGACCCGGGATTTAAAAATTCACTGGAGAATGCTTTGTTCTGGTCTTGGATATATTTGTATTAAGTAATCTTATACCCTCTTGGCTTTCATGAAACCTAAATAAACAGACCTAATTTGTCTAGTCTTTTCCACAAATAAAAACTTTCCTTCTGCTTCATTTACTGATCATCTTAAAAGCATTCCTAATTAAGCAATTAAAAGAATAGCATATTGCATTGTACAAGACATGAACATATTAATGATTTAGGACTGGATTCGGACATCTACATTTCCTGAACTTCTGTACATTTCAGTCAAGTTGACCCATTCAGACTTAATAGGAGCGATATTTCCAACACAGGGGCTGAGTTAGGTTTGAAAGTGTGTGCTTACATTTATTTAATCAGTTTACAGTATAAACAAATTAATGTTTTTAGATCCAACATCAATTCTTACAAGAAGTTACTTGGGTATCAGTTGTAAAACAGAAGGTAGCCATTGGCTGTCTGCAGTCAGTCTCTGTGAGTAGGAGGGGTTATAAAACAAATGCCTGGATATCTACATAGTATGGTCCAACCCATAGGCATACAAATAAAAAGTAATGCAGCTTGGCTTATTATTATGTCACATATAATGGATGCTAAATACAAAACACATCTACTCACATAAAAGGAATATTGTACTTATATCTAAATGTGTGAAATTACACATTATAAATATGGAAACGATGGGTCAGATCCAATAATACAAGTATCAGTATGTGTAGTCTATTAAAGTTGCTGGAAACAGGTGCACAAATATTGTGCCACAAACAAAAAATTTTTGAGCAGGTCAAATTCAGCCATGATGCTTAGTGACCTAGGACTCATTTTGCCCTATAGTGGCTGCAGGTTTTCTGATCCTGGTAGAGGTAGGCAGGGGGCATGTCAGCATTAATATTAGTTGAAATACTGCGTTTATTATTATTATTATTATTATTATTATTATTATTATTA
>WWET01000020.1:91948-144448 GCA_011038615.1 Limnodynastes dumerilii
GTAGTACCTGTACTTGTGTTATATCACTGGGAAAGGGAATGTATCTGTATATATATATATATATATATATATATATATATATATATAACAAGCATGCAAAATGGAGGTTGCTCAAAGCAATTTATGAGTTAACATAGAGCAGCTGCTAGAAAGATATGGGGAATTTACACAGTACAAAATAGGCACCCCAGCACTCACAATTAACCAGTAACCAACCATGACATTCTATCTTTACACATATATATAGTGTCACATGAATTTTAATAGCTGTTCTAAAAGTTGCCTGAAACTAGCATTCATTTATTTAGTCTTTTATATGCTAACCTGTTTAATGTGCTATTCATGAAGGTTAGGCCTTGTGGCCAGAAGGATGTTACACTCTTTGGGCCTGATCCAGAGCTACGCTGGGCTGCTGTCTGTAAGTACGGCCAGCGTAGCTCTGGTGCACTCCCCCGACACTCCCCCTGTGGCCAGCGTAATTACAGACTGTTACGCCGGCTGAAGTCTACCCTACCCGGCGTAACAGTCTGGAATTACACCGGCCACAGGATTGTAAGGCCCTAACCCAGCCCTCCCTTCCTAATTTCCCTCCCTACCCCGCCTACCTTCCGTAACTACAGCGTAGTTACGGTGCTGCACGCCCCTTCGTCTGTAACTATGCTGTATCTACCCCGATCCAGGGCACCCAGAGACATTGATTACCCCGGGCAACATCTGCCCGGCACATGCGCAGAACGGCAGAAATGCCGTTATTACGCATACGGCCACCGTAAAAACGACGGCAGCCGTAGGTCTGGATCTGCCCCTTTATCCATTACAGATCCCTACTAATGAAAGTACTGTCACAAAGCATGGAACTTACAAAGCCTTTTCCTGGGTTTCACCGCTCGCGCTAGTCCTGGAATTCCACTGCATCCTGCTCTGTCATGCATCCCTGGTGTTTCCTGAGTTCTGGCTGACCTGTGATCCAGGGCTAGGTAGTTTGTTTGGCACATTGTTGGAAGCAGTCAGGTGACCGCTCTGCACCAACTGCATGTTTGCATTGTCTCCCTAGTTACCTGGCAGCCAATGAGTTAAAGCGCTCTCTATTTAAATCTCTGGCACAGGCCCACCTCTGCCAATGCAACAAGTACCTATGCGCATCATTCCTGGTTCCTGAGTCTCTGTGTGAGACTATAGTCTCCTTGGCCCAGATCCTGAGCTACGTATGCTAGCGATTTTATGCTAGCCGCTGACGTAAAATTCGCCCATTTGTATTTACTGCGCATGCGCACGGCAGATGTTACACCACATAACTTGCCATCAGCGTAACTACAAATGAAGGGGCGGGTCCATCCATACGACACCCGTAGTTACGTTTGTTAGGCGGAGTGAGGCAGCTAAATCGTACAGTATGGGCCGGGTTAGGCTGTTATTTACGTGAATCCATTTCGTACGTCAGTACTTACGGTTTGAAAAGTTAAGGTAGGGTTTGGAATGCGTAAAACGGCCAAAGGTACGAGCGAGGGGAGTGCCTAGGGGAGTGCATAGAAAATACCATAGCGTAAATACACTACGCAATGAAACGTAACAAGCACTTAGGTCTGGATCCGGCCCCTTGTGCCTATTTCTCTGATGTCTCCTTGTGCTTATACTCCCTGATATTCTCCTTGTGCCTATTCATCCTGACAGCAGCATTATTGGAACCATCATTCTATCTGCATCAGTGTGCTACTCAGTCCTTGGCTGTACTCTGCATTGTAGCTAAGTAGCAGTGCAGCTGTTTATCCAAGTCGCAGCACTGTCGGTACCAGCATATCGTCAGCTCAAGTGTGCTGCTTAATCATCAGTTGTCCACAAGCTCCAGAGTTCCATTCTCAAGATGAGGTGCAGGCATTCACCATCAATCACAGCACTACTTCAACCAGCATTCAAATCTGCAAAGTGTGCTGCTCACTCAGTTCACTGCTGTTACACACTGCAGGAGAAAGCCTGTGAAGCTCCCTGTTTGGGTTCTATGTGCCTGGTTTCCCACAGAGGATAGTTAATCAAGTAGGTCTGCCTGACTACTGCAGCTATTGGTGGGTTGGAGTTTAAATAGCCTGCCCGGGAAGCCTCGTTGTCGGCTATAGCGTCTGGTGTTCATGCGTTTGCCTGCCTTCTGTCATGTTGTGACTTCAGCCCTGTGTTCTCCTGGTGTTACCCTTGACTGCCTCTGTCTTATTTGTCTGCCCCATGTGTCTCCAGTGTGCAAGCTAATCACGCTGGCAGCTGCGGTTTCTAAATGGTATAGTGTTCCTCCTCTGCCGAGTGACTGTGAGTTTTTCCACCACTCATTACCTGTACCTGATTTTGAGCCTCTCCATCTGCTCGGTTCTGTGTTTGTGTGCGCCTTGTGTCTCTCCCATGAGTTCTCTCTAGTGTTTACCATCTCCACTGTGTTCCATCTCTAAGTGTGTGTGTGAGCACAAGTCAGCTCATCGGACTCCGCTTCCCTGCCTGTGGTGTGTTGTTTACTACCTCTCTTTCACCCACTGTCAGTCTCCACATATACCTGTAGTCTCTTGCTTTTCCATCTGCAGTTACTCAGGTATTCCTGGGAGACCCTGTCTGTCATCTGTTCCACACCTGTGGATCCCATACTACTCAGGATCAGTCCTTGTATACTTGCTACCTCTGCAGTCTGTGTGTGGTTTCCAGTCTGACAGCTTGTATGCTTGGGTTCCAGCCTGCTATATTAAATGCCCAAGTTCATGCCTGTATACTTGTGCTTCTGAGCACATCTTCTGTCTAGTGAGCAAGGGTTCCAGCCTTATTGTGTGAAGGTTCCAGGTTGTGATTCGGTTCCTGTTCAGGCACCTTCGCTACAGATCTTCCTTGGGAGCTATTGCCGATGGTCACAACCTATCAGGTGTCAGCAGCTAAGCCTATCCCCACTATCAGGGGCTCTAGTGAATACCTGGCCCTGGTTTAGACACTGCGTCCTGATGGGAAACTCCCATGGAGGCTGTAACAACTGCACTATCAGTACCAGCAATTCTGTAACAGTCCGCTACTCCTTCAACTGCTGCACTATGAGCTCTGGTGATTTGCCTGCTATCCACTCGTCCACTGCCCAGCATCAGCATACAGAATATAGCTCTCACCATCCACAGTACTACAATTGTCAGCAATCCAAGTGTGTGCTGCTCTCCATTGTCAGTACAGCATCTGGAGCTAGTCGCAGTCCCAACTGCCTCAAGTTCAAATTGAACACTCCACTGCTTCTAATTCCATTGCAGTCTCAACTGCCCCATTCATTACAGCCCCCACTGCTCCTGTCTCCTGTGTGACTTATTGTGTTACTTCCTCTGGATATTCATATCTACTTACAGTTGCCTTGCAAAAGTATTGCATTTTTCAACCTAGAATTAAAATGGATTGTTTGAAGGTTTGCATTATTTCATTCACAGAACATGCCTACAACTTTGAAGATGATTTTTTTTTATTGTGAAGCAAACAACAAATAGGACAAAATAACAGAAAAGTTCTGCGTGCATAACTATCCACCCCCTAAAGTCAGTACTTTGTAATTACAGCTGCAAGTCGATTTGGATACGTCTCTATGAGCTTGCCACATCTTACCACTGGGATTTTTGCCCATTACTCAAGGCAAAATTACTCCAGCTCCTTCATGTTGGATGGTTTCCGCGTGTGAACAGCAATCTTCAAGTCTGACCACAGATTCTCAATTCTTCAGATTCTCTTTGACTAGGCCATTCCAACACATTTAAATGTTTCCTCTTAAACCACTCAAGTGTTGCTTTAGCAGTATGCTTCCGGTCATTGTCCAGCTGGAAGGTGAACCTCCATCCAGTCTCAAATCACAGGCAGACTGAAACAAGTTTTGCTCAAGAATATCCCTGTGTTTAGCATCATCCATCTTTCCCTTGACTCGAAACAGTTTCCCAGTCCCTGCTTCTGAAAAACATCCCCACAGCATGATGCTGCCACCACCATGTTTCACTGTGGGGATGGTGTTCTTGGGGTGATGGGATGTGTTGGGTTTGCGTCAGACATAGCGTTTTCCTTGGTGGCTGAAAAGTTCAATTTTAGTCTCATCTGACCAGAGCACCTTCCTCCATACATTTGTGGAGTCGTCCACGTGCCATTTGGCAAACTGAAATCGTGACTTCTTATTTTTAACACTAAGTAATGGCTTTTTTCTGGCCACTCTTCCATAAAGCCCAGCTCTATGGAGTGTACATAATTTTGTGGTCCCATGCGCAGATACACCAGTCTCTGCTGTGTAACTCTGAAGCTCCTTCAGGGTTACCTTTGGTCTCTGTGCTGCCTCTCTGATTAATGCCCACCTTGCCCGGTCTGTGAGTTTTGGTGGCTGGCCCTCTCTTGGCAGGTTTGTTGTGGTACCATGTTCTTTCCATTTGAAGATGATGGATTTAATGGTGCTCCAGGGGATCAGCAAAGATTTGGATATTTTTTTTATAACCCAACCCTGACTTGTACTTCTCAACAACTTTGTCCCTGACTTGTTTGGAGAGCTCCTTGGTCTTCATGGTGTGATGCCTCTTGCTTAGTAGTGTTGCAGCCTCTGGGGCCGTTCAGAGAAGGTGTGTTTGTACTCACAGATCATGTGACACTTAGATTCCACACAGGTGTACTTCATTTCAGTAATTATGTGACTTCAGAAGGTAATTGGTTGCACCAGAACTTTTGAGGGGCTTCATAGCAAAGAGGGTGAATACATATGCACATGGCAATTTTCAGATTTTTAGTTTAAAAAAATCTATTTTGTATATATTTTTCTCATTTCACTTCATCAACTTAGACTATTTTGTGCAGATCCATTACATAAAACTAAGATTAATAAAAAAAAATTAATTACAGATTGTAATGTAACAAAATAGGTAAAAAGCCAAGGGAGTGAATACTTTAGCAAGGCACTGTATTATTGCTCTCCTCGAGTTCCTCTTTGAGCCCTAACCAATGAGCAGGGACTACACCTGGAACCCTCGTTTCCTGTTCAACACCGCTAACCCAGGGGACCCTGAGCTAGATCCTGTACTAGTTGTCCTCTGTGTTACCACCAGTAATTATGCATGGCATATATTGTCAGTTTACCTGTCTTAACACATACAGGTTGTGAAAATATTTTCAAGAGAGACACAAGTTCCACAGGTACCGTCAATCCTTCTATTCATATAACTGCTAAAGGTGCTCTAATTGTAGAAAAAGGTTCTAATGAAGGCACACAAAAAACCTGTTTCTCACAATGCACCTTAGGAAATTTTTTTGTGCAAATCACAACAGTCTATCACCAATATTTCAATCAAGTCCCATAATTGTCATTATGGTGTAAAAGGATACAAAAACAATACAAACCAACCTACATTTATAGACATCTCGATAGGTAAATTCAAAGAAGAAGAAGAAGATAAAAAGAACTTACCACAGCCTGGAATCAGTATGTTGCTTTAAAACCGCAAACTTCCCAAAACCAAACACTTCTTGGGTCTGTAGCTAGGCAACAGGTGTGGGTGGCGGTGGGTCCCATTGGCTGCTGAGAACTATTGAAACTATGGAAATAACAAAATCAAATGAGCTCTTCATAAAGCAGGGAATCGCAGATAGATACTGTATGAAAAAACACAGTGAAAATGAATGAATTACTTAATTAATTAAGGGTCTCCTAGAAATGGCCATAACGACTTGGCTGCATGCTTATGGAAAAAGGTTAAAAGAGGTAACTAAAACAATTCTATTTTTAATCTTTTTGTGAAAACTTGACACACATCTCACGCCCATGTCCAGGACTTCTCTCATTCTGCACTAGAATTACCTCTCTTCTTCAGTGAGACTCTCCCTCACATTGCAGGTCTTCAAGCACTCACTCAAAACGCACCTATCCAGACTAGCCTACCCCTCCTCTACTTACCATCCTCACTGCATCCTACATCTATCCCTTCTTCTTCTCCTTCCTTCCCCCTCTCCTCCACTCACACCAGCGGTTCACTTCCTTCCCCCTCCTTATGTCTTCTGTAAGTTCATCCCTCCCACTTAGTGTGTTAGCTGATGTGAGCAGGGCCCTCAATCCTAGTGTTTTTCCCTCCTCTACCACTCCCCTCTTACTTTGTACCCTCTTGTCCCCCTCTGCTACCCTTTTACCCCCATCCCCACCTGGTGGCTACCTCTCCAACTCTCACTGTGCTCTATCCCCTCCTCCCTGCCAAGCTTGACATCTTGCATTTTGCCTTGCTGTCTGTGCTTACTTCACTTTATTGTATTTTTAAGATATTTTTATATTTATATTGTATTTTATTATGTACTTACTTATGTACTCCCTCCCCTGTACTGTATTTTGTTGTTGTATTTTGTACGGCGCTGCGGACACCTTGGGGAGCCTTATAAATAAACGATAATAATAATAATAATAATAATAATAAAGCCGAAGGATGATGGCTCTTAGCCTACACTGCAGTATTTTTGTCTGTAGGTTTACTGTACACAGACGTTTGTAGAAAGTTATTTTTTAGAACAAATACTTTTCCAAAACAAAAGCAAGCTTTTGAGAGGACGTAGCTTATATATAAGTGCCTTAATACTATTAATATCTGTGTACCCCACTAAACAGAGATTGCCAGCCCTGTTAAAAATTATGCAAACACAAGAAGAAAATAATGGTTAGTACTAGGGTAACACAGAAAATAAGACAAATATAAAAAGACAGTTTATTATACCTAAGATTCATAAAAGTAATCATAAAAATATATATATAAAATACATACAAAGGCCAGCCGAAAATTATAAACAAAAGTGCATCCAAGGAACCAGTATAGTGATGATAAATACCCTGCATGGATTATATATATCTCAGTTCCAGTTCAAGGTAAAAAAGAGGGTTCAAAAACAATAATTGCTTTTCTCTCACCACATATGTAAGTCTGTATGAGAGATGGAAAAGTTCAGATAATATTTTTGCATAAATAGAGTGATCACAAAGAGAAAAAGATTTCCCAATAGGTCATATAACTCTTCAAACAATATTATCAATAAGACTGTTGGCAGTAAGAAGAAGATGAAGAATAAGAAGATGTCAACATATAACTCTCTAGTGTTCAATACTGGTAAATAAGGTTGTTCACAAGCAGGTGAAACGATAAAAGTAAAAACACCTGTTCCTCTTTGTCTTATCACCGGTTATGTGGTTTTTGGCTTGTGGGATCAGCAATCTGCCCAAAGTCCTTGGTTTTCCAGCGAGACTTCCACTCCCCTCTAGGTTTGGTTGGGAGTGTTCACAGGCTCCTAGAGACCTCACGCCGTTTGCAAGTTTTAGATTCAATTGTCCATCCACATTTTAAGCCCAAAATACTGCGAGGAGATGAATTAATAATTCTACTCGTACGGAAAATATAGAAATTGGGTAGAGGGATCAAGTTTTGAATTTTAAAGACAACCAGTCTGTTGTAAAAAACAACGCGTTTCACCGTAGTAGCATTACAGTTTCATCAGAAGGGTGTCATGCTCATGGCACACTTAAAAAGGAGTTTTAATTAGTGAGCACCTGATAGTATTTTCCCAGAGTTAGGAGTATCAACATAGTTACTAAAAGGAAGTCAGCTGAAACGCGTAAAGGTGTTATTTACAACAGATTGGCTGTCTTCAAAATTCAAAACTGTCTTATTTTCTGTGTTACCCTAGTACTCGCCGCTATTTTTTAGAACAATGTCAACATCAAGGAAATTTCTTGGTTGTTCTTACTGTGTGTAAATTTAATAGTGGGATCTCTTAAGTTTACTACAGTCATCATCTCCTCAAACTGTTCACCAGAGCCCCTCCAAATCATGAAAATATCATCAATGTATCTCAAGAATAACAAAAGTTTGTTCCAGTCATCCTGATCATCAAAAAATAAAGTAGGTTTTTCACCTTTGAACATAAGGCATTTGCTTACGATGGGGCCACATTGGACCCCATCGTACAGCCCTGCCTCTGTAAATAAATACTCCTATCGAACATGAAAAAGTGGCATGTCAATACCATACTCAGTAAGGAAATGAATACCTCAGACGGAGGACTTTGATATACTTCAGTGGCCTCAATTAGGTCTTTGGTAGCCTTTATACCTGCTTCATGCGGTATATTATTATAAAGAAGGATAACACTGTGGTAGATCCAGAACAACGTACGTGAGTGAATTTACACTAGCCGCTAGCGTAAAAACGCTCCTTAGTACTTACTGGGCATGCGCACGGCATATGTTACGCCACGTAAGTCATAGTGTAAGGGGCACGTATCAGTAGTGTATCAACTTACGTAGGGGCATGCCAGCCATATGCCACCTGTATTTACGCTTCAAAGGCTGGGTGAGGCATTAAATCATACAGTATGGGCGCGCTTAGCAGCGTAACTACGCTAGGGCCATACGTACGAGAGCGGTTACGCCCTGTAAGGTTAAGGTAGGGTTTGGAAACTGTAAGGCGCCCAAAGTACGTACATGAGAGGGGTGTGCTTAGGGGAGTGCATAGAGGGTACGCTAGTGTAAGTACATAGCGTAGTAAAAGCGTAGCTCTGGATCAGGCCCATTGACTGTACACAGTCAACAAATGGCAAATGATTACATTTTTGTAAGATTATCAGAAAACGTGATGTGTTCCTGAGGTAAGTATTTTGTGATTGAATTACCTGTTGTAAAACGCATCAAGAAATTGCGACATTATTGGGAAAAAATAGGTCTGCCAGGGTTTTAATCAGGCTTTTGTGGATTTTAGGCAGTGTGTAGTAATGGTATTATAGGAAACTGCACTATCACGGCTTGCCTAACATTGTTAGTTAAGATCCATCCTGGATTGCTTGAGCAAGAATGGTTTGCAATTGTTGTTAGCATATAGCAGTAGGATCCTTCTCCAGTCTCTGATAAACTTGGATATCAGACAACTGTCACAACATCTCATCACAATAGTCTGCACCATGAACCCCCCTCCTTTATCGGCAGATAAATTGCTCTTGCAATTGTTTTAAAGCTTCCTGGTGTGTATAATTCAAATTACCTCCTATATGTGGTAGTTGGATAGCAGCTTTTTCAGCACTCTCATCCAGCATCCTGATAATGCATTTCATAGATGCATTATTAAACTGAGGATCCAACGTATATTTCAGTTTGAATTGGTGCAGAGTCAAAATTTTCTTCCACAGTGGTACTTATTACCAAAACATTCTAAGAGTCTCAAACTTCTTGCCAGTTTATGCTGCTCAGTTTTCCACAGAAAATTATCAAAAGTGTGGGTAGGAATAAAAGATAAACCCAGATCAGTCCCTGCCGTTCAGTCTCTGTTAGTGTTCTAGAAGAAAGGTTGAAAACTATTTTCCTGGACCTTAGGGACCTGGTGTTGCCTGCACTGGCTCTCGTGCCTGTTGCTTCGGATTACACTGTGTCTGGCGTTTTTCCTATCAGCCCTAGTGGGGCTTTGCCCTGAAAACCCTGCTGCTGCTGTGCCTGAGACTGGTTTGAGATTTTCGGGTCACTATCACTGGGATTGGTGCCACTTTATAAACAGTTTGTTTAAAAGGTCGTTGTCTATAGGGTTTCCTTTCTTGATTATTTGAATCTTAGTGTCTCAGAACCAGGGGTATACAAGGTTATCGTCATAGTGATTCTGGGCCTTCAGGAGTTTATCCGTTTTGAATCTTGTTAATTCATTAGTATAGGCTTTTAATTTTTTCTCCAGTTTCAACATCCAGTCTTGGGTAGAATCAGCAAGAAAAATGGGTCTACTTTCTCTGTCAAATATTTTCAAACGTTCCTTTTCACCTCCTTGCTGGACTCCTCAATGACAAGTAGCATAAGGTCAAATGTATTGCTCAGCATGACCACCCACCACTGGCAGAATTCTGGATTACATGTGCCAATGGTGGGTATGTGAGTAATCCTGAATGGAATAATCATGTTCCGATAGTAATTAGATAATATATTTACTTTTGCTTGGATAACTTTTGGATAACTTTTATATATTGCCTGTGTGTTATATATAACATTTACCAAATACAAATGATCATGGACATATTTGGAGGCATACATATATGTTTTACCTCACATGGTGGTGAAATTTTGAATTTATATATATTAAAGCAAATTTTTAAGGGCATATGTTCTAATGTTGTTACTACTATTTTAGGTGTGCGCCTACACATTAGCAGTCTGTTCTACACAACACTCTACTATATGTAGAGTTTGCAGTGTAGTTTTCTTCTTTGTGCAACAAATAGTAGTAAAGCATCCAATTGGGAGACAGACAGGATCAGCTTGATCTCTGCCATAAACTATTGTTGCGGAGGGTGCTCATTGTGGCAATTGCCTTGTATAGCAGCTTGTAAAATATATAAGTTCCATGGGTACCATCACTCCTCCTATTCATATAACTTCTAAAAGGTGCAATTCAGTATTAATTGCTGAAAAAGAGTTCCAAAGGCACTCAGAAGACTTGTATCAAAAAGTGCCCCTTAGACAATTTATCCGTGCAAATCACAAAAGTCCATCACCAATGTTTCAATCAAATTCCATGATTTTCATCATTTAGTAAAAAGATTTTATGTCATATCCCCAGTTGCCATGCTGATCAGCAGCCAATGATGTCCAGAACCCTCCACCCACTAGCTAAAGGCCCAGGAAGCTTCTGGCTTGGTTTCTGGTTCAAAGGCAACATGCTGATGCTGGGTTGTGGTAAGTTCTTTCTTTGATTCTACCTATTGAGATGTCTCTAAATGTAGGTTGGTTGTTTTTTATGTTGCTTACTTTTACACCCTGATGAAAATAATGGAATTTGATTAAAACTTTGGTATTGGACTGTTGTAATTTGCATGAATAAATTGCCGGACGGGTATTTTTGATGCAAGTCTTCTGAGTGTTTGAATTGGAACCTTTTTAATATCAGTTAGAGAGGACACTTGCCATTATTTTAAAATATATTAAATAAAAGGAGTATCTGGATTGGTGATGACAAGTGCCCTCTTTAACTACTCTTTTATGTATGTGTGTTTAATTTATTCATTCAATTTACTGTTTGTTAATGTGTGGCAGGTGTCTCCACAATTTAGTTGTCCAAGGGCCCCCACAAACCTTACTCCAGCCCTGACTGAAATTATTCATAATAGTCTGTTGATTTGCAAGATATGTCAGTGTATAGAAAGCTTTATCACAGTGCATAGATAAAACAGAAACAAGGGGCGCTAGTACCAAATCAGAACAGGTTTTAAAACAGATTGCTATAGGCCTGTCCAATCTGTAGCTCTCAAGGTGTTATGAAAGTTAAAGTTATTGGCATAAAGGGTAACTGGAAATGTACAATGGGATTTGTAAGTGTGAAACATTATTTGGCGAGGCCTGAACAGGTGGATGCAGCACCAAATTCCAAGATAAGTGTCATATATTCATGACAGTAAAGGGTGTATGTTAGTATTCTAATGCATACCTTGAATAAGCTCCTAGATTTTGGTATTGTAACCAGGGGTGTAGCAAGGGCAGAGTGAGTGGAGATGGAGCTTCAGGCACTGGCTGATCAATGGGATGCCATGGGGAACCATGGCTCTGCCTCCATGATCCAGTGATGCTGCCTCAGTGTCAGGGATTTAAGGGAAGGCTCCATCCCTTGCAAAAGCAGTGCAGCCGCTGTGTATGCATGTTGTGTTTACTATCTCACAGCCTGCTGGAGTTCACCTGCCAAACTCCTCTGTTTGTATTAGTACACTCAGTGTTTACCATCTCTCCTTGTGTTACTACTCCGTGAGTCCGTCTGTAGTTACTGTTACTACCACTGTGTTTTACATCGCTGGCAGTGTGGATCGATTTAATTAATATGTATCCAAAATATCTGTGGTTAATTATGAGATCAGGATTCCAGTGGTAAATCCTGTTTTCACAGTTCCAGGGTATACCTAGGTGGGATAAGGGTAGTAATAAGATGGGGACCTGACACAGTAGCCCATATGTTGTGTCACCAGGATCCTGAAACACACTGTAGTTTCAAATATCACAAACTAAAAGAAATCCTAGGAGGTACTGGGCCAGATCCTGAGCTACATACGCTAGTGTATTTATGCTAGCCGCCGTTGTAAAATCGCCAATTTGTATGTACTGCGCATGCATGCGGCAGATGTTAAGCCACGTAACTCAGATCGTACATAACTTCAGCGTAAATATGAACGAAAGGGTGGGTTATCCATATGACACCCGGAAATATGCATTGAAGGCGGAGGGAGGCATTTAAATTGTACAGTATGGGACGGGTTAGGCCGTTCTGTACATCAAATCCATTACATACGTCAGTACTTACACTTGAAAAAGTTAAGGTAGGGTTTCGCAAACGTAAATTGAATAAATTACGTACGAGCGAAAGGGGTGCCTAGGGCAGTGCATAGTACTTACAATAGTGTAAATGCGCCATCCCAACGAACATAAAAACAACTTAGGTCTGGATCTCACTGTTTGTAGTAAGGACGGAGAGGATGTCTGAGATGTCTAACTTAAAGTTCTCAATGAATGTCATGCTGGTAGGGATGGAAGTAACTATTATTAGCTATGAATTTAAGAATTCCGAATTCCTCCAATAGGTAAAAGTCAGACATATAGCTGCCAGCTGAAAAACCTATTTGGGAATTCAAGATATGACCCTAACTTGGGTTGTACCCGCAGAATAAAGATGAATCTCTGCAGCATGAGAAATAAACACTGGGACAATGGGGCAGATCCAGAACAACGTTTCTGTGTGTATTTACGCCTGGCGGAGACGTAAAAAGGCGATTTGGTATGTACCGAATGTAACGTAACTCTGAGCGTAAGGGCCTTTCACGTATCAGTAGCGTAAAAACATTTGAGGGGGCGTGCCAATTTTACGTTACCGAAAGTACGCTGAAATTACGCAATGTAGGCGGGGGTTTGCATTTAAATCGTACAGTACAGGCGTGCTTAGCGGAGTAACTACGCGCTGCCTATACGTACGTGTGCGGACATGAGCGGTTACGCTGCCAAAAGTGAAGGTAGGGTTTAGAAAGCGTAAAGCGGCCAAAGTACGTACATGCAGGAGGAGTGTATAGAAGGTACGCTCGTGTAAATACACTACGCTAGTAAACGGATTGCAAGCTGAGTTTTGGATCTACCCAAACATACTCAACATGGTTTAGCCCAGGAGTAACTCATTTCAAGCACTTACTTATATCTGTATCCAGCCCCATGTCAGCAGCCGTTTGGAAAAATGTATTTCTGAATTGACCCTATAACGTTTTAAAGCTCTTGATTTATGCACTCTCTGTAAGGCACAGAAAAAACCCTCTGCCATCTGAAATTAAAGATAATAAGTATCTGGATTGGTGATGACAAGTGCCCTCTTTAACTACTCTTTTATGTATGTGTGTTTAATTTATTCATTCAATTTACTGTTTGTTAATGTGTGGCAGGTGTCTCCACAATTTAGTTGTCCAAGGGCCCCCACAAACCTTACTCCAGCCCTGACTGAAATTATTCATAATAGTCTGTTGATTTGCAAGATATGTCAGTGTATAGAAAGCTTTATCACAGTGCATAGATAAAACAGAAACAAGGGGCGCTAGTACCAAATCAGAACAGGTTTTAAAACAGATTGCTATAGGCCTGTCCAATCTGTAGCTCTCAAGGTGTTATGAAAGTTAAAGTTATTGGCATAAAGGGTAACTGGAAATGTACAATGGGATTTGTAAGTGTGAAACATTATTTGGCGAGGCCTGAACAGGTGGATGCAGCACCAAATTCCAAGATAAGTGTCATATATTCATGACAGTAAAGGGTGTATGTTAGTATTCTAATGCATACCTTGAATAAGCTCCTAGATTTTGGTATTGTAACCAGGGGTGTAGCAAGGGCAGAGTGAGTGGAGATGGAGCTTCAGGCACTGGCTGATCAATGGGATGCCATGGGGAACCATGGCTCTGCCTCCATGATCCAGTGATGCTGCCTCAGTGTCAGGGATTTAAGGGAAGGCTCCATCCCTTGCAAAAGCAGTGCAGCCGCTGTGTATGCATGTTGTGTTTACTATCTCACAGCCTGCTGGAGTTCACCTGCCAAACTCCTCTGTTTGTATTAGTACACTCAGTGTTTACCATCTCTCCTTGTGTTACTACTCCGTGAGTCCGTCTGTAGTTACTGTTACTACCACTGTGTTTTACATCGCTGGCAGTGTGGATCGATTTAATTAATATGTATCCAAAATATCTGTGGTTAATTATGAGATCAGGATTCCAGTGGTAAATCCTGTTTTCACAGTTCCAGGGTATACCTAGGTGGGATAAGGGTAGTAATAAGATGGGGACCTGACACAGTAGCCCATATGTTGTGTCACCAGGATCCTGAAACACACTGTAGTTTCAAATATCACAAACTAAAAGAAATCCTAGGAGGTACTGGGCCAGATCCTGAGCTACATACGCTAGTGTATTTATGCTAGCCGCCGTTGTAAAATCGCCAATTTGTATGTACTGCGCATGCATGCGGCAGATGTTAAGCCACGTAACTCAGATCGTACATAACTTCAGCGTAAATATGAACGAAAGGGTGGGTTATCCATATGACACCCGGAAATATGCATTGAAGGCGGAGGGAGGCATTTAAATTGTACAGTATGGGACGGGTTAGGCCGTTCTGTACATCAAATCCATTACATACGTCAGTACTTACACTTGAAAAAGTTAAGGTAGGGTTTCGCAAACGTAAATTGAATAAATTACGTACGAGCGAAAGGGGTGCCTAGGGCAGTGCATAGTACTTACAATAGTGTAAATGCGCCATCCCAACGAACATAAAAACAACTTAGGTCTGGATCTCACTGTTTGTAGTAAGGACGGAGAGGATGTCTGAGATGTCTAACTTAAAGTTCTCAATGAATGTCATGCTGGTAGGGATGGAAGTAACTATTATTAGCTATGAATTTAAGAATTCCGAATTCCTCCAATAGGTAAAAGTCAGACATATAGCTGCCAGCTGAAAAACCTATTTGGGAATTCAAGATATGACCCTAACTTGGGTTGTACCCGCAGAATAAAGATGAATCTCTGCAGCATGAGAAATAAACACTGGGACAATGGGGCAGATCCAGAACAACGTTTCTGTGTGTATTTACGCCTGGCGGAGACGTAAAAAGGCGATTTGGTATGTACCGAATGTAACGTAACTCTGAGCGTAAGGGCCTTTCACGTATCAGTAGCGTAAAAACATTTGAGGGGGCGTGCCAATTTTACGTTACCGAAAGTACGCTGAAATTACGCAATGTAGGCGGGGGTTTGCATTTAAATCGTACAGTACAGGCGTGCTTAGCGGAGTAACTACGCGCTGCCTATACGTACGTGTGCGGACATGAGCGGTTACGCTGCCAAAAGTGAAGGTAGGGTTTAGAAAGCGTAAAGCGGCCAAAGTACGTACATGCAGGAGGAGTGTATAGAAGGTACGCTCGTGTAAATACACTACGCTAGTAAACGGATTGCAAGCTGAGTTTTGGATCTACCCAAACATACTCAACATGGTTTAGCCCAGGAGTAACTCATTTCAAGCACTTACTTATATCTGTATCCAGCCCCATGTCAGCAGCCGTTTGGAAAAATGTATTTCTGAATTGACCCTATAACGTTTTAAAGCTCTTGATTTATGCACTCTCTGTAAGGCACAGAAAAAACCCTCTGCCATCTGAAATTAAAGATAATAAAAATGTTAACAATAATATACATTATTTTAAAAGAGTCTACTAGACCTTGAAATACAAGATCTTGGCAGCAAGCAGGGTAAGAAATTAATATAATATTATAATGATAAATATACCTAAGAATATTTCAAAATAAGTTTCTTCATACTGTAGTGGACAAAGGTGCGATATGTACCATGGACACAGTTTCCCCAGAATTTCCTTTGCTTGCTGGCTCCCTCTCATATGATGGAGAGGATGGAGGTAAGTTGCTGACCCTGTATGTCTACCTACTGCCAAACAACTAGTTATAGGGCTGAGGGTGTGGTTACTGTGGTGAGAGACATTTAAGAAACAAGATATCAGGTGAATTAGATTCTTAAATGACTTATTTTGTACATTTTACAAAAAGGACACTACGAGTCAGTGGCAAGGATCATAAGTCATGCTATGTGTCACAGATGTGAAACATCTTGGATTTATTATATATATTTTTTATAAAATCAAATTACCATTTTACTGTTGCAAATTATGTTAATTGTAAAATCAGGAAATAACCAAAATAAATAAATGGGATAGAGGTTTGCAAGGAGCATCACAGCTACTCCCCCTAAATGATGTGTGATCACCTTTTTTGATCCTGACTACTTTTAAAATAGAGAAATCGAAAAGAAATGTTTTGAAGGCTCAAGCAAGGAGTGCACTGGTCTCTCAGATCCACATTAAGCAGTACATTCCGGGTTAAAGGAGGTGTGTGACACTTCAAATTATTATACAAAACTGAATGTCTATAATGAAATTGGGTGAAAACTAGTAGAAATCCCTGTCAAACATTTATTGTGTTTTGTAAAATAGATTTTTTAAAAATCCACTAGGCAACACCAATCATTACATGCAATGAGTGTGCTGAAATACTAAACCATATTAATATGAGTCAATCAATAGATTTCACTTACTAGGCATAGCTATTAACCTGAAACTTTGTGATCATTGTTCTGATAGCTGAGAGAATAGAAAACGCTTATTTTTAATCTTTATTCCTTCCCAGAACTCTTCCACCATCTAAAGCAATCATCACAGGGAGTTGATGTATTTTCGATTGTTTTCCAATCGCAAAGTGATATATTGAAGGTAATCTTGTTCTCCTATGAATCTAAATGAAGTCCATGGTATTGATTGCAACATACACCAACCAGCACATATCTTCATTTTGTTTTGCTCTCTGTGGAGTCATGCTGCTCTTCTGATCAGCTTGGGCTTTACTTTAAATAATACAAAACTTTAGGGAAGATCTTTTTGTCAATATCAGTTTTTCTGTCTCAGCCTGATCCCAGTTGCAGGGTCAGTCTTAGTATTACTGTTAATGAATGAAGCAGGGTTTTTTCCCCCTAATTTGACCCTTTCATGGAGCAGAGGCAAAATGCGTGAAATTACCTGCAAGGATTACAAGTTTTACAGACCAATGAAAGCTCCCAGCCTTGTTTTATACAGCCCCTAATCCCTTATATTTCTAAGGATGCAGACAAGCCAGACTCTATTCTTTAACTTTCACCAGCTGGACACAACTAATTCCTATGCCTTATATTCCCAAGAAATATCACAAGTTTTAGACCCCCGGATTTCCAGTGCATCTATTTTACACATTTCACATATCATGCATGAAAAACTCTAAAGGTGTCTTTTAAATAGGGGGGATTTAATCCCAAAGGAAACCAATTTTCTGCTCCTTCCAAATCTGTATGTTGGGGGTTTAGAAGGATCATTGGAGCGTACAAGAGGGTTTTATGAGATTTTCTAGAATGATTTAATCTTATTGTGATCATTATTAATGAAAGGAAGCCCAATTTGGACCTAATATCTTCTACAATGCAAGGAGATCCTGACCCACAACCTTAAGCAAACCTTATGCACTGCTTGCTAACAGTCTCAGAAAAATCCCACAGACTGTGGAGAGACAATGAGACAAGGCAGTGCAGATAGCCTTGTGCTTTGCTCCATCTGTGAATACCTCACCAATTTCCTAGAGCTTTGTGCTAAGCAAATGAAGTCATTATCTCAACAGATATTCTCACAAACTCAATAATGTGCTTAATAACGATTGGGGATGCTATTTGTTGTACATAGCAGAGGAGGATTTAATCTGCATTACTGGGTGCAGTAATTGTGCCTCTGCACTTGTTTGAAAAAGGCAGATGCTGCATTAACAAATTATACAAGGAGCATTCTGTCTGTATGGATACAGCCAATTGCAAGTTTCCACTGATTTAGCGTTTGTGAGTAACTTTTTCCCCCTTCTTGATACTGCTTTAATGTTTGTATCAAATTTAATAATAACAAACATATGTTTTAATACATTTTTATATAGGGTCAGCAAAAATACTTAGCGCCATAGGGTCAGATCCTGATTTAGTAATGACATGACTTCTGCAAGCTGCTTGCGGAAGTCGGGTGTTTTCTGGCAGTGCGCATCCGCCAGATGTTATGCTACGGATCTCGTTCCATATGCTAGGAGATCCATCCAATGGGACGGCACTTCAAATCTGTATGCTTAATCCCTGCAAGAGAGGTGGAGGTAGGCATGTAATTGAAGTTAAGACGATAGGACATTACTCAGATCCATGTGGTAGGAAATGCACTTCCCTCTCACGCACGGACTTACAGACTGTCGTGCATACGGAAAATGAGTCTGGATAAAGTTCATTATGCTGATTTATGGATTCAGTTTGTATCAGTGGAGTCTTGTTGTAATTTATGTTACGTTCAGAATGTCAGATTTTCTCACACCTCATCTAGAAAAATGAAGCAGTTAAACAAATCGGTAATTCAGAAGCATATTATTCATCACAGTGGTGGAAGAGGGACAATAAATTGGTAAATGGGAAAGCGGAATAATATATATTGAAAGGAGCTATCCTACACTGATCAATCAGAGAAAAGACTGTTTTGTAGTTTTAGTTGGGTACTGTTGTAGCAACTAAACGACTTCAGCAACCAACTTTATATAGGACCCAACAATGGGCTGAATCCAGATTTAAGAAGGAGCTTGAAAATAAGAGAGGAAAGTTACTCCTGGGCTAAACCATGCTGATTTCAGGGGAGTCAAATTTCATCTGTTGCAAACAGTATTAGGGTTGAGAGGTGATGTTTCCTATCCCAAGTCTAAATAACAGTGTGATAGTAAAGCTGGTCAGTATCTGTGTGCAGTAAGCAATTCAAAGATATATCCCTGCATGCAAAGAATACAATAACTAATAAATTAACTTGACTCCCCCTGAAATCAACATGGTTTTGCACAGGTGTAACCTTCCTCTCTTAATTTCAAGCTCCTTCTTAAGTCTGGATCCAGCCCAATGACACTAATGTTCTGTAGCAATCAATAATTTAACAGCGCATTGAATTTAGGTTTGTCTGCTGTTGCCTGTGTTCAGCTGCTCACTTCAGGCCTCTAGTTTATTATGGGTGGTATACTTAGTAGTATGGTTCAGACCCTCAGTTATGCATGCCCATCCACCATCACTTCTTCCTAGGCATATCTAATCTCTGCTATGTCCACTCTTTGGGTGCCATTTTGTGACACTAGTTACATGAGAATTATCTCACCATCAATGACTAGACAGGGGAGGCTTGAGCCTAGATTCACAATTTTCTTGCAGTGGCGGGACATCTGACTTGGAACTAAGGAATTCTGGTATCTAAAGAAGGGAAAAGTGAAAAGGGAATGATGAAATATTGATGGTTGATGATACTATATGTATGGAAGTGCAGTGGTGTGTACTGCTAATAATGTTCTGTCTAGGGGTGACCCAACTCCTAATACAAACATGCTATTGGCCACTTGAAGCATGTTCAACAGCATATTTAAATATGCATTGCCTGATATGAGAAGGCCAGCATCCCACAGCACTGTATTAAACAATTAATTTGCAAATTCACTGCCTCTGGCCTAGGCTGGTAGGATTAAGCAAAGCATATATGAAATGTATGTATTGTTGATCCAATAAAATTATTTTATACTATATACTTCACCCTCCCCCGCTTTATTACCCCATGGGGGCCACATAAATGTCTATCCCTCTATGGTTAATAGCTGTAACATTATTCTAATCATAGCTGGACACTTACATGTGATCACTCCATTTTTAAACACTTCATAAATTCATTTTTTTTATCCCTGTAATTAAGAAAATGGATGTGTACAGTTTATCTCTTGCTGGGCATTGGCTGTAATATTCAGCATTGCTAAGCTTTATCGCCTGTGGATCGTTAGCCCCCACAAGTAGTTCACTTTATGGGTTAAATCAGTGTATTTGCTTTACCATAGCTTTGAAACTCTGAACAACAATATAGCTAATCTGTCTCTGTGGAGTGTTATGTGTAAATTATTTCACTTGTTCTAGGGTTCGAGGAGGAGAGGGGAGGGGGTGATTGCTTCAGAATCTTTGTCAAAGGAATAAAAATAAAAGAAATTCCCTATGAACTCCATGTAAATGAGAACTACAAGAAGGTAGGAGACCTACAATATGGACTTCCAAACTATATTCTAAGTACTAAGTACTCTGCAGTAATCAAATATGGCAGCAATGTACATGGAAAAAAAATATTATATATATATGTGTATATGTGTGTGTGTATATATATATATATATATATATATATATATATATACATATAAATCACATTCACCATGTCATGCCAAGTTGTCAATTAAAGCTGTTAGGTTATCATATTGATAGGATTTGCACTACTCCTAAGCAATCCCATAACATTCTCAAAAGAAAGTTTACCTCCCAGCAATAAAACCAGTCGTGGTATTTATACTGTGCAATAATTAGTGTATTACTTGAATCCACTAACTGGTTCATTCTATCTCTGCACAAAACCTCCAGCCTTCTTATAGAAAGCTTGTGCCTCCTTTGGTGCTGGTAAAGTGGAGAGAGTGAATGAAGGCTGGTAGCACTCTCCTTTTACATTGCCTTAATTCCCATCTCTTTTTGCTCTCATCCAATTAGTGCAGTGTATTAAGCGGTTTATCATCTCATAGTCAGCCATTGAGAGAAACAAGGCGAACACTTTGCAATAGAGCCTGTTCTCCTTTGACACCCTCAGGTACTTACATATTCCACTGTGCTATGAATAATAGAGGAAGAATAGAGCACTAATTCCCTCATCAAAGAATGCCTTGTCTGCTGCTTTACTCAACAACACTATTCTGATCAAAAGAAAAGCAATAAAGCTTAGCATAACAAAACGAAACCTACTTATTAGCTTAGTGGTTAAATTAATGCAGAGCCACAGCTATTCAGAAGCAAGGTTTGAAAACAGCCTCCAAGAAGTTGATAATGCTGCATTGGGGATGGAGGAATTTTAATCTGAAATTTGAAGCTTGAGTTAATCTATAAAACAACTAGAAGGGGTTTGGGAAGAATGGGGTAATTAAAAAATATTTAGCTGATATACAGCAAAGGCACTAGGGTGTAAAGCAAGGGATGGAAAGTACAAACATGCCGCTCCCCATAGCCAGTACCGACCACCCTATTCATTCTTCTTGCCTGTTACCCAGCCTTACAGAAAGGTTTCTATCTTCACTTGCAATTGAATATGCTAGGCATAGCTGCTGCCCTTTTTAAGTTATGTAGTGGCAAATGGAGGCTTGATGCTTTCCTAGCCAATTCACAGTCATACTAAAAGCTACTCCGACATCTTTATCTGTAGCCACATTTGCCATCACCAGCGTCAGAACTCATCACAAATTGACAATGTAGCTGAAAGTGCTTTGGATGAAGCAGTGAACATGGACCTGACCCAGAGTTCAAAAATAAGAGAAAAACTTTAGGAAATTTACATCTAGAAAAAACCATGTTCGATTGCAGAGAAAAAAGGAATAGGGGCACTAATAAATACAAATGCTGTATGGAGGTGTGTGCGCTACTCCTCAAACCAAGAAACAATATAAACGTATACAGTGCTCAAACTTTTATTTAATGTTGGCATTTAATAATGACTAGAATAGAATGGCACTTATAAGGGATAATGCCCCTTATCTGACACACTGAAATACTGATCTACATAAATGATTCACAATAGGCATTAAAGATCATAAGATACTATTTCACTGTATTCATATATATTCTTTAGCCCGTTTGGCTAAAGAAAAGCAGGAAAAAAAAAAGTTATGTAATTTTTAGTCGTCTCCGACCTTATTCCTAAAGCCCCATACACACTACATATTTTTAAATAATGGACGACAATATAGAACATTTTTATTGCTAATCAGGCTGCATACACTGCCCTCAGTATTAAATGGCTTGATCGTTTAAATTAAACTTTTTAAAAGTTGCAATCAAAGGATTTTGTGTACTTTGCAATGATCAGGCATGATCGTTGCAGCGTATAGACTTGCACGATATCATTTAAAATACTCCTTTCTCAGGTGTTTTGAATGGTTATCGTTTAAAAAGACTGTAGTGTGTACAGGGCTTTAGTTTACTGGTTGGAGTGGACCAAAGAAACAATGGTGGACTGTAGATTCTATGATTATGGTGGATAGGACCTTATAGATGGTAAGTTTGCTGATGGTATACCAATAGCAGCCAAGATTTTCTCAGGATCAACTGGAGAGAAATCAACCCTCAATTCCTGGAGCTCGTCTAACCTGGGGTGAATATAGTATGCAATTCATGGAGTCCTTTTTCACTTGCTAATATTAAAGGTTCTTTGTTTTTTAAGCAGGCTGTGTTTCTATATATCACTCTTATCTTGAGACACTGAAATTCTTTAGAACCGGCATCTGCTATTTGTTAAAAAAAAACAAAGAACCCTAAATATTAGCAAGTGTGGCAGGTGAAAATTAATTTTGAAAATTTTGTAATATTTTCTATTCCTATATCAATACAATTTGAACTTGTAACTGTTCTACTGGAATGGACCTACCATGTATCAAGTATAGATTATATGTATATTTTTAAAGTCTTTACTGTGGTAATTAAATTACATGAAGTACTTTTAGCTGACAGAACATGCCCCATTTTCTTTTCAGGTGTGATACCACTTGAGTAAGTGCTAGCAGTACTTGAGGTAGAAATGCCAAAAGACAGCTACTAATTCCTGGTCACATGATAATTGTGGTTACTTTATTTTTTTTTTGTTCCTGTATACCTATTCCCATAATGAGTCATCAGACAGAAAACTCAAGTTTAGTATATTGTATATGCACAGGTGTAAATAAAATAAATATATATGATAATGTGACTATTATTTAGCCCATAGCAAATGATAATTTATGCTATAAAACTTCTCCACACACGTGATTTTGCTATTTTTATTTTTTTAATTAAATGTTACTGCAAGACAACAGACAATGATTTTAAGAAATGGATAAATTGACAGAAAATAACCATCCACTGCAAAGTCCTATGTCTCCATCAGGTGTCTCGAATTGCAAATTGTTTTGACAGTGATGAGTGACAACAATGACCAACTTTGTCAGGTATCAGCATCTGTAATTTTTCATGACATTTAACAATGTTCTAAAATGGACACTGTATTGATGTTTAGTAGTGTTCAGTGCTCTACATATATAATCTTGCACAATGTGTCTAAAAGACATATAATATACATGGGCATCAAGTAGAAATACATTTTACATACTGCATTTTAAGATTAAAATCTAAACAGAAATCAAATTGAGAAAATCCACAAAGACGTTAACAAAATTGCATATTATACAATTTTTCAGGGGAATATATATATTCTTTTTGAACATTTAAGACCGTATTCAAACTTAAAAGTGCTTTCTGAAGGAAGGGAAGTGAGGAGGACACGGACAATGAAGACTGTCAGTGAGGGTGAACACAGCAGTGAGGAAATCCAGGAGAAGACAGCAGCTCTGTGGTCAGGTAGGTCTAATTACTGCTGGACCACTGGGACCAAGTGGCTGAAGTGGATCTTGCTGAGAAAAGTGCAGTATTATTAAATAGGGACTGCAATTTAATACCAAGGGCCAGATTTACTAAGCTGCGGGTTTGGAAAAGTGGAAATGTTGCCTATAGCAACCAATCAGATTTTAGCTGACATTTTTTAGTATGTAAAAAGAAAGTGAGAGCTAGAATCTGATTGATTGCTATAGGCAACATCTCCACTTTTCCAAACCTGCAGCTTAGTAAATCTTAGGGCCACTAAGTCTTTTGAGAAGCAAGCAGTGCAGTGTGGCTGGGGTGTCTACCATTTTGTGAAAATGTGAGTGCTCTCATTTGTCCTACATTGAGTACCCGAATTTGGTAAAATAAATCTGCTCTAATTGTTGTTAAGCTATAGTGGGATTAAAGCCCGGGTTTCATTGTCAGGTATTGGGATACTGATTTGGTTCTTTTAAGATAATATGTGCTGTGGAAGGAGGCGAAGGGCACAGCAGAAGGTTGACTAAAACAGGTTGCTTTGTGTTCTCACCTACATAGATTGCATTACGTAGATTGCATATAACGAAACTATACGTAGATTATGTAAAATAGTTACTACACATGCGCACAACGCATTTACGGAGTTGTGAATCCGGACCATCATGTATTTGGTGCTTATAGATTATATAATGGAAGTTATTTCTCTCATGTGTGTAGCGTGCAACAGGAGGAGATTATTTGCAATATGTAGTTTACTATGGGGGTTTTTTATATATTGAGATTTAGCTAAAGATGGCAGACAGGGCTCCTCATGTTCTATTATATATGTATTCTGTATGTCAACTTATAGAACGGTCATACTTTCTTTCTATCACCCACAGTTTTTAGGTTATGCCCTTTTTAAGAGTCAATATTGCAATATTTGACCCATTTATGGAGCATTTAGGGTCGCCTTTATTGGTCACTCCTTGTGGCTGGGTCAAGAGTGTCTGGCATAGTAAGGGTTGATCTTCAAATTTTAGCGCAGTGTGCCAGGGTTGCTCCACATGTGTTAACTATCAGAATTATGGAGCTGTGCTTTCATCTTCCAGGGGAACCGTAAATGCTGCGCTGTGTTTCTCTGCCATGTGGAGCAATGCCTAGAAGCCGTGTTAAGTTTCAGCGATAAACAACTCTAGCAGGATGTTTCAATAATGGAAAAGTGGTATCGGGGTAAGAAGAGTCCAGGTATGCTGGCTGACTAGTGTTGGACACTTAGAAACGATGCTCCTGAGTCAAATCATTGCAAGTAATCCTATGCGTCCGCATTTTCGGTGTGTGTTAATCCTTTTCCGTGTGTCATTAATAAATCTAATGTTACACAATTGAGTTGTATCTCACTTAAAATCCTTACATGATAGTAATTCGAAAAACATTCTTTTGAATTCAACATAGAAAACACTATTCAATGCACATAAATGAACTCTTAGGACACAAAGTAATAAAGATTTTGTTGACCTGTCTTATTTACATGTGTTGATAATGGTCTGCTGACAGTATTTGCTGTTTAGGAGAATATAAATTATTTGATGTGCAGAATAATTCAGTTGTTCTTAGGCATAGTGTGTGGTTTATTTTTATTTTTTTTAAGTAAATGAAGGTTAAAAATGAACTGCAGATAGATGTTTAGCCCATTTCACTAGAGTGCTTTAAAACAATATTCTATCACATGTAACCATCATGACCTATCTAGAGGAATATGGACTCCAGCAGGAGCCAAAGTAAATGGTTTCACTTTAATACCAGCTGAAACTGGGCCATCTAAAACACTGTCAGAGCATGGAAGTGTAAATAAACAAATCAATTGCAGTCCAGTTCTTACTTGGAAAACTGTTTGTTTATGAACAGTAAGTGGGCCTTTTTCCCAGCTTATAACAGTCACCATGGCAAACAAGTGTACTTTTTACTGCATAGATTGCAGTCTTAGTGATATATTTGATTAAGGGACAAGTTTGCAACACTGACATTGTTCATTGATTCAACGGTGGTATTTTAAACAGTACTTGTCTTAAATGTTTAAGCAGCTCTCCATTAATATCTAAAATCTAGATAGGGGCCCCTATGTTGCACTTATATCAACCATTGTATCAGTCCAATATATTAGATCTGTAGTTATAACATCCAGGTTGTAACTCCAACACTATGAATATTGTATTGAGCGATGGGCAATATTGTCAATGTGTAGAATTAAAAAGTCTTGTATAGGGAAGTTTTCAAACGAACATTTTTTCCAGTTTATAGCAGCTTAATGAAGATAATGTAGAAACCTCAGGATATATAGACTCGCTGTACAATGATGTTACCAAAAATTTTAATACTCAAAAATTGCCCCATCTCTTATTACACACACCTTTTATTCATCTGGAACAACAGTTGCTGTTCTCAAGGTAGGTCTAATAGTCAGTGTGTAGGAAATTCACAAACACACAATAGATCTCACTGGTATCACAGCATTACTTTAATAAATTCCTTATTTAGTACCAGAGCGTTGAATGGATGTACAATGACTAGAGTAGATCCCCACAATCGCAGTCCCCGCTTCGATGGGCTGCCTTTAGAAATAGACACAACAGAAAGTCCTTTTTTGGCTGTCCCTATTTCGAAAAGGCAGCCATTTTTTTTTTATGAACGGGTGAGTGTGCCAATTTTTGCTGGATCTTCCGCAGACAGCTCCAGAGAGGTGAGTAATCTCTCCGGGGACTGTTGGAGGGTTAGGGTTAGGCTGTGGGGAGGGGGGTTTCCTCAGAGGAGAGAATAGGAATTAGCAATTCCCATTAGCTGTTTGAGGGGGCAAATTGACCAATGTGCCTAACAGTGATTTCAATAGACAATTACAAGCAAAAGAGAAATGCTAAATATTTTTGGGGCTATACACATCAAAACTTATACTAGCATACTGCATAACTGGCTGGTTTTTTAACACTGTTCACAAAACGTTGTTTAGTTATTAATATTGGTTCTGAAATCATTGTTTCTTTTTTTTTCTTTTTAAAGTAAACTGGCTATTTAAACATATAATAGACTTATAAACTTCTGAAAGCAATCTTACTTAGGAAAAAATTACATTGGAATAAATCAAACTGGTTATTGAAGAAAAGAAAACTTTTAGTAAAAGTAAAACTTTTAAAACCAGCGCTATTTTTTTTTTTACTGGTAGCAAAAGTTGTACATGTATAATATCAAAAACTGTACATACAGTACCGTTTACTTTAAAATTGTGTGTTTGGCTTTTGTCTTTTTTTTTGGCAATATAGGAGTATAATATTGAGGTAGATTAAATATGGGCCTCAAAAACACAAAACAGTCGACCGTGGGAGAATATTAGAAACATTGGCCCAGATCCTAACCTACGTACGCGAGCGTATTTACGCTAGCTGATGCCTTATTTTCACCCGTTTGTATTTACTGCGCATGTGCGCGGCAGATGTTATGCCACGTAACTCCTAATGTGTTTACCATCAGCGTATATACAAATGAAGGGGAGGGGATATCAATAAGACACTTGTAATTACGCTTTGGAGGCGGGGGAGGCATTTAAATTGGACAGTATGGGCTGTGTTTGGCCGTCACGTTCGTAAATCCATTACGTATGTCTGAACTTACACTTTGAAAAGTTAAGGAAGGGTTTGGGCAGCGTAAAACGAACAAAGTACGTACGACCGAGGGGAGTGCCAATGAAAGTGCATAGTAATTATGCTAGCGTAAATACGCTACCCATTGAAACGTAAATAAATAGACTGTAGGTCTGGATGTACCCCATTTTCTGGAAATGGGTACCAGTCCATAGTCCTGTGTACTAAATTGGTCCCAAAGTTTTGTCATTCAGACTGCAGAAAAAAGTCATTTTGAAAGTCGCTTCCCCATAATCCTATTTCTGGTTTTACTTTTCATTTTGCCACTCTTAGAAACCAGTTCTGAAGGAACCAAAGTGGCAACAGTTGTTAGGTATTGTCTCTAGAATCTTAGTTAGTGTGTATTGGGCCAGTCTCTTAAGTTGCTGTGAATACAAGACAATGAGAGAGCAAGTGCCATAAGTCACAAAAAAAAAAACAACCTACTAAAAATACTGTGAAAACATTGGAGCAGAAACCTAGCAATGATTCTGAAACATTGGATTCTCACCACTGCAGGGGTAAACATCGACCATCGTAACAGTCTGACCGACGGTTCCACTGAAGAATAAAAAATACTGTTACTTCTCTAAACAACACACATTAAAATTGTCCTGGTTGTCCTTTGATAAATGTGAAGAGGATTATCAATCATATACATTTGAGACTATCCCGCACCTAACAATGCTATCAACTGCTTATTCAATATTTTGCTAAGCTAAGCATATATCATCCTGTTGTGTATGTTCTACAGGGTGCGTGACTGCAAGGATTTCTACTGGTACATATTGGGTGTGGGTAATTAGTATATTATTAATATTTAAAATAGGAAATTATATCATGAGTAAATAAAAATAAATAACTATTTTCAAGTGACCTGAGCACTTTGCAAGTTTCTGAAAATGTCTGTGTTATTGCAAATAAAAATAAATGTTTGTTTTATCAATAGAGGTAAATATTTCCTGTCCTTAGTAACACAGTTAGGATGTACAACTACTAACCTGTTAATTTAATCACCAAGTGAAAAAGATACGGACAGCTGCAAATCATGTGCTCTATACATTGCAAGCAGTGATATGAATAAAATTAACTGACTGACCTCTTATTACTGTCTCCAGAACAATAATGTTGATCAATATGTATGTGTTAGGGTTATCTAATTTTACCTCAGATAGAAGGAGAATATATTTTAAGCTACTATTCACTGCTAAGATTTCTTAAAAATGCTTTCTATTACACTGGTAAACAAAAATTGTCACAGGGTTTCTTATGTGTTATTACAAATGTATTCTGTCTGCTGACTTCATAAATGGTCATAGATTCTATCACCCACAGTTTTGAAGTTATGCCAACCTAAAGAGCCAATATTGCGATATATGGCCTATATGGTACATATACTGAGGTATATAGGCCACTGCATGTTTTGGTGCGCGTTCACGGTTTGCTCATCAGAAATGTGTGACAAGCTGCTGTACACACTGTTCCTTTTGTCTGCTGAGGTAGCCATGAAAGCTGCAGTGTTTCTCTGCCGTCTTCTGAGGGAACCTTGGACACTGTAAATGCTGCATTGTTTCCCTGCACAATGCATAGAAGATGTTTTAACTGTCCAAACTCTTTGCTATCTCTGTAGTATCTCTGCAAAACGGCAGAAACATTATTTGACCCGTGAAGTGGTTCAATGAGCTTTACTTTGCAAAGTCAGTGACGAAAACCAGGCCCTACTAGTAGCCTGGGCTACTCACAGGCTGGTCAAAGGGCTCTCAGCACATGAATTGCACTGTTCCAATGATTTGGAGGGAACTAAAAAGACCACTGTACAGTGCTACTTTTGTCTGATGAACATTCAGGACATCAGCTCCAAGTTAAAACACACTGTCACATACCCGGACTTACCGTCCACCATGAGGCTTATGCCTCACAGCAAAGCAATGCCCATGCTAAGCCTCCAGAAAAGTTCAAACTTTGAACCGATGAATGAGAAAGGAAGCGTGCAGAGCATGACGAGGCTTAGGCAAGTCTTAACCCACATGAATGGCATGTTTGTGATGACCTACCTGAAAGTCAGAGTATGCATTTGCCTACTTTAGAATGACATTTCTGAGGGCAGCGAAGCAAAGCTGAAAGAGGTGATGTTTGTAGGTTCTCAAATAAGAAAACTAATATTCAGTGGGAGCTTCGATGGCCTGCTTAATCCTGCCAATAAAGCTGCACAGGAAACAGTATGCACTGCACTTACATAGACTCGTGGAAAAAATACCTTTAGTAGAAGAAAAACAGAACAGAAATCTAAATGGACATCTTACTTAAATCACATTTGCACACTACCATAATAGATGGGAATCGGCACAATTCATGCCGTTTGCTATCTTTGTGGAGAACTGAATAAGGGAGTTATATTGGAAACTACAGGGGGAAACATAAAAACATGACCTTCCCTCACTCGCACAAAGATACATTACCTGACCCCTAATGTAAAACTTCTGCAACATCTTCACTTAAATCAGGTAAAACATGGAAGTTTAGAAAGAATGGAGGATGCTTAGCACTCTCTCGCTGTACTATTTACATACTTTCCCCTTTCCTCATCCCATTCTGCCCTATTGTTGGAATCGCACCCCATATAGGACTCTGGACCCACATCTGTACTAGGAATGTAGCTTGACCGAAAAACGCCACTTTTGCAGAAGTCGGGTTCCAGCTCATTATTTCAAATATGCCAACATTAAAGCGTATTTCAAATGCTAGACAATTCTCAGCAAGAGTATATAATAAGTATATGTAAGTGGTTCTAATAGTTTTGTGTGCTGAATTCAAAGATCATTTTGTTCCATCCTTTTTAAGGTTCCAAGACTAATCCTCAAGCATTCTTGTGGCCAGATTTACTAAGCTGCGGATTTCTAGCTCTCACTTTCCAATTACATAATAGAAAATGACAGTTAGAATCTGATTGGTTGGCATGGGCAACATTTTGCCCTGATTTTGGTTTTCTATTAACGAGATATTCTGGTGGAACCGTTCGTCATGTTCATCACTGACTGTCCCAAGATTGGCTGAGACGTAATCAAGGTGCAAGTGCAAAAAATGCATCAATTCTCTTTTTTTTTTTTAAATTTATGTTTTATTCAGGTTACAACAGAGTATATACATACAAAGATACATGAAGGCATACAGTATGAGTGTACAGCTTGATAGTGCAATATAGGATCATACGTTACTTGGTACATTGTCAGGATAAAGTAATTGCGTTTTCACAGGTGTAAGGTATAGATTTAATATTATGTGGACAGGTGTATATTTTGTCTTTTTCCTTCGCTTCCATTATCCCGGACATGGTCCAGTCATCTACATGTGTTCTTGCCCCTTATCATTCCGCCCCTGTAATAGGTGGTTCCATGTGAATTGGGGGGTCTAGCATGAATACTCTTGTTTCATACCATGCTGTGGTGCCAAAGCAATTGTAAATATTTTGTTTGGTCCTAATCGGCAGTGTGTCAATGTATTTTTCCCAGATACTAAACAGTGCCTCTGTGCGCTTTTCCTTACGCAGTGAGGCTTCCAGCCATTCCATACAAAATACGTAATGTAGTTTCGTACGGAAGAGCACTATAAAAGGGGGCACATGGCTGGGCACTATAAAAGGGGGCACATGGCTGGGCACTATAAAAGGGGGCACATGGCTGGGCACTATAAAAGGGGGCACATGGCTGGGCACTATAAAAGGGGGCACATGGCTGGGCACTATAAAAGGGGGCACATGGCTGGGCACTATAAAAGGGGGCACATGGCTGGGCACTATAAAAGGGGGCACATGGCTGGGCACTATAAAAGGGGGCACATGGCTGGGCACTATAAAAGGGGGCACATGGCTGGGCACTATAAAAGGGGGCACATGGCTGGGCACTATAAAAGGGGGCACATGGCTGGGCACTATAAAAGGGGGCACATGGCTGGGCACTATAAAAGGGGGCACATGGCTGGGCACTATAAAAGGGGGCACATGGCTGGGCACTATAAAAGGGGGCACATGGCTGGGCACTATAAAAGGGGGCACATGGCTGGGCACTATAAAAGGGGGCACATGGCTGGGCACTATAAAAGGGGGCACATGGCTGGGCACTATAAAAGGGGGCACATGGCTGGGCACTATAAAAGGGGGCACATGGCTGGGCACTATAAAAGGGGGCACATGGCTGGGCACTATAAAAGGGGGCACATGGCTGGGCACTATAAAAGGGGGCACATGGCTGGGCACTATAAAAGGGGGCACATGGCTGGGCACTATAAAAGGGGGCACATGGCTGGGCACTATAAAAGGGGGCACATGGCTGGGCACTATAAAAGGGGGCACATGGCTGGGCACTATAAAAGGGGGCACATGGCTGGGCACTATAAAAGGGGGCACATGGCTGGGCACTATAAAAGGGGGCACATGGCTGGGCACTATAAAAGGGGGCACATGGCTGGGCACTATAAAAGGGGGCACATGGCTGGGCACTATAAAAGGGGGCACATGGCTGGGCACTATAAAAGGGGGCACATGGCTGGGCACTATAAAAGGGGGCACATGGCTGGGCACTATAAAAGGGGGCACATGGCTGGGCACTATAAAAGGGGGCACATGGCTGGGCACTATAAAAGGGGGCACATGGCTGGGCACTATAAAAGGGGGCACATGGCTGGGCACTATAAAAGGGGGCACATGGCTGGGCACTATAAAAGGGGGCACATGGCTGGGCACTATAAAAGGGGGCACATGGCTGGGCACTATAAAAGGGGGCACATGGCTGGGCACTATAAAAGGGGGCACATGGCTGGGCACTATAAAAGGGGGCACATGGCTGGGCACTATAAAAGGGGGCACATGGCTGGGCACTATAAAAGGGGGCACATGGCTGGGCACTATAAAAGGGGGCACATGGCTGGGCACTATAAAAGGGGGCACATGGCTGGGCACTATAAAAGGGGGCACATGGCTGGGCACTATAAAAGGGGGCACATGGCTGGGCACTATAAAAGGGGGCACATGGCTGGGCACTATAAAAGGGGGCACATGGCTGGGCACTATAAAAGGGGGCACATGGCTGGGCACTATAAAAGGGGGCACATGGCTGGGCACTATAAAAGGGGGCACATGGCTGGGCACTATAAAAGGGGGCACATGGCTGGGCACTATAAAAGGGGGCACATGGCTGGGCACTATAAAAGGGGGCACATGGCTGGGCACTATAAAAGGGGGCACATGGCTGGGCACTATAAAAGGGGGCACATGGCTGGGCACTATAAAAGGGGGCACATGGCTGGGCACTATAAAAGGGGGCACATGGCTGGGCACTATAAAAGGGGGCACATGGCTGGGCACTATAAAAGGGGGCACATGGCTGGGCACTATAAAAGGGGGCACATGGCTGGGCACTATAAAAGGGGGCACATGGCTGGGCACTATAAAAGGGGGCACATGGCTGGGCACTATAAAAGGGGGCACATGGCTGGGCACTATAAAAGGGGGCACATGGCTGGGCACTATAAAAGGGGGCACATGGCTGGGCACTATAAAAGGGGGCACATGGCTGGGCACTATAAAAGGGGGCACATGGCTGGGCACTATAAAAGGGGGCACATGGCTGGGCACTATAAAAGGGGGCACATGGCTGGGCACTATAAAAGGGGGCACATGGCTGGGCACTATAAAAGGGGGCACATGGCTGGGCACTATAAAAGGGGGCACATGGCTGGGCACTATAAAAGGGGGCACATGGCTGGGCACTATAAAAGGGGGCACATGGCTGGGCACTATAAAAGGGGGCACATGGCTGGGCACTATAAAAGGGGGCACATGGCTGGGCACTATAAAAGGGGGCACATGGCTGGGCACTATAAAAGGGGGCACATGGCTGGGCACTATAAAAGGGGGCACATGGCTGGGCACTATAAAAGGGGGCACATGGCTGGGCACTATAAAAGGGGGCACATGGCTGGGCACTATAAAAGGGGGCACATGGCTGGGCACTATAAAAGGGGGCACATGGCTGGGCACTATAAAAGGGGGCACATGGCTGGGCACTATAAAAGGGGGCACATGGCTGGGCACTATAAAAGGGGGCACATGGCTGGGCACTATAAAAGGGGGCACATGGCTGGGCACTATAAAAGGGGGCACATGGCTGGGCACTATAAAAGGGGGCACATGGCTGGGCACTATAAAAGGGGGCACATGGCTGGGCACTATAAAAGGGGGCACATGGCTGGGCACTATAAAAGGGGGCACATGGCTGGGCACTATAAAAGGGGGCACATGGCTGGGCACTATAAAAGGGGGCACATGGCTGGGCACTATAAAAGGGGGCACATGGCTGGGCACTATAAAAGGGGGCACATGGCTGGGCACTATAAAAGGGGGCACATGGCTGGGCACTATAAAAGGGGGCACATGGCTGGGCACTATAAAAGGGGGCACATGGCTGGGCACTATAAAAGGGGGCACATGGCTGGGCACTATAAAAGGGGGCACATGGCTGGGCACTATAAAAGGGGGCACATGGCTGGGCACTATAAAAGGGGGCACATGGCTGGGCACTATAAAAGGGGGCACATGGCTGGGCACTATAAAAGGGGGCACATGGCTGGGCACTATAAAAGGGGGCACATGGCTGGGCACTATAAAAGGGGGCACATGGCTGGGCACTATAAAAGGGGGCACATGGCTGGGCACTATAAAAGGGGGCACATGGCTGGGCACTATAAAAGGGGGCACATGGCTGGGCACTATAAAAGGGGGCACATGGCTGGGCACTATAAAAGGGGGCACATGGCTGGGCACTATAAAAGGGGGCACATGGCTGGGCACTATAAAAGGGGGCACATGGCTGGGCACTATAAAAGGGGGCACATGGCTGGGCACTATAAAAGGGGGCACATGGCTGGGCACTATAAAAGGGGGCACATGGCTGGGCACTATAAAAGGGGGCACATGGCTGGGCACTATAAAAGGGGGCACATGGCTGGGCACTATAAAAGGGGGCACATGGCTGGGCACTATAAAAGGGGGCACATGGCTGGGCACTATAAAAGGGGGCACATGGCTGGGCACTATAAAAGGGGGCACATGGCTGGGCACTATAAAAGGGGGCACATGGCTGGGCACTATAAAAGGGGGCACATGGCTGGGCACTATAAAAGGGGGCACATGGCTGGGCACTATAAAAGGGGGCACATGGCTGGGCACTATAAAAGGGGGCACATGGCTGGGCACTATAAAAGGGGGCACATGGCTGGGCACTATAAAAGGGGGCACATGGCTGGGCACTATAAAAGGGGGCACATGGCTGGGCACTATAAAAGGGGGCACATGGCTGGGCACTATAAAAGGGGGCACATGGCTGGGCACTATAAAAGGGGGCACATGGCTGGGCACTATAAAAGGGGGCACATGGCTGGGCACTATAAAAGGGGGCACATGGCTGGGCACTATAAAAGGGGGCACATGGCTGGGCACTATAAAAGGGGGCACATGGCTGGGCACTATAAAAGGGGGCACATGGCTGGGCACTATAAAAGGGGGCACATGGCTGGGCACTATAAAAGGGGGCACATGGCTGGGCACTATAAAAGGGGGCACATGGCTGGGCACTATAAAAGGGGGCACATGGCTGGGCACTATAAAAGGGGGCACATGGCTGGGCACTATAAAAGGGGGCACATGGCTGGGCACTATAAAAGGGGGCACATGGCTGGGCACTATAAAAGGGGGCACATGGCTGGGCACTATAAAAGGGGGCACATGGCTGGGCACTATAAAAGGGGGCACATGGCTGGGCACTATAAAAGGGGGCACATGGCTGGGCACTATAAAAGGGGGCACATGGCTGGGCACTATAAAAGGGGGCACATGGCTGGGCACTATAAAAGGGGGCACATGGCTGGGCACTATAAAAGGGGGCACATGGCTGGGCACTATAAAAGGGGGCACATGGCTGGGCACTATAAAAGGGGGCACATGGCTGGGCACTATAAAAGGGGGCACATGGCTGGGCACTATAAAAGGGGGCACATGGCTGGGCACTATAAAAGGGGGCACATGGCTGGGCACTATAAAAGGGGGCACATGGCTGGGCACTATAAAAGGGGGCACATGGCTGGGCACTATAAAAGGGGGCACATGGCTGGGCACTATAAAAGGGGGCACATGGCTGGGCACTATAAAAGGGGGCACATGGCTGGGCACTATAAAAGGGGGCACATGGCTGGGCACTATAAAAGGGGGCACATGGCTGGGCACTATAAAAGGGGGCACATGGCTGGGCACTATAAAAGGGGGCACATGGCTGGGCACTATAAAAGGGGGCACATGGCTGGGCACTATAAAAGGGGGCACATGGCTGGGCACTATAAAAGGGGGCACATGGCTGGGCACTATAAAAGGGGGCACATGGCTGGGCACTATAAAAGGGGGCACATGGCTGGGCACTATAAAAGGGGGCACATGGCTGGGCACTATAAAAGGGGGCACATGGCTGGGCACTATAAAAGGGGGCACATGGCTGGGCACTATAAAAGGGGGCACATGGCTGGGCACTATAAAAGGGGGCACATGGCTGGGCACTATAAAAGGGGGCACATGGCTGGGCACTATAAAAGGGGGCACATGGCTGGGCACTATAAAAGGGGGCACATGGCTGGGCACTATAAAAGGGGGCACATGGCTGGGCACTATAAAAGGGGGCACATGGCTGGGCACTATAAAAGGGGGCACATGGCTGGGCACTATAAAAGGGGGCACATGGCTGGGCACTATAAAAGGGGGCACATGGCTGGGCACTATAAAAGGGGGCACATGGCTGGGCACTATAAAAGGGGGCACATGGCTGGGCACTATAAAAGGGGGCACATGGCTGGGCACTATAAAAGGGGGCACATGGCTGGGCACTATAAAAGGGGGCACATGGCTGGGCACTATAAAAGGGGGCACATGGCTGGGCACTATAAAAGGGGGCACATGGCTGGGCACTATAAAAGGGGGCACATGGCTGGGCACTATAAAAGGGGGCACATGGCTGGGCACTATAAAAGGGGGCACATGGCTGGGCACTATAAAAGGGGGCACATGGCTGGGCACTATAAAAGGGGGCACATGGCTGGGCACTATAAAAGGGGGCACATGGCTGGGCACTATAAAAGGGGGCACATGGCTGGGCACTATAAAAGGGGGCACATGGCTGGGCACTATAAAAGGGGGCACATGGCTGGGCACTATAAAAGGGGGCACATGGCTGGGCACTATAAAAGGGGGCACATGGCTGGGCACTATAAAAGGGGGCACATGGCTGGGCACTATAAAAGGGGGCACATGGCTGGGCACTATAAAAGGGGGCACATGGCTGGGCACTATAAAAGGGGGCACATGGCTGGGCACTATAAAAGGGGGCACATGGCTGGGCACTATAAAAGGGGGCACATGGCTGGGCACTATAAAAGGGGGCACATGGCTGGGCACTATAAAAGGGGGCACATGGCTGGGCACTATAAAAGGGGGCACATGGCTGGGCACTATAAAAGGGGGCACATGGCTGGGCACTATAAAAGGGGGCACATGGCTGGGCACTATAAAAGGGGGCACATGGCTGGGCACTATAAAAGGGGGCACATGGCTGGGCACTATAAAAGGGGGCACATGGCTGGGCACTATAAAAGGGGGCACATGGCTGGGCACTATAAAAGGGGGCACATGGCTGGGCACTATAAAAGGGGGCACATGGCTGGGCACTATAAAAGGGGGCACATGGCTGGGCACTATAAAAGGGGGCACATGGCTGGGCACTATAAAAGGGGGCACATGGCTGGGCACTATAAAAGGGGGCACATGGCTGGGCACTATAAAAGGGGGCACATGGCTGGGCACTATAAAAGGGGGCACATGGCTGGGCACTATAAAAGGGGGCACATGGCTGGGCACTATAAAAGGGGGCACATGGCTGGGCACTATAAAAGGGGGCACATGGCTGGGCACTATAAAAGGGGGCACATGGCTGGGCACTATAAAAGGGGGCACATGGCTGGGCACTATAAAAGGGGGCACATGGCTGGGCACTATAAAAGGGGGCACATGGCTGGGCACTATAAAAGGGGGCACATGGCTGGGCACTATAAAAGGGGGCACATGGCTGGGCACTATAAAAGGGGGCACATGGCTGGGCACTATAAAAGGGGGCACATGGCTGGGCACTATAAAAGGGGGCACATGGCTGGGCACTATAAAAGGGGGCACATGGCTGGGCACTATAAAAGGGGGCACATGGCTGGGCACTATAAAAGGGGGCACATGGCTGGGCACTATAAAAGGGGGCACATGGCTGGGCACTATAAAAGGGGGCACATGGCTGGGCACTATAAAAGGGGGCACATGGCTGGGCACTATAAAAGGGGGCACATGGCTGGGCACTATAAAAGGGGGCACATGGCTGGGCACTATAAAAGGGGGCACATGGCTGGGCACTATAAAAGGGGGCACATGGCTGGGCACTATAAAAGGGGGCACATGGCTGGGCACTATAAAAGGGGGCACATGGCTGGGCACTATAAAAGGGGGCACATGGCTGGGCACTATAAAAGGGGGCACATGGCTGGGCACTATAAAAGGGGGCACATGGCTGGGCACTATAAAAGGGGGCACATGGCTGGGCACTATAAAAGGGGGCACATGGCTGGGCACTATAAAAGGGGGCACATGGCTGGGCACTATAAAAGGGGGCACATGGCTGGGCACTATAAAAGGGGGCACATGGCTGGGCACTATAAAAGGGGGCACATGGCTGGGCACTATAAAAGGGGGCACATGGCTGGGCACTATAAAAGGGGGCACATGGCTGGGCACTATAAAAGGGGGCACATGGCTGGGCACTATAAAAGGGGGCACATGGCTGGGCACTATAAAAGGGGGCACATGGCTGGGCACTATAAAAGGGGGCACATGGCTGGGCACTATAAAAGGGGGCACATGGCTGGGCACTATAAAAGGGGGCACATGGCTGGGCACTATAAAAGGGGGCACATGGCTGGGCACTATAAAAGGGGGCACATGGCTGGGCACTATAAAAGGGGGCACATGGCTGGGCACTATAAAAGGGGGCACATGGCTGGGCACTATAAAAGGGGGCACATGGCTGGGCACTATAAAAGGGGGCACATGGCTGGGCACTATAAAAGGGGGCACATGGCTGGGCACTATAAAAGGGGGCACATGGCTGGGCACTATAAAAGGGGGCACATGGCTGGGCACTATAAAAGGGGGCACATGGCTGGGCACTATAAAAGGGGGCACATGGCTGGGCACTATAAAAGGGGGCACATGGCTGGGCACTATAAAAGGGGGCACATGGCTGGGCACTATAAAAGGGGGCACATGGCTGGGCACTATAAAAGGGGGCACATGGCTGGGCACTATAAAAGGGGGCACATGGCTGGGCACTATAAAAGGGGGCACATGGCTGGGCACTATAAAAGGGGGCACATGGCTGGGCACTATAAAAGGGGGCACATGGCTGGGCACTATAAAAGGGGGCACATGGCTGGGCACTATAAAAGGGGGCACATGGCTGGGCACTATAAAAGGGGGCACATGGCTGGGCACTATAAAAGGGGGCACATGGCTGGGCACTATAAAAGGGGGCACATGGCTGGGCACTATAAAAGGGGGCACATGGCTGGGCACTATAAAAGGGGGCACATGGCTGGGCACTATAAAAGGGGGCACATGGCTGGGCACTATAAAAGGGGGCACATGGCTGGGCACTATAAAAGGGGGCACATGGCTGGGCACTATAAAAGGGGGCACATGGCTGGGCACTATAAAAGGGGGCACATGGCTGGGCACTATAAAAGGGGGCACATGGCTGGGCACTATAAAAGGGGGCACATGGCTGGGCACTATAAAAGGGGGCACATGGCTGGGCACTATAAAAGGGGGCACATGGCTGGGCACTATAAAAGGGGGCACATGGCTGGGCACTATAAAAGGGGGCACATGGCTGGGCACTATAAAAGGGGGCACATGGCTGGGCACTATAAAAGGGGGCACATGGCTGGGCACTATAAAAGGGGGCACATGGCTGGGCACTATAAAAGGGGGCACATGGCTGGGCACTATAAAAGGGGGCACATGGCTGGGCACTATAAAAGGGGGCACATGGCTGGGCACTATAAAAGGGGGCACATGGCTGGGCACTATAAAAGGGGGCACATGGCTGGGCACTATAAAAGGGGGCACATGGCTGGGCACTATAAAAGGGGGCACATGGCTGGGCACTATAAAAGGGGGCACATGGCTGGGCACTATAAAAGGGGGCACATGGCTGGGCACTATAAAAGGGGGCACATGGCTGGGCACTATAAAAGGGGGCACATGGCTGGGCACTATAAAAGGGGGCACATGGCTGGGCACTATAAAAGGGGGCACATGGCTGGGCACTATAAAAGGGGGCACATGGCTGGGCACTATAAAAGGGGGCACATGGCTGGGCACTATAAAAGGGGGCACATGGCTGGGCACTATAAAAGGGGGCACATGGCTGGGCACTATAAAAGGGGGCACATGGCTGGGCACTATAAAAGGGGGCACATGGCTGGGCACTATAAAAGGGGGCACATGGCTGGGCACTATAAAAGGGGGCACATGGCTGGGCACTATAAAAGGGGGCACATGGCTGGGCACTATAAAAGGGGGCACATGGCTGGGCACTATAAAAGGGGGCACATGGCTGGGCACTATAAAAGGGGGCACATGGCTGGGCACTATAAAAGGGGGCACATGGCTGGGCACTATAAAAGGGGGCACATGGCTGGGCACTATAAAAGGGGGCACATGGCTGGGCACTATAAAAGGGGGCACATGGCTGGGCACTATAAAAGGGGGCACATGGCTGGGCACTATAAAAGGGGGCACATGGCTGGGCACTATAAAAGGGGGCACATGGCTGGGCACTATAAAAGGGGGCACATGGCTGGGCACTATAAAAGGGGGCACATGGCTGGGCACTATAAAAGGGGGCACATGGCTGGGCACTATAAAAGGGGGCACATGGCTGGGCACTATAAAAGGGGGCACATGGCTGGGCACTATAAAAGGGGGCACATGGCTGGGCACTATAAAAGGGGGCACATGGCTGGGCACTATAAAAGGGGGCACATGGCTGGGCACTATAAAAGGGGGCACATGGCTGGGCACTATAAAAGGGGGCACATGGCTGGGCACTATAAAAGGGGGCACATGGCTGGGCACTATAAAAGGGGGCACATGGCTGGGCACTATAAAAGGGGGCACATGGCTGGGCACTATAAAAGGGGGCACATGGCTGGGCACTATAAAAGGGGGCACATGGCTGGGCACTATAAAAGGGGGCACATGGCTGGGCACTATAAAAGGGGGCACATGGCTGGGCACTATAAAAGGGGGCACATGGCTGGGCACTATAAAAGGGGGCACATGGCTGGGCACTATAAAAGGGGGCACATGGCTGGGCACTATAAAAGGGGGCACATGGCTGGGCACTATAAAAGGGGGCACATGGCTGGGCACTATAAAAGGGGGCACATGGCTGGGCACTATAAAAGGGGGCACATGGCTGGGCACTATAAAAGGGGGCACATGGCTGGGCACTATAAAAGGGGGCACATGGCTGGGCACTATAAAAGGGGGCACATGGCTGGGCACTATAAAAGGGGGCACATGGCTGGGCACTATAAAAGGGGGCACATGGCTGGGCACTATAAAAGGGGGCACATGGCTGGGCACTATAAAAGGGGGCACATGGCTGGGCACTATAAAAGGGGGCACATGGCTGGGCACTATAAAAGGGGGCACATGGCTGGGCACTATAAAAGGGGGCACATGGCTGGGCACTATAAAAGGGGGCACATGGCTGGGCACTATAAAAGGGGGCACATGGCTGGGCACTATAAAAGGGGGCACATGGCTGGGCACTATAAAAGGGGGCACATGGCTGGGCACTATAAAAGGGGGCACATGGCTGGGCACTATAAAAGGGGGCACATGGCTGGGCACTATAAAAGGGGGCACATGGCTGGGCACTATAAAAGGGGGCACATGGCTGGGCACTATAAAAGGGGGCACATGGCTGGGCACTATAAAAGGGGGCACATGGCTGGGCACTATAAAAGGGGGCACATGGCTGGGCACTATAAAAGGGGGCACATGGCTGGGCACTATAAAAGGGGGCACATGGCTGGGCACTATAAAAGGGGGCACATGGCTGGGCACTATAAAAGGGGGCACATGGCTGGGCACTATAAAAGGGGGCACATGGCTGGGCACTATAAAAGGGGGCACATGGCTGGGCACTATAAAAGGGGGCACATGGCTGGGCACTATAAAAGGGGGCACATGGCTGGGCACTATAAAAGGGGGCACATGGCTGGGCACTATAAAAGGGGGCACATGGCTGGGCACTATAAAAGGGGGCACATGGCTGGGCACTATAAAAGGGGGCACATGGCTGGGCACTATAAAAGGGGGCACATGGCTGGGCACTATAAAAGGGGGCACATGGCTGGGCACTATAAAAGGGGGCACATGGCTGGGCACTATAAAAGGGGGCACATGGCTGGGCACTATAAAAGGGGGCACATGGCTGGGCACTATAAAAGGGGGCACATGGCTGGGCACTATAAAAGGGGGCACATGGCTGGGCACTATAAAAGGGGGCACATGGCTGGGCACTATAAAAGGGGGCACATGGCTGGGCACTATAAAAGGGGGCACATGGCTGGGCACTATAAAAGGGGGCACATGGCTGGGCACTATAAAAGGGGGCACATGGCTGGGCACTATAAAAGGGGGCACATGGCTGGGCACTATAAAAGGGGGCACATGGCTGGGCACTATAAAAGGGGGCACATGGCTGGGCACTATAAAAGGGGGCACATGGCTGGGCACTATAAAAGGGGGCACATGGCTGGGCACTATAAAAGGGGGCACATGGCTGGGCACTATAAAAGGGGGCACATGGCTGGGCACTATAAAAGGGGGCACATGGCTGGGCACTATAAAAGGGGGCACATGGCTGGGCACTATAAAAGGGGGCACATGGCTGGGCACTATAAAAGGGGGCACATGGCTGGGCACTATAAAAGGGGGCACATGGCTGGGCACTATAAAAGGGGGCACATGGCTGGGCACTATAAAAGGGGGCACATGGCTGGGCACTATAAAAGGGGGCACATGGCTGGGCACTATAAAAGGGGGCACATGGCTGGGCACTATAAAAGGGGGCACATGGCTGGGCACTATAAAAGGGGGCACATGGCTGGGCACTATAAAAGGGGGCACATGGCTGGGCACTATAAAAGGGGGCACATGGCTGGGCACTATAAAAGGGGGCACATGGCTGGGCACTATAAAAGGGGGCACATGGCTGGGCACTATAAAAGGGGGCACATGGCTGGGCACTATAAAAGGGGGCACATGGCTGGGCACTATAAAAGGGGGCACATGGCTGGGCACTATAAAAGGGGGCACATGGCTGGGCACTATAAAAGGGGGCACATGGCTGGGCACTATAAAAGGGGGCACATGGCTGGGCACTATAAAAGGGGGCACATGGCTGGGCACTATAAAAGGGGGCACATGGCTGGGCACTATAAAAGGGGGCACATGGCTGGGCACTATAAAAGGGGGCACATGGCTGGGCACTATAAAAGGGGGCACATGGCTGGGCACTATAAAAGGGGGCACATGGCTGGGCACTATAAAAGGGGGCACATGGCTGGGCACTATAAAAGGGGGCACATGGCTGGGCACTATAAAAGGGGGCACATGGCTGGGCACTATAAAAGGGGGCACATGGCTGGGCACTATAAAAGGGGGCACATGGCTGGGCACTATAAAAGGGGGCACATGGCTGGGCACTATAAAAGGGGGCACATGGCTGGGCACTATAAAAGGGGGCACATGGCTGGGCACTATAAAAGGGGGCACATGGCTGGGCACTATAAAAGGGGGCACATGGCTGGGCACTATAAAAGGGGGCACATGGCTGGGCACTATAAAAGGGGGCACATGGCTGGGCACTATAAAAGGGGGCACATGGCTGGGCACTATAAAAGGGGGCACATGGCTGGGCACTATAAAAGGGGGCACATGGCTGGGCACTATAAAAGGGGGCACATGGCTGGGCACTATAAAAGGGGGCACATGGCTGGGCACTATAAAAGGGGGCACATGGCTGGGCACTATAAAAGGGGGCACATGGCTGGGCACTATAAAAGGGGGCACATGGCTGGGCACTATAAAAGGGGGCACATGGCTGGGCACTATAAAAGGGGGCACATGGCTGGGCACTATAAAAGGGGGCACATGGCTGGGCACTATAAAAGGGGGCACATGGCTGGGCACTATAAAAGGGGGCACATGGCTGGGCACTATAAAAGGGGGCACATGGCTGGGCACTATAAAAGGGGGCACATGGCTGGGCACTATAAAAGGGGGCACATGGCTGGGCACTATAAAAGGGGGCACATGGCTGGGCACTATAAAAGGGGGCACATGGCTGGGCACTATAAAAGGGGGCACATGGCTGGGCACTATAAAAGGGGGCACATGGCTGGGCACTATAAAAGGGGGCACATGGCTGGGCACTATAAAAGGGGGCACATGGCTGGGCACTATAAAAGGGGGCACATGGCTGGGCACTATAAAAGGGGGCACATGGCTGGGCACTATAAAAGGGGGCACATGGCTGGGCACTATAAAAGGGGGCACATGGCTGGGCACTATAAAAGGGGGCACATGGCTGGGCACTATAAAAGGGGGCACATGGCTGGGCACTATAAAAGGGGGCACATGGCTGGGCACTATAAAAGGGGGCACATGGCTGGGCACTATAAAAGGGGGCACATGGCTGGGCACTATAAAAGGGGGCACATGGCTGGGCACTATAAAAGGGGGCACATGGCTGGGCACTATAAAAGGGGGCACATGGCTGGGCACTATAAAAGGGGGCACATGGCTGGGCACTATAAAAGGGGGCACATGGCTGGGCACTATAAAAGGGGGCACATGGCTGGGCACTATAAAAGGGGGCACATGGCTGGGCACTATAAAAGGGGGCACATGGCTGGGCACTATAAAAGGGGGCACATGGCTGGGCACTATAAAAGGGGGCACATGGCTGGGCACTATAAAAGGGGGCACATGGCTGGGCACTATAAAAGGGGGCACATGGCTGGGCACTATAAAAGGGGGCACATGGCTGGGCACTATAAAAGGGGGCACATGGCTGGGCACTATAAAAGGGGGCACATGGCTGGGCACTATAAAAGGGGGCACATGGCTGGGCACTATAAAAGGGGGCACATGGCTGGGCACTATAAAAGGGGGCACATGGCTGGGCACTATAAAAGGGGGCACATGGCTGGGCACTATAAAAGGGGGCACATGGCTGGGCACTATAAAAGGGGGCACATGGCTGGGCACTATAAAAGGGGGCACATGGCTGGGCACTATAAAAGGGGGCACATGGCTGGGCACTATAAAAGGGGGCACATGGCTGGGCACTATAAAAGGGGGCACATGGCTGGGCACTATAAAAGGGGGCACATGGCTGGGCACTATAAAAGGGGGCACATGGCTGGGCACTATAAAAGGGGGCACATGGCTGGGCACTATAAAAGGGGGCACATGGCTGGGCACTATAAAAGGGGGCACATGGCTGGGCACTATAAAAGGGGGCACATGGCTGGGCACTATAAAAGGGGGCACATGGCTGGGCACTATAAAAGGGGGCACATGGCTGGGCACTATAAAAGGGGGCACATGGCTGGGCACTATAAAAGGGGGCACATGGCTGGGCACTATAAAAGGGGGCACATGGCTGGGCACTATAAAAGGGGGCACATGGCTGGGCACTATAAAAGGGGGCACATGGCTGGGCACTATAAAAGGGGGCACATGGCTGGGCACTATAAAAGGGGGCACATGGCTGGGCACTATAAAAGGGGGCACATGGCTGGGCACTATAAAAGGGGGCACATGGCTGGGCACTATAAAAGGGGGCACATGGCTGGGCACTATAAAAGGGGGCACATGGCTGGGCACTATAAAAGGGGGCACATGGCTGGGCACTATAAAAGGGGGCACATGGCTGGGCACTATAAAAGGGGGCACATGGCTGGGCACTATAAAAGGGGGCACATGGCTGGGCACTATAAAAGGGGGCACATGGCTGGGCACTATAAAAGGGGGCACATGGCTGGGCACTATAAAAGGGGGCACATGGCTGGGCACTATAAAAGGGGGCACATGGCTGGGCACTATAAAAGGGGGCACATGGCTGGGCACTATAAAAGGGGGCACATGGCTGGGCACTATAAAAGGGGGCACATGGCTGGGCACTATAAAAGGGGGCACATGGCTGGGCACTATAAAAGGGGGCACATGGCTGGGCACTATAAAAGGGGGCACATGGCTGGGCACTATAAAAGGGGGCACATGGCTGGGCACTATAAAAGGGGGCACATGGCTGGGCACTATAAAAGGGGGCACATGGCTGGGCACTATAAAAGGGGGCACATGGCTGGGCACTATAAAAGGGGGCACATGGCTGGGCACTATAAAAGGGGGCACATGGCTGGGCACTATAAAAGGGGGCACATGGCTGGGCACTATAAAAGGGGGCACATGGCTGGGCACTATAAAAGGGGGCACATGGCTGGGCACTATAAAAGGGGGCACATGGCTGGGCACTATAAAAGGGGGCACATGGCTGGGCACTATAAAAGGGGGCACATGGCTGGGCACTATAAAAGGGGGCACATGGCTGGGCACTATAAAAGGGGGCACATGGCTGGGCACTATAAAAGGGGGCACATGGCTGGGCACTATAAAAGGGGGCACATGGCTGGGCACTATAAAAGGGGGCACATGGCTGGGCACTATAAAAGGGGGCACATGGCTGGGCACTATAAAAGGGGGCACATGGCTGGGCACTATAAAAGGGGGCACATAGACCTACAGATACAACCGGCCCTTTGATGGGGACCAAACTGCTGATGCGGCCCCCGATGAATTTGAGTTTGACACCCCTGCTCTACAGACTATTTCTCTTTTATTATTCCTAAGTTGAACCTTTTCTGCAGACTTTGGAGCAGGCAAATCATCACTGAGAAGCACAACCTTACGGCTGATGGTAAATTAGGTTATGTCAATGTGCTTTGATTGGAACTGATAACTGAAATGTTCATGAGACAAAAGTAGGTCAGTACAGTGTTCTGTTTCTGTTCCCTCCACATCATTGGAACAGCAAAATGAATGTGCCGAGAACTCTTTGACTAACCTGTGTAAAGTTTGATGCAAACGATACAACAAACCAATCTTTGGGCCGTATTCAAAGATCAGTTTTTTAAAAGTAAGCAATTATGCGCACGTACGTAGCAAGGCAAAACCCATGACACTCCCCTCTCCCGGCCATGCAATCGTACACTTACACCTCCATAGACCACTCTGATCTCTAAGTGTGTTCTTACGTGCATATATGACTTCCGTCCGTGCAGTTCAGTATAGCCGCGTCCTCATGCGTTCATTTAAATGCACCCCCCCCCATTTTCATGTAAAGTTTCAAGTACATCCATACATAAGTTCTCAAGTGCGAATCACATGTCCGTGTTTAAAGCACTTACGTGCGTATATTCAACGTAACTTACGTAAATAAAGTTACTACACATGCGCAGTTAAAACTTACCTAAAAATACGCACGCAACCCCACGTGAAAACGGATCTCTGAATACGGAGCAAAAAAAAAAAGCATCCAGACAGTTAACACGGGTTCTAAGCATTGTGCCACTCAGAACTTCTGACCAAGAAAAACGCTGTGTCGCTATTTGTTTGGAAGAAACAGTCAACACAGCAGATTCCTGCAAAACCCTGTAGACTAACCCATGCAGAGTCTGAACTATGTGAGACAGCAAAAGGGAGGGACCATAAACATCCTCCCCAAACGGCTTATAATGGCCTTGTGACAATTAACTGCAATATAGTCTACTAAATAGCTATGTTACAGTTCCAGTGCAATAGCTTATAAGAATGGTATATATGCACTATGAGATATTATATATAATATATATTATTATATATAGATAGCTACCAATTACTTCAACTTTTACTTCCTTTTGAGGCTTCAATATCATCTTCTTAGTACTGCTCACTTTTATGCTTCGAATGGTAGGTTGATAAAATATAAATGAGCCATTTTTGTAGTCTGGTCACACTGGACCTTATAGAAGGAAAAAGAGATTTCCTAGAACCTGCGTTCTATAGTGCGCAGCTGAGGGGTGACAACTGATAAGGAGTGTTTACTTCACAGTTAACACAGGTCTATACAAGAAGTATTCCACGGCTCTCACCTAACCAATATTTTTACCTTCAATGTGACAATCATATTATGCAGTAATTATATATATTCATAAAGTGGTTCAAGACAACCCTTCTACGTAGTTCATAGGGATAAATATTCAAAAAATAGTCTCTTCTAGGGACCAAGCCCTCAGGCTCAAGCTGGTATTGGAACAATTCAAAATTTAGTCCTCCTATATTCAATACAATATGATCAATATACAGTACTGTATTCACAGTTAAGGAGATAAGAACGAACAGCTTTACTATTATATGCATGGTAACTCCCTTGATACTCCCTCGTTTTTGTTGTTCTTAACAGACTTTTCTTGTGCGTATGTCTATCCTTAAGTTTCTAAAGTACACACATACTTCGCAAACGGCACCGTCAGCCCCCCCAACCCACTCTTCTTAACTTGGCCTGGCACACCCCTTCTTACTAATGAAGAACTGCTTTGTAAATCGCTCTTAAGGGATCACCGTTCTTAAATCCTATGTAGGCTGCATAAAGTTTTAAATACACGCACGCACCAGCAGCTTCTTAACTGTGGATCAGGTCCACAGTCTTAATATTGATTCGATGCTGCAGTTCCCACCAACAAGGTCACAAAGGTTCTTCTAATTGGGGCCTCAGTAACAACTAGAAAGAACGGCCTAGAAAAAAAAAGAATTTATGCCTAGAAGAAAAAGTGATATTTTGAAAACAATTTCAGAATTAAAGTACTTGATTTCCAAGTAAAACAGTGTCGATTTTCTCCTTTTCTTTTCAATAAAATATTATCCAATTCTCTCCATGTTGTTTTTTCTTTCAATTGTTATATCAATAGCACATAAATTATACACAGAAAGAGAAATGGACCAACCCTCATGTAATACTCAACAAAGGTAACCCATTTCTTCAGTTATTTCATGTGGAAAAACAGCAATGAAGCAAATATTGTGTTGTATTGTTTAAACTATCATATCTCCACGAATGGTCCAATTAAACTCACACTCTTATTTCTTGCCTTTTTGCATAAAGTATAATGCAGATTTTGATATCCTTCCTCTCCAAATGTCTCAACAACATTTAGAATAAAGATCAAAACGAATTGTATTTATTGTTTTCATATAAATACATGGTGCTTAAAGACATTTAAAATGTCGGAGAAATAACCATAATACCCCTAGCGAGTGGAAAACGCCTTTAGGTAAGCTCCTCAATACAGTGGGAGGTAAGAACACACAGTGATATAAGTTCCAGTGTTATGCAATATGTAATGAAACAGTCAGGAAACTAGCTTAAGTGTCATACACCTGCTACTGACGCCAATACCAGTGAACCACTTCCACCAACTAGTTTCAACAATTAGATTTTTCCAACTCTAGTGGAAACCCAAACCTGCCTAGACACTCTCCATAGACAGAAAGTAGGTATACTACAACGAGAATAAATTATTTTTATGTCACAGACATCCAAACTCCAATAATGCAAATACAATACTTTGTTGAAAATAAAAACATTTGTTTTATTTTTCCCTACTCCTTTAGTTCGATATTTGTAAAAAGAATATTTAATTCTTGTTTATACCTTTAAAAGCTACAAGTCTGACACACTGCTGAATGTAGAACACGTAGTAACTAATGAGATATTATATGTTTATTATGTGGCCACATAGTGTAGTGTCTACATATAGTATGTGATCCCGCCTCTGCATAATAAATGTCATATATAAACATTTACATACAGCTATAACTGCTTGATATTTTAATCAAATTAATACAGATGACCAGAACAAATACAATATCAGAAACCTTACTAATTTGAGGAGTTGATTTGATGAAGCTTTCTTTCCACTTTCTGTACTCTGTCATATGAAAGTAGATACAATGGAGTACTTGTCATATCATACATACACACAAGCCAACATTTAGGGAAGAAACCGCCGTGAAAAAAAGGGGGCTATGGGCTATATACAGGTAAGATGCAATATCTTTTTTTTTTTCAGGAAAATTGTACATTGTGTTTGGAGATTTTACTTCTAATAACTTTTTTTTTTTTTTACACTGAACTGTAGGTCAATTTCAAATAAATATCCAGGGACTGCTAACTTTTATCAGTGGCGGTCAAGTATACTGTATAACTGCAAACATTCTCTGCCAAACATGGAAGTAGAAAACACTTTAAAGGTTTCTGATAATATGCAATCTTCAACAGCATAAACACGTATAAATTACTCAATCCTGAAAATTAAACTAAGCTTTTCAAAAACAGTTCTTTATTTAATTTGTTTATATATAAATATAAAAAAACCCACAAAAAAACACTTAATTTGGGAAACATCACATTCTATAACATTTTCAAAATATTCATAAAAAAGTTTAACACAATAATAACAATGTATTTAGAAATATATATTGTTATGATTAAAAATAGTTTGCTAGAATAACAGTAATATAAAATGGTGCAATCTGGAAAACTACAGGCATACAATTTATTGCTATAATGTACACTACACCTCAGTGTTTAAATATGAAATGAGATTACTTAGTCATTTTTCTTAATTAGCATGTTTATGATGAGAAGCTGATAAACTGTGAAAAGGCAAAACATTAGTGCCCCTACGGAGACCTTCGGTAACCTTGTTGCTGGGAGCACCTCCACTAAATACTTAACATCAAAGTCTAGGATCATTTACACTACAGAAACGCTCTCTGGGAACTTTTCAATTATAGTAGCAGTCCTTTTATTCGATAGGTCTCTGTGGGCAACTCTTTACAAATGAAATATAGTGTGATATAAAAAAACTGATGATGTACTTGACAAAGTTAAATCGAGCATTACAGAAGTTGTGTATTCAGTAAAATCTATTAACATGAACTATGTATCTGAAATATAAGTAATTTCTGTATTAACAATAAAAAAATGAGAGAAAGTCCTATTTTATTGTGCTGAGGGTCTGAAATAGCTTGCTGAGATTCACTTCTGAGTAGCCACTACGAGAAAGAGCATGGTCAACAGTATGTTTTAACTTCTTGTATGCAGTTTCAGCTTCGTGAAAGTGTTTCTTCAAATAACCTGAAAGAAAGAATAACGTTACTGATCTTGCGTTAAATAATTTGTTTAATACTAGTTGATATGAAATTTAGGCATTTCTAAAGAAAAAAAAAAAAACAGGATATGGAAATTTGTCCAGAAAGACCACCAACAAATAAGAGACACAGACACTGAGTTTTATGCTAATATACAATTAATATATGTATGGCAGTATATGTTCTGCAAGGCAATCTAAATAATGCATAACAATATGTGAATACTATGGCAACACCCAGACTTGAATACACTTAGAAAAACTAAGAGAAACTTTAATTTGCAAATGTGAAGGGGGGGGGAATGCTATGCTGCAACCAAGATGAATGGATTTTGTAAGACAACTATTGACGCGTTATTCAGTGAAAGACTTATGGTTTCTGTGCAGAAAGTTTTTCTGAGAATGCAAAGCCCATGTAGTTATTTCACCAGTGTGGTACACCAAATACCACACAACTACATGTTACAGCCAGTCTCTCTTCCAGCATCAGTGGCTTTTAGGGACCCCCACAAAGGCTAATAAGGTATAGAAACGGGAAATCCTATGGCCAAAACATGATAAACCTTGGGAGAATTAATTTACTAATCAAACAAGTCATCATAATGTTCAAGAACACAGTGGGAGTCCAAATAGTAATACACTATAGCGGTTTTTCGCTTTTATTTGGTTAGGAATTAGATAGAAGTCTTTCCGGGGATTGGTTTATTATATAAATATAAAATGTTCCCACTTAACCCCATGGACGCAAAGATACTGTGGACCTTAAGTTGTCTGCTCAGCTCAACTTTCTGATATGGGGCCGGATCCACAACCCTGTGTTTCTCACCTACGTGTATAATTTTCTGATTCTAGCTACTAAGCATGCGTAGTAACTATTTTACGCAATCTACGTAGCATTTTGTTACGTAGATTGCGCACATGCGGTCTTTAATCTATGTAACGAAACGCTACATAGATTGCGTAAAATAGTTACTACGCATGCGTAGTGTCTAGAATGGGAAAATTAGGCACGTAGGTGAAAAGCTACGGGGTTATGAATCCGGTCCATGGTCTTTCATTCACCTTTCCTCTAAAAATGAACTGAATACTCCACATATTCGAGTATGTAAACAATTTGTATCCTGGGGAAGGAACATTCAGATTTGGGAAAAAGGATCACCAAAAATAAAAGTTGGATGTTTATATGAATATATATATGAATTCAGATACACAAAGTGAAAACTGAAATTTCAACTTGGTTTTCGAGTAGAATTTAAACAGACAGACAAAGCTTACAAGGGTTCAGCTATAAACTATTAAGCCTAGGTCAATGTAATTATTGCCATTTCGGAGCATATTCTGCATTTAAAAGTACAAAAAAAGTGTAAATAATCTACTCAAGACCTGACCATGGCATGTAAATATAACATAGTTGAACTATACCAACATGTGGAGTAACTGGAGATGATCACTTTTATACTAATTAGAAAGCTGTGTGTACAATAACTGGAAATATAGTTGCTTGAAAACAATTACCCTCAGCAAAGCGGGCATCACACAAAACCTATAAATTGTAACTTGCTTGACCTTTACATTTAATTCAGCAACCATTGAATATCAAATGACATTTACTCATTGTAATTGAAACTGTAAGCCATCAATTAATGATGGAACTTCTTATCAAAGAAAAACAAAAAAAACCACAACCATTTCACAGCAGATAATATTATGTAGGTTTTTTTTCCATTTAATACAAGTAAAATTAAAATTATTGTGGGGCAAATAGGCTTTCAATTGGGAAAATGAATTCGAATATTTTGGTGTCAAAACAAACTG
>WWET01000020.1:149448-155035 GCA_011038615.1 Limnodynastes dumerilii
CAGTATGACATTGTGGGCGGGTCAGGAGAAGAGATGGGCAGGACGCGGCGGAGCTTATTTGCCGCGTTTTCGGGCTCCAACATGTTTGCAGCTATGATAATATACCCCACATGTATTACACGCATTGGAAACCCCCCTTTCAAAATCCTGCGTTTGCCACTGGTTGTGGCTAGTGTGCTTGTGTATTAAGGGGCATCATTTAATGTTCTTGCACCCCATAAATTTCAGTGTTTAAAAGTAGGATTGGTCTGGCACAGCGTTAACTATCAAGATTTAGTTATCCGTACGACTATTCTCAACTTATAAGTATTTGTGTAGTTAAGGAAACATTTTGTGCAAAATGTGCTAATGAAATACCTGTATACAAATATAGTTTGCTAAATTAAAAGACTACAAAAACAACAAAAAATAGAACATAATTAGAGGGAAATACATAATAAAGATAAGCCTCTCTGGAACAAAAACATTTATCCTATGTGTGGTAGCAGGAGATAGCATACTGACCTCTGACAAACAGTTTTCAAAGTAATTTTAATGCTACTCTGGATTTAACTTGACTAACTGGTAGCAATTGAGCACATTTTTTTTGTTGCAGCAGTTATCTAAAATGCTACAATAACAGCATCAAAGTAGAATGGTGGAAGATTGGTCTTCCATTGTACTGCTGAACTGGCATAATGCCCATTTTAAAAGCAATTCACTGCTCATCACTAAAATCTGGCAGACACGACACTAAATGGTTTGAGAGACCAGAAAAATAATATTAAATAATAAAAGAAGTGTGGCAGTATAAAATGGGCAGCCTTCACCAAACAGCATACATGGATACCCAAACAATAAAAATCAAGCAAACTGCTATAAAACATTAATACAATATATTCTTTGCAAGAAGATTGAGGGGGAAAAAAAGAAAAAAAAAGAAAGAAAAAGTTTAGTACTGCAAACAGAATAGTAACAAGTTAAACCTAATCTGATCAAAAGATGAATTTACCAGCAGGCTTGCATTAGGTATAGAAGTACCAAACAAAAGCAAAATATATATTTACATTGCTCTATTGTTCTGGTGCAGCGAAAACCTACTCTATTCCGCCAATCACTTGTCAAACACATTGGCTACGTTTTATTTACCAGCCAATGTAATGAGTAAATATGTGATCATAAAACTCTTCTACTCGCACGGACAGCTTCACTTTCTTTCTTTTTTTTTCTCTCTAAATACAGGTAATGATTTAGACAGCTTTCAAAAAGTCTTTTGACTGTCAATAAAACTAATTCTATTCCCCTTTCCACATGGGGGTGAGAAAAAGGTCTTCACAAATGAAAATTCAAATTAAAATCCTAATTATAGTGTAGTGTGACAACACCTGTATTTATAATTTTACTGTCAGCTAGCTGGTAGTGTTTAACAAAAGCTAGAAGGAGGCAAGTAATTGGAATTTGTCTGCAACATGCCAGATGAATGACGACACTGGACACTTTGCTGTGCTACATTGAATGTGTCGTGTTGGTAAAATAACCCTTATGTGTAGCATCACATCCTGACAAGATTTTATGTGAGTTTTGGGACGGGCCATAAATGGTACTGATAAGAAGAAAACATATTAAAAAGATAAAGCTTTTTTTTTTTTTATTTAATTTGTTTTCTCTTCTGTGGTACATACAAACATTACTGTATCAGTGTATACTGTATTCACTGATTTAGAATTGTGCAAAAATAGAGTTTTTAAAGGATGTTTTTGAAATTGTGGTTTATATTTATAAACAAAAACAGTTATTTCAAATGTTCGGAAAATTAACTTTTCATAAACGCTGTCCAAACCTTAGCAAAATATTCTTCCATGAGACAAGAAAAGTAGTGCCCATAGTGCCCACCGCAGCTCGTAGGCCTAGGTTATTGTCCTTATCGATACCATATGTGTCTGTATATCACACTAATATTCCTCTATTTTTCATTTTTTTATTTCCCATTTTTGGTATTATGTTTTTCCTTCTGTTTTGCCTTGTATATCTGTTTTGTTCCTGCATTTGGAACACATGTTATTTTCATGTACTTATGTGAGTAGGAACTTCGCAATCTATTGGCCATATTCATACTCTATGTTTCTCACGTTTGGGAAGCTTCCTATATTTACAGTTTTTTTCATGTTTAGGCACTCTACAATGTATCCCTTTACAGGTTATTAGCGAGCGCCACTGTACTTCTTTTGATTTAAACGGCCCAGCTATTGATGCATGCTGCGTTATGCTTTCCCTCATTTTTGCTTTAGATTGTTGCACCACGTATTTGCTACTTGTGTCAAGATATTTATTTTGGTACAGTCCCTGACCATGGTATTGATCCATTGTATATGTGATTTGCACTGTCTTGTTGTTGCCAATTCCGCATGCTCATTGTTCCTTTTTTGTTTACTTTTTAGACACCCCCGAGCCGCCGCCGATGACTGGGGACGGGATCCCCACGGGCGCACTTCCGATAAGGAGGCATTCTGGCAGCTCGTGGAATGGGTGAGTACTTTACTGTACACTTATTTTAATGGGTTATTTGCTTATACGGTTTCATTATGCTGTCTATTTGTTAACCCTGAGTAAAGGAGATTATACTAATGAAACGTCGGTTTCATTTGTTCATTAAAGCAGGGCTGGATAAGCCCTTTTCATCAGTTTACAAGACTCAAGAGTGCCTCTTTTTACTTTTACACTACCAATTTCTCTGGAAGTGCACCATGAGCAAGGACTTTGCATATATGGAGTGACGGACTATTTCTCTGTATAAATATATATATATATATATATATACACACACACACAAACATTTTGCATGGTTCCCCCACCCACCTTAGCGGGTGGAGGTATATATATTCTCTCTCTCTCTATATAGCCCACTGACAAATACATATAAAAATGAATAATTTAGTGATGCTTTTGCCTGTCAATCAACAATTTCTTCAACAACTAAGTTCTAAATACATGCTCATCTCCATGCACAGAAAACTTGCCTTTCACCACATTGGGCCTGATCTAGACCTACGGTCGGGTGTGTTTTTACGATGGTCATAAACGTAAAAATGGCCATTTGTACTTACTGCGCATGTGCGGGGCAGATGTTACGCTCAGAAATTCTGAGTGTATGGGCCTTGAGCGTACCACCTTCGTAACTACGGTCGAGGGGGGCGTGCCTGGCATACGATTTTCTTAAATACACACCAAGGGCGAGGTGAGGCATTTAAATCGGACAGTATAGGCGTGCTAAGCGTTGTAACTACACAAGAAGCTTACTGCCGCTCGCAGTTACGATCAGAAAAGTTAGGGTATGGTTTGGTGGGCGTAAGACGGCAAGAGTAAGTACGACCAAGGGGAGTGCCTAGTAGGTACGCTGGCGTAAATACGCTATGCACATGAGCGTAGGTCAGGATCAGACCCATTGTGCTGAGTACATGCCCATCTGTTGTTTTATAGTTTATACTGGGTATAGGAACACGAAAAGTCAATCAGGCAACTGTCAATAGTGTATCCCTTTGAGATTTGGAATCTTGTTTACATTGTAATAAAACCACTATATATTACATGAAATCATAGCTTTTGTACCTATTTCAATGTTTGCAGTTAACTAAAGCAATACAGTCTAGTCTCTATACTATTCAGGTATAACCAAAATAGTCTGATCTCCATACTGTGCAGGCATTTCTAGATTTCAGAGTGGTTTTGCTAATTTAGCTGGTTATTATTGTGCAATAGTAGTTCAAGGAAAAATGTAAGTAGTTTCGCGGAGACCTGATGGTCATTTAACTGTGTGAACATCTCTGGACAAGTGACAAAAGCCTGAATCAATATTTGAATCTATGAGACAAATTACTTGTAATGCATTCTAAAGTTTAGTGATTGCTTAAAACCCCAATAGAAAACAAGTTCATAAGTCACTATAAGATTTATATGTTTTACAGGAGGACGACAAGGCTTTGGGACACACACTTAGGTGTAAACACTATTTGCCAATACTGTTATGACCAATATATAGTATAGTATACTATTATACTAGGATATGGATAGTTTTGCATCCTCTTAGGATAATATATGCCACTTTTATATGGATTACATAAGGAAAGTTGCTTGTGACTAATCTGATACTATATGTTCCGATCCCCCATGGTTTTCTTTTTCCTGTACTTTTAAACTGGGCACAAAACATACAATTATCTGTTTGACCATCTGATTTGCCACACAAATGTATAGTGTTTGCATGTATGACAATCAATTACTGTAAGAAAAACAACTGCAAAGTGTGGTCAGACCAGACGGGTTACATAAAAGATCTAATATACAATGGAGATATATCATGTACATTTTGTGGCGTGTAGACCGCTTCATGCACACAACAGTCATTTTTGTTGATAGTTCATTACAGCAGGGGGCACGTGTATATTTCTTTTGACCGTTATGATCGATAAATAATAAGGACTATTTCTATAGTGTCTGCATGCAATATTGGAAATTCTCTGGATCATTTAATTGTAATAACTATTGTTAGGTTGGTTGCATTGAACGTAAAATTGGGTAGGAATGTCCCCAGCTTTAGGGATGTATTCAAGTAGCTGCAGACATGAAGACACACATATTATTGTGGTAATATGTACTCTAAGGTAAATGCATTCTAGCATATACATCTTATATTAACCTGTCTTATGTACAAGATCTGCCTGATCAATGAAAAATCGGTTGATTAGCAAATATATCACCCCATGATATACACAGTATACACTAAACTGAAATATTGGTCCGGATTCACAGTTACATAGTTTTAGTCTTACATACATTGTTTTTAGAATTGAGCTACTACGCATAACTGTGAAGTCGGACCATTAGGACTATTTTTAAGTTATCCTTACTCAGTCACTAAATCTAGTAAATAATAACTAAGGTGACCAGGTAACAGTTCAGTTTGATTGAAGATACAAGTGTTACTGCTTCTAGGACAGGTGCAGGCAGGATCAGTGATAAGTCTCTGGACAACCTAGTCGAAGCCTTAGCCCATCGCACAACCCCTTCCTTTTTTTTTTTATTTTACTGTCAGCTACTACTCTCAGCATTAAAAACACACACACACACCAGCATTAAAAATAGTTTTTATAGGGACAAATATATAATCATACCAGCATGCATGGTCCACAATCACTAAAAGTTATAACAAAACACACCTAATATTACAGCAAAAGAAAATAAAACTGACCCAAAGGCCACCTAAGGGCAATGTTCTCCGCAGGGCCTTTTAGGCAGACACTCCCCTGACTATTTTAGCTTACCACTTGGCCAGTCCCAGCTGACAGAGGCTGTCCTACGATGGGGTGTACAGGCTTTTCTGCACTGATGTGCCTAGCAGCAGCAGCAGCAAAAAGCCTTTACAGCCAGAGGATAGCAACTTTCATGTTTGGGATTGGATGTTTGGAAAAACACAAGGGGGATTTTCCACCGGAGACATGGAAAAGGGGAATATTGGAGGGATTGAGACAAACAAAGGGATTGGATGTCTCAGGACATAAGGGGAAGGGTATTGGATGGCTTGAGACACAAGAGGAGGTAATTGGATGACTGG
>WWET01000020.1:158052-181267 GCA_011038615.1 Limnodynastes dumerilii
AGTGTCTTAGGGTTAAGCTGTGGGGATGGAATGGTTTGGAGAAGGGGAGACTTAGGGCCCGATTCAGTTAGCCGCGATAATGGAAAAATACTTGCGGTACGCTTTTTCTCGTCATTTACGGTACCAAAAATTTGTTGATTTTTATGTACACCTCTATGGGGCCCGCATAAAAGTCCTCCAAAAATATTTGCAGAATTAGCTTTGCACCTCAAATAACTCGGGTGCAAGGCTTATTGAATCGGACTCTAAGGGTCAGGCTGCGGGGAAGGGAGGATTAAGGCAGCTCCGTCCTTAGAAATGTGGTGGCAAATATGGCCCTTCAGAAAAAAATTGTTGTTCACAGTGGCGGCCCATACCATCTCAATGAGAAGGGGAGGTTCTGTAAGTCCACTAGAAGCGGGGATATTTTAAATTCACTACAGGGAGCATCCCTCAAGCAATTTGTGAGAGTCCACTTGAAAAGATGCAACCCTAAATTGGTGAGAACCTAGGACTGAACATTAAGCAGTATAATATAGTATATAAACAGAGAGACTCGTACCACTAAAAACAAAGGTGCTAGATTTTAAGAAATTAGATTTTTGCAGAAATGGGGAAATGTGTAAGCGATTCTTTCGCAGAGTGGAGGCATCTGAAAGGAGTGTAGGAAGAATTCAAAATCTCCCTATTAACAGCAACAGACCTTTGTACCAGAAAGATTAGGAAAACAAAAAATAAATGAAGCCAATATAATTAACCAACGAGAAGGGCTTTTAAAATACTTAAGCAAACTTGGAAAAATTATAACAAAGAGCCCACTAAGTATGAAAAAGGGGACAAAAGCTTTTTTAAATTTATAAATGAAATGCAAAATAATTTTAATGAAGAGAGTATGGCTGAAGGTGATAGGGCTATTGCAGATCATCTTAATTATTTTTTGTTAATTATTCACAAAAGAGAAAGATTGGCAGGAAAATTGCAAGAATATTGATACCATCGAAATAAAAGTCCTTTTACGAAGGAACAGGTATTAGCAGAACTCGCAAAGCTTAAAATGTTGCTAGTAAAACCATTAACAGAATTATTCATCCAGTCACTAGTAACAGGAGTAATTCTAAAAGACTAGAAAGCAGCAAATTAAGACACCCTGCATAAAAATGGAACTATGTAAAAAGCAGACAACTACTGATCAGTAAGCTTTACATCAGTAGACGGGGAATTGATAAATACTGCTAAAGGAACAAATTGTACAATTTCTTAAATCGAGTAACTTACAGAATGCCAAGCAGCAAGGATTCATTGAGGAAATATGTCATACCAATCAATTTGACATTTTTGATTGGGTTGTTAAAGTTATAGATCAAGGGGGAGCTGTAGATTTCAGTAAAACTTTTGACACTGTGCTACATTGCAGACTTTGAAGATGGTTGCATGGAAACGTTCATGGTTGCCAGAAAGACAGAAGGTTGTAGTAAAAGGAATATATTTTGGGGATGAAAAGGTTACTAGCTGAATTCAGAAGGATCTGTACTTCTACCAATGCTATTTAATATCTTTACTTGTCAACATTATACTTACTGAGGAAAAGTTTTACTTTTTGCAGATGACAACAGAGGCACATCCAGGGGGTTCCAGTAGCACTGAAGCCCTCTTCCCCCCGACCTGACCCTAGGTATTTTTAAGGTGAGTGCTTATCCTGTGTGCCCATGTTAAATTTGCAGAGAAGTAGGTTATTTAATAATTGGTAGCAAAGAGAAGTAGTAATACCATTTTATTTTATTTAACTAAAGACTAGAATAACAACACATGTATAGCTTGGAGCAGAGCGGGTTTAATGTATTAGAAGATGATAGCATGTGTTTAAACTTGATGGTGGTAGGTTAAGTGGAAATATGCAGAAAATATACTTTACTAAAAGGGTAGTTGAGTGAAAATTAAACAGCCTTGCATCTGAGGTGGTAAAGGCTTCCACTGTGGACCTATTTAAATATATAAGTGTCAAATAAGATATGTATGAAAAAAGAAAAAAAATTGGGAAGACGTGACATTTTAGATAATTTTCTAAGTTAGAAGTTGAGAGTAGCTTAGTTTTAAATCTTGAAGATAAAGACAGGCTGAGTGTATTGATCAAAATGCCAACCAAACTGCAGGGTAACATTCCTTGGACTGTTTAATATTTATTCAAAATTTGCTATTTAATATATAGCAAGTATTATATAAAATGTATAGTATAAAACACAATCTTTCTTTTAGAAGCCAACACCTATCCCAACTATTCACAGCTTTATGGTACCAGATTATAATAATATACACAAAAACATACATATCTTCGTGGCTTTTTCCTTCCTCAACTGTTCAACCCAGCAGCAAGCGCCGTCTAAAAAAATTAGATTACTACCTGTTAATGTGGTTTCCTTTACTCCATCAATGGCAGCAACTAATGGGTTAATTCTCCCTGATTGAAACCATCATAAAAAGACAACGCTCCTTCCTCTTTCTCCCAATGTCTTTCTATTTCCATGCTTAAAATAAACAAAAACCGTTAACACACCAGAAATATACAGGAGGGAATCTAGTGCTGCCATTGATGGAGTAAAGGAAACCACATTAACAGGTAATAATCTGTAATTTCCTCTGCAGCAACTAATGGGTTGTACCCAAGCAGTTAACCCACTGGGCGGGCACTTAACGAAAGGCTAACCGCCTTACTACAATAGAATACACTATACATAAGTAACAGAAAGAAAAATAAATAAATAAATCTAATAAATCTAAAGATTTAAATATCTATATCTATATCTCTAACTCGACCATACACAAATAGTGCGCTCAGTCCAAATCAGTCTTTATTAGCCAGCTGATTAATGCCCCACACTTGTAAACAAATTAATGGTCTCAGATATCCAGACCGTCTGGAGTCTAGGCGTGGTAGTGATCTTTAGGGTCGGAGAACACCGACCCGTTCTTCTACGCGTTTTGTTGCGCATAGACTCCAGCTGATGGATCTTTCCTCCTCCACTGCCAGATCTGAAGAAGGTGAGACAGTGCTGTAAAGGCTCCAAGGCTGTCAGGCTCGCGTAACCTGTGTTTTAATTGCTCTTAACCCCTACTCTCTGGCTGATAGCTAATTGTGACACATGTGAATTTGAAAAATTCGTGTTGTCCAAAAATATAAGTATTATTAAAAAGTAAAAAAAATTATATATATATATAATTTTTTTATTTTTATTTTTTTTATTTATTTACAAAACTGAACTTGACTACATCAACTCTATAATGGCGTGCAAATGTTTGTACTGATGCCCAACCTGCGGCTATGCATAATTCTTCAATAGTAGTAGATTCCCTCTCTGCCCATGAAGGGGCTAATGCCCTTGTAGAATGGGCTTTGAGCCCTTGTGTGGCTTCAGATTTTTACAACTATAAGCTTCCAGAACACAACTTCAAATCCATCTAGCAATGTACACCTTCAAAGCTGCTTTCCCTTTGTTTACTCCTTCAACAAGAATAAATACCTGTAGAATCTTCCTGATTCTACTAGTTCTATCTAGATACACTTTTAGTGCCCTGACCAGGTCTAGAGAATGGAGTCTTTCCACTTTAGCATTCTTGGGATTAAGGCAGAGAAGGCAATATTATCTCCTGATTTAGATGAAACCTGGAAACAAACTTAGGCAAGAATGCTGGATTTGTCCGAAGCATCACTTTATCAGGAAAGAAGTTAGTAAAAGGCTGCTCTGCCCACAATGCTTGAATCTCCAGTACCAGTCTTGCTGAGGAAAGTAATCTCAAGAAAATCTCTCCCAAAGGCTCGAAGTCCCATGGAGCAATAGGAATTTTAAAATAAGGCCATCATAGAACTTAGCGTTGATATTTGTACTTTGATGGAACTAGCAGTTAGCCCTTTTTCCAGCCCTACTTGAAAAAACTCAAAAATTGTAGATATTTTCTCATGATATAGCTTAGTTTCCTTGCACCATAGCACATATATCTTCCAGATCCGATCGTATGTAAGTGAGGTGGACTTTTTCGTGGCTTTCATCAACGTGTTTACTACTTTACTTGAAATGCTCTAAGTTCTTGACTTCAGTAACCAACCTGTCATGTTTCAGGCCTGGAGATTTTGGCGATACATGTGCGCTCGCTATTACCATCACTTTCTCTCTCTCTCTAATTCTAATTCACTCTCCTGGATAGCACATTTGCCTGCTGAAGAAATCTGCATTGTTGTTAAGGTTGTCTGCTATATGCACTGCAGAGAAATTAGTCATGCACTTTTATGCCTTCTAACACATTTTATTTTACTTCTCATAAGTTCCAAACTTTGTGTCACCTTGTTTGTTCAGATAGGATACTACTGTTGTCTGGGAAGATTTTGACACTCCTCCTTTGGAACTTGCTTTGAAAGTGACTTAATGCTAACAAGACTGCTCTACAGTCTCTTAAGTTGCAGTGATCTGCTTAAACTGCGGTGACCAAGCGTCTTGTACAAGATCTGCTCTGCAAGTGACTCCCCATCATACCGTACTTGCATCTGTAGTGACGATCATCTTCGCAGAAAATTTTTTCCTTTAGACAAGCCTTCCTCCCTTGACCACCAAACTACTTCTAGCCTCGCAATCTTGGAAAAGATTTTTTTTTTAAATAAATTCTTTGCGTTTCTGTTCCATTGACTTAGGAAGTTTAATTGAATTGCTCTCATGAAGAAGTCTTGCCCACTGTATGGTATCTATCACTGATGCCATCAAAACTATTATTCTTATACACATTTCTGCTGGCAACCACACCTTCCTGAGCTTCCACATTGTTTTGTCTTCTTGAGAGAAGGCTACTGACATGGACAGTGTCTATCAGTCTATCAACACCCCTAAGTATTTGATCCTTAATGTAGGCTTTAACCTGTTCTTCTGATTTAGCTGCCAGCAGAATGTCATCCAAATAAGCCCACAGCTGAATACCTTCCTGCCTTAACTTGGCTGTTATGACAATGAGCACCTTTGAAATTTTTTTTGTCAAAGTCGCCAATTCGATGGGGAAAGCTGAGAACTGAAGATGTTTCCTGAATACATGAAACCTGAGACGTCGTTGGTGCTTCCAATATATTGGGACATGAAGGTAAGCATCTTTCAGGTCGAATGATGTCAAACATTCCTGAGCTTAGAGCTGCTATGATACATTTCACTTATTCCATCTTGAAAGGCTGAACTTTTATGTGTCTGTTCAAACGCCTCAGATCCAGTATAGTTCCCCCCCTGAATTTTTCCTCACGACAAAGAACCTGGAGTAGAAACCCTGGTATCTCTCTGACTTTGGAACTTCCATAACCACTTTTTACTGCATCATAAGATCTAGACTTGTCCTTAAAGCTAATGCTACTGCTTGTAAATTGTATACCTGTGATTCCAGAAAAGTTTCTGGCTGTTTTTTACGAATTCTATCTTGTATCCAAATAAAACTACTTCCTGTACCCAAAGATCTTCGGTGAAATTCATCCAAACTTTGGCAAAATCGACAAGTCTCCCACCGATAGTTACTTCCGACTTTCCAGCCCTGGCGTCACTGCGCCATCTGTCTAAGATTAGACCTGACATCCTTTCCTTGCTGGGCACAAAAATTGTATCTTGAGGAACAACATTGTCCTCTTCTGAAGCTTCTACCTGGCTTGTAGCTTCTTGCTTCCTTATAATCTATTTGGCCAGTTTTAAAGGACTAATTAGTTGACCGCCCTCTTCTGAGCTCTGTGTTGCGGCAACCATTTCGACTTCCTGTCCGATGACTGAAATAATTTTGCCTAGTTATTTTCTGAAAAGGTAACCTTGGAAAGAAAGTTAGAATGTTTATTTTCAACTGTGCATCTGCTGCCCACTGTCTGATCCATAGCGCTTTTCTTGACACTGCAGCTGAAGCTCCAGCTCTTGCTGCCAATCTCATGGAATCTAGAGATGTGTCGCAAATAATTTCAACAGCTAATTGCATGTCTTACACCAACTTAAGCTGTTCCATACGCTTTACTCCATCCAGAATGTTGCTCTCCGGATTATTACACCAACTTCTTAACTCTCTGGCTGTCACCACTGTGACTGCTGCTGGTTTAAGAGTTGATCCCGCTATCACATTTTGTTTCTCAAGACTGACTTCCATACATTTATCCATTAAGCCCCTAAAGACATAAACATCTTCCAATTGTAGTAGCGTTGTTTTGTGTGATATCCTGGCTACAGCTGCATCTACAAGGCGCTTCATCCCATCTCTTAATATCTTCCTGCACAAACGGGTACATTTTAGCCACTTTCGCAAACACTGGCAGTCTTCTATCTAGGTGCTTCCACTCTTCCTCTACTAAATCTTTATGTGCTTGTGACAGTGTAAAAAAACCTAGGCTTCTTTTTAGTTTCTTTAAACAATAAATCCTGCAACTTAAGATCTTGTGATTCCTCTATGTTTAAAGATTTATGTATTCATTTAAAGATGTTATTAACTAAGTAACAACTGAAGTCTGCTTCCTCCTGTGAATGTAACGAACCTTCATTTGAGCCAAAGAATTTATCAGATAATTCCAGGGGTTACTCCAAGTCTGATTCTTATGAATTATCGCTTAAAGTTGACCTGCACCTTTTAGCTGTTAATTTTTTAAGATTTTCATTAGTTACAAAAGTCTCTGCTAGCACAGTTTTCATTAGATGTACTAGTTCCACCATTTGGGGCGACAGCTATCGTTGTTGGGCAGTTTTACACTTATCACATATAGTGCTTGTGCATTTCTCTGGTAAATTGACATCACACATAGAGCACCTAGATAAGAATATCTTCATGTGCTTCTGTTTAATCTCAGATCCTTTACTGGCCTCAGTCCTAAAAAAAGAGACATTCTCTAACTAATTTAAGCAGAAGCTAAGCTAGAAAATCAGGCTCACCCAGATCTCTGCAGAGGAGTCATACAGCAAGAGACTTCCACAAGTGTCTCACAGAGCTCAGCACCTATTTTGTTCATAGACAAAAACAGGTGAAATTTAAGTCTTTTGGCACCAAGAGGAAACCCTGACGTCAGCCCGTTTTCTCTCGGATTAGCCTGGGCTCCTTAGCGGATGATCCTTAGTGCTTCCGCACTACCGCCAACATCCCTGCACTGCCCTCCCTCAAAAGTAGGGGCGGGCCTACGGTGAAGCACGCCATATGTCTAGCACTGGGAGACCAGTTGAGTTTCAATCCCTGGTTGGAACACTGCAGCGCTACGTGGGAAATCTCTAGGTAAGCCTGAAAGGGGAAGAAAACAAAAAACATTGATACACCTGACTCCCTTGCAGTAGAGGGGGGAAAAAAAAAAAAAAGGCTTGCTGAAAAGGCTGGGAGAGATGCTGTGCAAATTGCCTGCGGGATAAATAGATGTAGCCACCGTTCATTTTGATGCAGGCACCAGGTCCAAAGTTCTGGTCAACATGGTAATCTGGTGCCTAGAATTTGCATTAGAGCACCAAAAGAAGATTTTTGAGTAAAAATATTAGTTTCAAATTTCAACAAAATATGAACGGACTGTAAGAATACACAGTAATATAACATATGGACTCCACCTCCCCTCTTCACTTACAGAACAATAAACCGAGACAATAAACTGAGACAATAAACTAAGAAAAAGATAATAAAGTTGTACCATTGTGCCTTCAGATGTAAATGCCAACACACAACCTAATGGGTGCTTATGTGTGTCAAATTCAATATTATTTAGCAAGTTTTTTTTAAAGTTAAGTAAATTATAAGCCTAAGCATGCATAGCTGGTTCTTATAATGCCCAATAAAAGTAGAAACTAAATATAGACTTAACCATATCGTTTCACAAAATAAAGAGCAAACAGCACCCTATTACACATCAATTGCAGATGACCTTTGAAGTTTCTTAAGGTTCAGTTACAATCACACAAAAATTCTGCATGATGTGTAAATGTATGTTATTTATTTGAATCTTATAATGTAATCAGCATGACTAGATACACTGATTTTACTTCTAAATCACCAGCAACAGTACCAGACACAATCCATAAGTGTATGAAAAATATTTTTTCATTCACATTAATTGACAAATTATGTATAACTTTTGCTTTGTCTATAAGCATAATATTCATTTTCGATTGTACATTTAATTTTTCCTGGATCTCATCTGTGCACTTGAGTCTTGCCTTTATATCACAAGTATGTTTTTCTTTATGTTACAAGACAATAAATTGATGAAACTTAAAGAAAGCTTGGAAGAAAATGAACCTGTCTTGTTCACATTATGTACTGCAGTTACCTTATGTGAATTAGACTGTCAATCTCATATATATAATACTAACACCACAAGTCCATTTTTATAATTATTACACATTAGTACTGGACTCATCTAAGTAAGATTTTCTTCCTGTGGAAATAGTCATCCAATTTCCCCCAAAAATTATAAATAAATAAATATATTGTGCTTCCCTGTCAAATACCATGGCTTCCTCTTGTTTTGCATTTAATGAACCATCATTATTGAGTTGTAATCACTGTCCTATTATCTGTCTTTATCTCTAGAAGTTATACCCAGGACCTGTGTTAGCCTGTGCAGGGTATAATAGGGCTCTATATTCCCTATACTAATGCTCTTTTATTATGGGCCTCTAAATAATATAAAGCCCAATTAAGAGGGATCATTTGAAGAAATTTAGGAGAAAAATCTTAAGCATACTTAAGGTGAAATAAAGAGTTTTATCATGGGGCATATAAACTATTACAGGGCACATGGAATATATGTAAAACTATAATAATGCTCTTTACTTATGATATAATATAGAGCCCTAATATGGGGAGCTCATGTCACTTACCTCTGTGCAGCTTTTTTAGACTTGCTCTTGCCCTCCCTTTTTTTGCCATTTCTTCTCAGTGGCTCCTTGCAAGGCAATTCAGAAAATAAAAGATGGATGATGCTGACATGCAAGCTAACCTCTGCGACACGCATCTCAGAGTGCCAAGGATGCAGATGGACCCACGGACATAATTAGAAGATGCCCACTGCTACTATTCCATAAAAGCATAAGGCCCATAGTCAGAACACACTATAAGCTGCTGTAGAGTAGCAGTTGCAGAACCAAGCAATGTTTCAAAAAAGTAAGCTTCAAAAAACAAAATCTGTTTAAGTTTGGGACAAGTGAAATAGTCCTTTAAAAACATTTTTTAAAGAAGTTTTTTTTTTTTTTTTTTGGTTTTTTTTTTAAAAAGAACTCTAACAAGAAGTCAAAGCTAAACAACCCTTTTACAATTGAGATACCTGACTATCCAGAAGACATGGGGAAGAAAGGGAAACTGGCTGAATCTTACTATTGTTATTTCTAACTGTTCATGTCCAGTTGGCTGTAGAATGTATTTAAGGACTAACAGAAACTAATTTGCAATACATTAACTCAAACCTTCAAATACAAACAAAAAAAATAAAAACATTTTTCATAAACATATGCTCCTGACTTCAAATATTGGCTTTGGTATTGCTCATAAATATAAACATGTGTTCAAGCTATTCACTTTAAAATGCACACATGTAGTTGATCTTAAAATTTTCCCTGTGCATATAGTTCTACTCCCCACGATATTTTGGGTGTCATTTCAGGCCCATCCAATAGCCATTTATCTTTTGATAAACTGTTAATCACCATGGATACCACATATTTAATGTTACCTAAGAACTATCTATGTTATTTGCTTTGCATATTAAAGAAAGAACTTAATACCAGTGTAAACATTCACTGCACTGATTGTAAGGTTGCCATGACTACCAGTGATGGTCTAAACTTACAGTGTGCGTTACTTCCGGTGCTGACGTCCTGTGGTGTCATGGAACCATAGGGAGGGGAACAAAATGGTGGGATAAGTTAGTGTGTGTGTTTGTGTATTGTTTTCTTAAAAAGGCAACAAAGCCAGAAAGTTTATTTCCTGGCGGTACAAAATCTTTGATATTTCACTTTATTCATTTTAAATTAATTATTACTAATTGTAATAAAGGTTATACTATAACTACTACTAGGCATGTAGTCTGTGCACTTAAGTGGTTCAACTCGTTTAGCTTATTTTTACTAATGCTAACCTGTTTCTCTTGTTGATGTATTATCTGAACCTTGAGTAGCACCCACTATATTCTAGACGGATGGAACGCTGTTTTTCTTTTTAGGCACAGTCCTACTCCCCTTATTGTGTTTACAGTGGTCTTGCCTCCATACGTCCGGCTGTTGAGTCTCCATTGCTGAGGAAACAGCCATGCTAATCATTAACCTCCCCGCTGCACTCTGGCATTCCTGTTGTCATGGTGACCGACATCCCTGGCATCTCCTTCGGCTGACGTGAGACTTCCAGTTGATGTCTGGGGACATATGCCGACTGGAGCACATGTTGGGGAAGATGGAGCTGGTTGGTGAGTTCTGATGGTATCTCGCTAGTTATATGATGTATTTGTTCTGTGACCTTTGTATACAGCTTACCTGTCCCCTGATGACTGTGCTCTGGCACACCAAAACAGTTGTCATTGGGCGTATGATACTGTACCCATAAGTGCTCATTTTGGAATCCAGTGCCTTTTTCATCATGTCTCCCTCCATTTGTCACTCTGGATGAAATTAACATTGTTGCCATATGTCTCAAGTTTGATTATATTTTGTACTTATATTCCACTGCATTTTAGGACTTTTTTAGTTAGAAGTGGCTGTACACATGAACTTTTACTCCATACTGTCATAAGAATTTCATGCTGCTATCGGGAGAACATTAGTACTATAATTAGGTTTACAGAATTTTTGCACTGAGCACTTTTTGTATTATACACTGACTACCTTGTTTTGCTATATCCTGGATATACCTGGTGGTGCTACTAATAAATTATATTGAAAAAATTGTTATATCTGTTTTGGTATATATTGGAAAGAGCTGACTGGCTTTGCTGCCTTTTATCATATTTAATTTCTCTTGTCATGCACTTCATCTTTTGTGTAAATCTGTATATTGTTGTGTTTGTACATGCCTACTCTTTTATGGTCTTTTTTCCAGAGCTACATATATCTGTGTTCCAGCCCCCCAGCATCCCCCATCATGTGTCTCCAACCCCCCAGTATCCCCATCATCTCTCCAACCCACCACAGAATTCCCATCATGTGTCTAGCTCCTCAGTATCCCCACCATGTGTCTCCAGCCACCCAGTGTCCCACATTGCGTGTCTCGTGTCTCCCAGTATGCCCCATCATGTGTTCCAGCCCTCCTAGCATCTCCATAATGTGTCTCCAGCCCCTCCAGCATCCCCCATAATGTGTTCCAGCCCCCCACACTCCCCATGTGTCTCCAGCAACCCAGTATTCCCCATCATGTGACTCCAGCTCCCAGTTTCTCCCATCATGTGTCTCAAGCCTGTCTCTGTCAGCACCTAATTCACGCTTAGGTGTGANGTGGAGCTGTTCTTCCCGCCAGATGCTGGGGCCCAGGGGAACACCCACAAACCTCAGGCTCTTCTGTTCGATGCATCTAGGGTGTACAGCAGGAACAGCGGAGCAGCGGAATCCGAGCCGTCAGCTGCACAGGCAGCGCAGTCCAGACACCCGTCTGCCCCCATGATCCCCGTACTGCTAGGCCTGAGAGCCGCAGACCGCGGAGGCCCCCAGGGCGGCTGGAGTCTTCGGCCGGGCGCTGGCAGCGGGAGACAGTGGGAGCACTTTCAGCTGCCGAAGATGGGTGAGTCGGGTAGCAGATAGCGGGTCACTGATAGCCGCGACGAGCACCGCTGTGACCGCGGGAGCAGGCCAGTATCCGTGGAGCCGCAGCAGCGGTTCCAATGATCAAATGAGCCCCAAAATAGTCACGCTGGGCAGTGGGACATTCGCAGGGGATGCCCAGTACCCGAGGGGTATACCTGGGGAGGTTAATTACCCCAATAATCGTGGCAAAATACGGGAGCTGAGCCGAGACACGTCTGCTCCTGGTGAGATCCAAGCCACGCCCCCATAAAAATGTTTTTAACAGGTTTATAACTCAAAATGTAGTGCTCCATCTAAATATAAAACACACTTCCATTACCCCCCCCCGGCTTTGACTTACCTTTAGCGGCAGCAGTATATATAGCGGCTGCATACAGGAAGTTCCTTCCACATCCAAGATGGCGGCTGGGTTTCTTCGGATGGACCTGCCGCCGCCATCTTGGATGTGGCAGGAACTTCCTGAATGCAGAGGTGAAGTACAGAACGTGGAGATGGAGGCAGCAGGTAACTCCTACACTGCGGCCATCCCCACATTCAGCACTTTACCTCTGCTTTCAGGAAGTGCCAGCCACATTTAAGGTGGTGGCAGCAGGTCCTTAGGAAGGACCCTCGCTGCCATCTTGGATATGGCAGAAACTTCCTGAACACAGGCAGGTGGAGAGGGCGGTGACTGGAGCTTCATGCCACCGCTAAAGGTAAGTAAAAGGGGACTGGGAGGAATGGCAAATATGTAGATTTTTTTGTGTTTTTTATTTATTTTTTTAAAAGTTTATTCTGCTCCTCACTATTGGGAATGCACAGTAGTGATCCAATGTGTGGACGCTACTGCGCATACGTATAATGGTGAGGAGCAGAATAGCATGCATATATATATATGTTTTTGCATTAGTACTGAAGTTAAATGATATGACGAGATTGTGAGTGGATATAACTAGAAGATAAGTACTATGAGGAGAGAGTGAGTGGATGACAAGAGTAGTATTGGGGAGAATAAATGATAAGGAGATTGTAAATGAATGACAGGAGGAGTATTGGGGAAATATGTGATATAAGGAGAGGGTGAGTGGATGAAGTATTAAGGGAATCCTGGGAATACACTGGAGAGTGACATGACATTTTTTTCTTGTTCAAAATAATCAACAGTAAAATATATTTACAGATAAATTAATAATTTCTGTGCATTTCATTGGGACAAATCACAAATCTTAACAAAAATTCATCCTTGAAGACGTTTACATATAAGTTCAACAGAACTGTACATAGAACATACATTAAAATACAATCAGCTAAATAAAAGGAGCATATGCACAATAGAAAAAGTGTAATTCAATAGGGTAAATAGAAATGTACTGTCTGTCACAGTCATATTTGTATGTCTTTAGTGATAACTTCGATTAAATGTCTGTTTCAAGATAAGTGGAGATACATATGGAATGTTTTATGTCAAAATAATTACATAATTATATTCAGAGCTAAATTATTTAAGATAGGAAAACATTCTGATATGCATTTGACAGTCAGAATCTTGGCAGGCACAAATCATCTTAACAAAGAAATTCCATTAACATGTGTATTTACCTCATTTAAAACCATACACACGTGTATGTATCTACCACAGGTATAATTCCATGTATTTGTTAAAAGGTGGTCATTTGTAACTTGAAACACAATTTTAGCACAATACCTCCACACTTTGAGGTTACTATATATTTATTTCATTCCTCTGAGTATTCCCTGCTGACAGTCAGCCAGAGACTTACATGATCTTACCCTGAATCTCTTACTTACTATTTAGTCTAAAAATGCCATGCTAAAAAGTTTGGTGAGAAAAGCTGGAGGTTTTGCACTATGCAATTAAACTCATTAAAACCCTTCCATAACAAAATGCATGTGGACTTGGCATTGCTATTGGGGAAGATCATTTAGTTTTATACAGTAATGCAATTCTTTTTCACGTAAAGCCACTAGGCAAAACACCCCAAAAAAAATGAAAGCAAATAAAATCCCAGGAATTTTGGACAGGTAAATTAACTTTACACCTTTAAGCGCAAGTTGTTTACGGACAGTAACAGAGATATGCGCTTTTAAGTTTCATTGGTTCAAGACAAAATTGTATTAGCAAGTTTTATTTTAACAAGCACCATGTGCACTATGCCTAGTTCATTTCAGCACTAACAGAGAGCCCGTGCAAGGAGTGGGCAATGGAGGAAGACTGAAGACAGCTATAAGTGCAAATTGGGGAGGGGGCTGGCAGACACACTACTGTAAAATAGAGGAAGCATATATGATCCTATTTTGGAGGGGAGGCAGTGTATAGGACACTATTGTGGATCGGAGCAACTATAAGACGCTTTAGTTGTGGGGGAACATACATAATGTGGAGAGGACATATTTACACAGAAAAAAAGCAGCAGTGTGTATACTTAAATATAGGAAGAGATCCATACAGCAGAAAGCATGCCATTGCACAAAAGAAAAAATATTATGGTTTGTATGGCATACAAGCAGGTGAGACATAAAAGTTTACTGCTTTGCTTTTACAACAACGGCTGAGTTATTTCCATGGAGTTGGGCATTACATATAGACAAAATAGTTTAATGCATAAGCTATTGGAACTCGACAAATTGTCTCAGTTGTTTGAGCTGGCGAGCAGTGGAGATATATTCCGTAGGGTCAGAACAGAACAGGCATGTATTAAGCTTTATCATTATTAATATCTTGATGTATTAGAGATGTGTCACTCCCCCCCCACCCCAGGCACAAAATCATATCATCAATACTAATTCAATAATTATTGTCTCAAATGGAGCAGGACTATGGGCCTGATCCAGATCTACACCAATGCGCTGTGCGTACTAACACACAGCGTATTGGCATGCACTTCCCCCAACCACGGCGTAATTAAACTGTCACGCTGGCTGAAGACTTCCCTAACTTCACCCGGCGTAACAGTGTGTAATTACGCTGGGCATAGGAGCGTAAATGTCCAAACCCACCCTCATTACCCTACCTCCCACCGCCTTCCTTCCCTAACTGTTGCGTAGTTACGGCAAGGAACGCCCCCTTAAACATAACTACGCAATGCATGTCCGATGCAGAGTAAAGGATTTCCTTACCTACGCCGGGCAACATCTAAACAACCGATCTCACGCATCCGCCCGCCGTAACCACGGCGTAGGTCTGGATCAGGCCCTATGAGTACAACTGAGAGCAAACTGTGTTTTTGCCAGTCAAAAAATAATTTATCCCCCATTAATAAAATCTATTTAAATGAATAAAAGTGTGTTAAAATGTGAGTGTGTGGTCCTGTATCCTTCCTACTATCGCTGAACTAGCTATTCACTCATACATAGAGTTTCGGATCATTTAACAAAGATGGATTGTAGAACTTTACCTTTCTCCTGTTCTGAAACAACCTTCTCCAGTGCATAATCCCAGTCAAAGATGAATCGATAGAAACATAGTTGTGTGTACACAGCCTTTTCTGGGTACTGAAAAACAAAAAAGAATAACTAAATATAACGAAAATAACCATTAATTGGTGGTACAATAATTATTACATTATTACATCATTAAAAATAAGAAACACTCCACAGTCCTTAACAAAATAAAATCAGATCCCGAAAACACCTTCTTATTAAAAGCTAGACTTCAGATCAGTTCACTACCTAACTCTATAAAATTATACCCCAAATAAGAATCCCCATCCACCACCTTCATATAAAACATCAGACCCAGATAAGACTCTATTCCTGCTCCCTATTAAAAACCAGACCCCCAGATCGCTTTCCTGCAGCTCCTGGAGGACAAAGAGTTTCTCCTGCATTGTAATTGGTTGACTCCAATCATCCATTAATCAGTGTGATGAGACCCCTGCACTCTGATTGGTAAATTTTGAGAGCCTAAAAACTTCATGTCTGGCAGCTGGGAGGGAAAGGAGCCTGCCGATTGGTCTGCCTGTGTTTAACCTGCAGTCATAGCAGGAAAGTGAATTCTGTCCAGCCATTAATCAAACAATATGGATGCAACAATGTTTCCTTTTCTCTATTGTACAACCTTCACCTATAACAGACTGCGCCTGTAACAAAAACACCTGTTGCGTAAGCAAGATCTGGAAAACTGAGTAAATGGATCAAGGGGTGTTCAAAGAGATATAGATATATATAGATATATATATATATATATATATATTTTAAGGTGGATGGGTGTTTTGTAAATAAGCGCCTAGGACTAAAAAGATGCCTTGGGGGTGAAGTGTACTCCGCTGAGAATATTGATTAACAGGGGTAAGAAAACATACATGTACATGTAAAATGAATCAAATTGTGTCATAGTGTGTTAACGTTTAAAATGCAATATAACAGAAGAGCAGAGCTCATCTGTGACAGTATGTGGAGGTCCGTTTCAAGGGTGGTTGCGGTCCTTGCGCACAGTCAGCCTCGTTGTCTGGAAAGCCAATTTGCTGTGGCGTGGGGAGAGAGAAGAACAAGCCGCTTTCCCTGGTCCGGATACTGCTGAGCTGCTCTGTATAGAGTTAAATCTAACTAACTCAAGATGTATTGATACTCAATACAATACTCACAAAATATATGTTATAGAACATCCTCAGTGTAATGATGGGTACACACTGGAGGGCTATGTGACGATTACCTTGAATTTACACTATATTAACCAGATAGCTTCAATAATGTGTACTGTGTCTGCTTCTTTCTTCAGAGTATACTGTCCAGTACTGTATGATCCAACGGGGAATCATTTTAGTCTGGACAGTAACAATATCCAGTGCAGAATCGTAACTAATAAGAGTAATAGATTACATAGGATGGCTTAGATAGACAAACATTAAAGTATCAGACATACAGTGCATCCAGTAAGTATTCACAGCACTTCACTTTTTCCACATTTTGTTATGTTAAAGCCTTATTCCAAAATGGAATAAATTAATTTTTCCCTGAAAATTCTACACACAATACCCCATAATGAACACTTGCAAAGAGATTTTTGCAAATTTATTAAAAGTCAAAAACTAAGAAATCACACGCACATAAGTATTCACAGCCTTTGCCATGAAGCTCAAAATTGAGCTAAGGTGCATCCTATTTCCACTGATCATCCTTGAGATGTTCCTACAGCTTAATTGGAGTCCACCTGTGGTAAATTCTGTTGATTGGACATGATTTGGAAAGGCACACACCTGTCTATATAAGGCCCAACACTTGACAGTGCTTCTCAGAGCACAAACCAAGCATCAAAGGAATTGTCTGTAGACTTTCGAGGCAGGATTGTCTCGAACCACAAATCTGGGGAAGGGTACAGAAAAATATCTGCTGCTTTGAAGGTCCCAATGAGCACAGTGGCCTCCATCATCCGTAAATGGAAGACGTTCGGAACCACCAGGACTCTTTCTAGAGCTGGCCGGCTAAACTGTGCGATCTGGGGAGAAAGGCCCTAGTCAGGGAGGTGATCAAGAACCCGATGATCACTCTATCAGAGCTACAGCATTCCTCTGTGGAGAGGATAACCTTCCAGAAGGACAACCATCTCTGTAGAAATCCACCAAACAGGCCTGTATGGTAGAGTGACCAGATGGAAGCCACTTCTTAGTAAAAAGCACATGGAAGCCCATCTGGAGTTTGCCAAAATTCACCTGAAGGACTCTCAGACCATGAGAAACAAAATTCTCATCTAATGAGACAAAGATTGAACTCTTTGGTGTAAATGCCAGGCATTATGTTTGGAGGAAACCAGGCACTGCTCATCACCAGGCCAATACCATGACTACAGTGAAGCATGGTGGTGGCAGCATCATGCTGTGGGGATGTTTTTCAGCGGTAGGACCTGGAAGACCAGTCAGGCTAGAGGGAAAGATGAATGCAGCAATGTACACAGACATCCTGGATGAGAACCTGCTCCTGAGCGCTCTTGACCTCAGAGTGGGGTGACGGTTCATCTTTCAGCAAGACGACTCTAAGCACACAGCCAAGATATCAAAGGAAGTGGCAAGCACACAGATATCAAAAGGAGTGGCTTCAGGACAACTCTGTGAATGTCTTTGAGTGGCCCAGCCAGAGCCCAGACTTGAATCTGATTGAACATCTCTGGAGAGATCTGAAAATGGCTGTGCACCGACGCTTCCCATCCAACCTGATGGAGCTTCAGAGGTGCTGCAAAGAGCAATGGGCGAAAATGCCCAAAGATAGGTGTGCCAAGCTTGTGGCATCATATTCAAAAAGACTTGAGGCTGTAATTGCTGCCAAAGGTGCGTATTGAGCAAAGGCTGTGAATACTTAAGTACATGTGATTTCTTGTTTTTTTTTTTTTTTTTATAAATTTGCATAATAAATTTTTCATGTTGTCATTATGGGGTATTGTGTGTAGAATTAAGGGAAAAAATGAATTTATTCAATTTTGGAATAAGGCTGTAACATAACAAAATGTGGAAAAAGTGAAGCGCTGTGAATACTTTCCAGATGTACTGTATGGATACACCCTCCATGTCCCTCCTGACTCAAAATGCACGCATATACACACTGGGGTAAATCCAGACCTACGGGCTTGGTACGTTAGAACGTGTAGCGTTCTCCTAGCTCGTACTTACTTTGGCTGCTTTACGTTGCCCAAACCCTACCTTAACTTTTCAAAGCATAAGTACTGATTTATGTAATGGATTTACGTACACGACGGCCAAACCCGGCCCATACTTTCCAATTTAAATGCCACCCTTTGCCTACAAAGCGTAATTATGGGTGTGGTATAGATGCCCCCGCCATGTTTGTAGTTACGCTGATGGTACGCATGTTCAGCGTTACGTGTCATAACATCCGCCGCGTGAAATCGCTAGCGTACATAGTTTAGGATCTGGCCCACTCTTTATTTTCTTTTTTTTACTATTTTACATTTATTTATGTTGCCTTCACCTATTGGGCCTGGGTGTAACATCTAAAGAATGAATGACATAAAAAATATTCTTTCTGAAGGGCACATAAAATGATGTACTGGCACAAGTATAAATGAATGAGATAGCTATCATAGAACAACCTAAATAAAGTTTAGTTCAAGTAGTGGGTGAACACATCTTTTTTCCTTTTTGTGTTAATAGAAACTTAAAAAGTAGTTTATCCTATTTAAACCATACTTGTTTAACAGATAAATGGAAAAGAAAATCATAAAATCAGGTGCTTATAATACAGAAGTGAATATCCATTTTCCACTTTTAAGGTGCATAGTGTATCAGGATTGCTAATGAGCAGCAGCTGCGTCTGTTGAATTTCACCTGAGATGGCAACTTTTTAGCATTAAATAACCATCAATTACTTGCTCTAAAATCCCTTCAAGTTATGCTGGGTACACTTTTTGTTTTACCAATCACACAATAAAATGAGCGTTTGGAGCAATCATGCTTGATCGTTGCAAAGTACATAACATGATTTCATTGCATGATTTACCATTCACCGATCAAACAATGTCACAAAGCCATTCCATCATAAGAAAAAAATAGTGTATACCCAGCTTTAGGTGCATACTGTCAATGTTTTATCACAACTCCTATGCTGACTTTTGTCCAACCCCGAATGGAATCCCTTAAATAGTTGTCTGTTTGATGCATTTATTTACAGGTTCTGTAATGTATTTTTTCAAAGTAGAAAGTTGATGGTTACAAAAATGTTGTTAATAGTTGTAGTAATACAAAGCAAAACCCAAACGAAAATAAAAAGGAAGAATTTAAGCAAATTAAGAATTGTGCAATGCGGCATTATGTACAAAGTTAAAACAGAAACTGCTCCGCATTGAAATGTTAAATATTTTATCAATAAAATAAACATGCTGGCCCTCATATACAAAAACTAACATGCTTTGGTTTCATTCCTGATGTAAGGAATAGAGGAAAGGAAATCAGATAGCTTTGAATTCTTTATAAAAGAGGAAGTCACAAAACCATAAGAGGGCTACAAAGTTCTGCTTGCATCAAAAAGTACCAACATGTATGGAGGACAACAGGTAAGGGCAAAGAACCAAATCAACCACTTCAATAGCAGCGGAGGCAGTTCTAGTGTTGGCTAGAAAACCAAAAGGCAGATTGCCTAAAATTCTCACACTGCAGTCCATCATTGACTTGGCTAAACTGAGAAAATGAAAGGAAGTTCTATATTATCGAATTTTCCCAAAAAGAAAATAACATTTTCATGCCATAATAATGTATATGTTTGCTACTATATATAACTTAAAAAGTGATGCATTGTAATTAGGTTTACCTAAACAGGCAAAAAGGTCTGATTAATACCAATTTACAGACTCTTAAGCTGGCCACACACTAGAGTGATCACTCCCAGCGTGTAGCTGCCGATAAACGGGATGATTTTCCCCTGGGGAAATGTCCCGATATCGGCACCATACACTGGAAAAGGCTGGGAACGATAATCTCTGCTGGAGAGCCTGCAGTCTCTCTCTGATTGGCTGGGTCTCCTGTCAATCTTGACAGGAGACCCATGCAGCCAGCTTATTGGTTGGCTGTAAAATAAATATAAAAAAAAAAATAATATCAATGGGGAAAAAAAACTCACACTGACAGGCTGCTGCGCGGTGTCCACTTTCCCTGTGTCTGGGTATACAGCGCTGTATGCCCAGACAGAGGGAGAGAGAGGACACCGCGCTGCAGCCTGTCAGCGTGAGGAGTTCTGCAGCGCTGTGTCCTCTCTCACTCTATCTGGGTATACAGCGCTGTATACCCAGAGAGAGGTAAAGGACACCGCGCTGTAGCCTGTCAGTGTGTGGGGCTCTGCAAAGCTCTGCCCTCTCTCCTTCTGTGTTAAATGTCTGTTCAGCAGTCATTTTACATAGAGGGAGAGAGGGCAGAGCACTAGGTACCTCCAAAAATCGCAGCTAGGGTCTGATTATCATTCGGGAATTCCAAAAGATGCGATAATCGGACCCTAGCGTTTTTGGAAGGCTATATCACCGTTTAGAAAAAAAATCTGTACCATACACTAGAGCTATATTTGGCCCAATCCACGATAATCGTGCGTTTGGGACGATAATCGCTCTTGTGTATGGCCAGCTTTATACATTGTAGTCAAGCTTTTAGGGTCATAAGGACAAAGCTAAATAGTCACAAGTGTGTTTTTTTTTTTTATCATGACTGTTTTCCTTAGGAATAAGGTGCCATAAAACAGACTCTCTTTGATAAACCATGTTGCAATTAACAGAAGCAGATTTTCTAAGTAGCATAGCCACACAACAGCTTTATATTTACATTGCAATAAAGAGATGTGCAAGTAACCAATACCTCAAAACTCAAAATTTACCCCCATCTGCCATGCTCTTTGGTATTACCAGTCTGCAATTTTGCTCCTAACTCTGCTTCATGTACAGTGAGTATGTAATATCTCAGCTCTTACATTAGTATAAGTACTATGGCCATGGCATTTGTGTAAGATATGTATTAAGTCACGTCAACTGACAGTGGGATATGTTTAAAGTAGATCACCATTGCATTTTACTAATGCAGCAAAATACGTATTTTTTTTTTACCCTTTAAAAATAAGAATGCTATCCTACAGGGTTTCATGAATTACATTGAATCTAATCATTTAAATTATATCGTCCTTTGTCTAACGCAGAATAGTTATCTTACATTTTAATGTAGCAATGGAAAATTTTAAGATTTTTCAGCCCACAAATGGTTGCCTCTACTGTGCGCAAATAGACTAAAACTAATTATAAGGAGGGGATAATTCTAGAAATAGCACAGTCTACATCTACTAAAGGTACAAGTGATCCCCAAAAGGCATATTAGAGGGCACATTGCCAAACACGGAATACCAGCCTAAGTAACGTAACATTCATTTATTAATCTTTGTAAAACCATTCAGAGGTTGGCACCCTTTAATATGGGTGTTTAAATGAAGAACAACCATTTCTGTACATAAAAATGTGTACTTCTCTTGAAACATAGGAAAACAAGGTAATTTTCTTGATTCCACATAGTTAAGTTTAACATGTATCACTGCAAATGTATTTTTAGAAAATCCTGATTGTTGCATCAGGAGAGAAAAAAGGACAGTGATTAAGATATTTGTTTAGTTTTTAAGACTGAGTGGTAATTGCGGGTACACATCTCCCTGACTGCACACATGCAGCAGGTTGAATAGAACGCTGAAATTACCTCCTTCATAATAGTTTGTTTTGATAATGTATTGTGTGTCGAGATGATGAGAAACAGTTGCTGTCAATTTGATTAGCCATTATATTTTTATGTTAATTGCCATTATTGAGTCCATTCTGTTTAGTGTCACCATAGAAGCCATACAATGTTAGCATAAATAACAAATTGGAGTAAATTAGGAAGATATATTTTTTGCCAATTCATTTTAATTGCCCCTCAGTCCTTCCGTTGGTTAACGCAGCTGTTGACCCATAATAAGCGCTAGGTCAATATAGCTGCTTGTCAATTCAGAAATGCAAAGTGCTGTGGTTCTGAGTAATGGATATATAACAACCTTTGCCAGCCAACTGAAGCAAAATGAATGGTAAGTCACATGAAGGAATAAAGCATCAGATATGGAGTTTAGTGACCTCATATTAGTAGATCGGCTAATTAAAAGTCACTGCCTAAATGGATAGGGAAAAAAGTAATATAGTTTTTTTTTCTGCTTTAACATATCAACACCTCCTGTGCATTTGCTCACTGGTACATTTTACAATTCAAAGAAAGGTGAAAACAAAGAGTCTATTTAGTTTTCAATGTCAACTTTGATTAAGCTGAAGATGGGGGAATGTGGAATATTTCTCTGCTTTGTCTGTTGGCCACAATTTACTGTCACTGGGAAATGAAAAACGACTTCCCATTTCAAGCAATGTTTACATTTTCCACACAGACAGTAAGAAACATTTGTATGCAAGTTCACTAATTACACTTTTAATTCTAAATTCTTGCTATACAAAACATTTATGGAGGGTTATTGGGTACATATCTGGAGTGCCATATTACAAAAGTAAATAAAGTCATTACTAATAAGCATTAAGAACAAAACCTAATAGGTAACCAAATAAAATCTGCAAATCACAATTCCCCTATACATGCACTTTATACTTACTACACAAAAAAAGGTACAGAATTAGATTGAATGCTTTATACAATTAAGCAATGTCATGTGAAAATACTTCTACATTCTCAGTCACTTCTCAACTCTCTTCTCCTCCTCAGAGTGATGCAGTAATTAAAACCTAATTATTATCTTCATTTTAAACAAAACCTAAAGTGAATACCAATTAATAACAACATACTAATGAGCATCTGCTGTGATGAAATTGAATATGAATGCACTGCAAATTTCGGGTAATTTATTTTCGGGGAAGTGCCACTGCTTGCATTTGTGTGAAGGCAAATGGTGTACATTTTCACAAACCCTTAACTTGGCACGTGGCATTTGGCATATAGGGTCACATTTCAATACCGCAGATACTTATTTCTAAATGATAAACACACACACTATAT
>WWET01000020.1:214288-226497 GCA_011038615.1 Limnodynastes dumerilii
ATAATTACAAGTATACACAAAGACTTTGTGACCCCTCCATGTTCCTCAAATCTAACTACCTTCTTAAATAATCTTACCTGTGATGTCTTCTTTCGTCCAGCTCTCATACTGGGGGCTGATATCTTCACAGAACGCAGCATTGGTCGGCTGTGTTCCATTGTGGAGATAACATAATTCTGGTGTTATTAATTCTTAGCCCCCTAACTCTAATACTAAACCTAACTCTAACCCTAAAAACTAAACAGGGAAGCACAACAGAGCACAGGTACCAGGAACCAGCATGTGTACAGGGAACAGTAATGGGAGAAATAACAGGATCAGGGGAGAAAAAATGTTAGGTTGAGATGAGATCTTTCGGTAGTGTACCCAAGCTGAAATAAACTTTATTTAACATGAAATCCTTCCTGCCAGGTTTTCATTCATTCTAAGTCCATATAACATGTTCTTCTTTCAACAACTTTTTTTATCTTCTTGTTATTCACCAAGTAGAGCGCAGGCCCAAGAATGGACCACACCGGTTTAGAGACACAAAGTTTAACCACAAGCCAAGGGTTCATCAGAGCTTGGCTTGTGGTTAGGCTTTGCGCCTTTGGATTTGGCTGCAGGTAAATGGCAGGCAAGGAGATAGAGGAGGCAAGATCCGAGGAGAGCGGAGGCACAAGTAGCAGAGGCACAGGTAGCGGAGGCACTGATGCAAAGAAGAACATGGAACCAGAAGCACAACAGTGCGATAACCGGAGACTCAGAAACAATGTAGCTGGCTACAAAGAGAAACAGGTGCTGAGGATATTAGCAAAGTAACAACTGGAGACATGACTGGAGAAAAACTGTATCCGAGGAGTTGGAACAGGAACTAGAAGTCAGAAAACACGAGTGAGCTTGAGGTCACAAGTCAGTAGGCGATGGAAAACTGTTGCTCTGACAAGGTAACTGAGAAGTGAGTGCAGCAAAGTAATGAGCTACAGGTGTGTATTGGATAATACCTGCAGCTGAGAGGAAACATGAGGAAGTGCAGAAAATAAAAAAAGATTATGTGATCTACAAAGGTAAACAAAAGATATAAGGTGCAAAGATTGTAGAGTTTTGGAATTCAGGACACGGTCCGCACAAGACAAAACAAGTAAAAAAAATTAACATGAAAAACAACAAAGATAGCTAGATATAAATTTTTAAAGCATGTTACTAATTAATGAATTATGTTTATTTATTGCCTTGTCTTTTCTAAGTGGAAAAGATAAAATTATTGAATAGCAGGCCATTCAAATAGAAGAAATGTATAAAAGTTATGTAAAACTTTCAGCTGCCAGGATTTGAGGGAGGGAGAGAGGGAGGGAGAGGGGGAGAGGGAGGGAGAGAGAGAATATACCATGTAGAATATATAGAGCCAGCGCACAAGCGCATCAGAAGACAGAGAGGAAACAAGTGGTAAAGTTCCCAAGGATTTGGCAGATAACACATCATTGGTCACTTTGGTAAGGGCAATCTCAGTGGAATGGAGTGGACCCCCTCCAATCTGGTTTCCGGCCCCTCTCTTCAACTGAGACTGCCCTTACAAGAGTGACCAATGATCTGTTATCTGCCAAACCCAAGGGCCACTATTCCATCCTCATCCTTCTTGATCTGTCAGCTGCTTTTGACACCGTTGACCATCCTCTTCTGCTTCAAACCCTCAGCACTTTTGGTCTCACTGATACTGCTCTCCTGGTTTTCCTTCTATTTCTCTTCCCCTCCCCTCTCCGCTTCCTGTTGGTGTCCCCCAGGGCACTGTCTTTGGCCCGCTCCTCTTCTCCCTCTACACCTCTTCGTTGGGTAACCTCATCAGCACCTTAGGTTTCAACTACCACCTCTACGCTGATGCCAAATTTATCTCTCCTCCCCTGACTTCAACCCCTCTCTTCTGTCTAAGATTTCAGAGTGCCTTGCATCCGTATCCACATGGATGGCCAAACGCTTCCTCAGGCTGAATATGGACAAACGGAAATTATTGTTTTTCCTCCCTGCCCTCCATCTCCATAACTATTGGTGATACCTCTGTCACCTCATCCCCTCAAGTTCGTTGCCTAGGTGTCACACTTGACTCCTCACTTTCCTTTATACCACACATCCGTGCCCTCTCTCATTCTCGTCATTTCCACCTACGCAACACTGCATGCATCTGTCACTTCCTCACCAATGAAGCTACTAAAACTCTCATCCATTCTTTAGTCATATCACTCCTCTACTACTGTAACCTCCTCTTCATAGATCTCCCACTCAACCGTCTTGCCCCCCTTTAATCTATATTCAAAGCTGCTTCCAGGCTCATCTTCCGTTCACGCCGCTCTGCCTTGGCGTCTCCTTTATGTCAAACCCTCCACTGGCTTCCTGTTCGCTTCAGACCTCTCTTCAAACTCCTTACCCTCACCTTTAAGGCCATCAGCTCATCCACTGCTCCCTACCTCTCTTCCCTCATCAACATGCACACCCCTTCCCACCCTCTCCTTTCTGCTAACCAGTGCTGTCTGACCTCTTTACTAATCACCACATCTCACACCCGTATACAGGACTTCTCCCGTGCTGCACCTCTGCACTGGAATTACCTCCCTTCTTCTGTCAGATTCTCCCCCACATTTTAGGTCTTCACTCAAAACGCACCTGTTCAGGCTAGCCAACCCCTCCTCCACTTAACATCCTCACTGCATCCTACATCTATCCCTTCTCTTCCTTCCCCCTCTCTTCCACTCACACCAGCAGTCCACTTAATTCCCCCGCCTTATGTCTTCTGTAAGTGCTTCCCTCTCACTTAGTGTGCTAGCTCACGTGAGCAGGGCCCTGCTCACATGCAGGGTTCCTTCCTCCACCACTCCTCCCTCACTTCGCACCCTCTTGTCCCCCTCTGCTACACTTTTACACCATCCCCACCTGGTGGCTCCCGCTCAACCTCTCACTGCGCTCTATCCCCTGCTCCCTGATCTTCCAAGCTTGACACCTCACATTTTGCCTTGCGTTCTGCGCTTGCTTCACTTATTGTATTTTTTGTGAAATTTTTATATTCATATTGCATTTAATATGTACTATGCTGTCCATCCCTACCCTGTATGTCAGTACTGTATTTTGTTGTATTTTGTACGGCACTGCGGACACCTTGTGGTGCCTTATAAACGATAATAATAACATATAAAATGTTCTGAACAGCCTTAGATCCAATATAGCAACACATTGTACAACAGTAATATTGGAGTATAAGTGTAAGATTACATCCAGTTGTATAGCACAATATGTAACTCAGTAAGGCATAATAAATTCAACAGTATGGCCCGGATACTCACCTACATTTTTTTTCATCTTGCGAGCGTAGTTATAAATGTATAGCTAATACGCATGTGTAGTAACTATTTTACGCAATCTACGTACCATGCTGCATATGCCTTGACAACAGCTGTCAAGGCATATGTGCCCTGTATGGCACCAACTAAGTAGAAGGAGGTTAAATTTCTAGGCACCTCAATTGCAGTGAGCAAATGCAAATTAGTTTTCAAGATCTGCAAAATCACTTCATAACAAGTCTAGCACCAGCTAAAAAGCACCATGGCTAGATCCCAGCACATGCAGCCTCCACTGGCAACACCATCAGCGATTGGGGTAAGTCCAGCATCCTCCTTCTAGGGCAAGCTGACTTGTTTGAGGAATCCACGTGTGAAAGGGCTGCTGCTGCTGCCACTGCTGGGGATGAATCTTTATCCTTGCTGGTTGTTAGGCCAGCAGTGAAAATGTCAACAGGTCAAATAATCAATGACTAGCCATTTCATACAATTGTATGTGGAACAGTATGAAATCTGCCTCCCTGTTGCAAAGCACATCAATGAATGCAACGCTAGCTGTAGATTTGAGTCCAATATTAATTTTGCCAGCTTTAGAAGGATAGTTGAGGTCATGCATCCACGCTACCAAATTCTATTTTTCCAGAACAGCAATTCCTCAGCTGTACCATGAAATTTATAAGTTGTATACAAAATGTCACCAAATATCCATGTGATTATAGATATGTGGACAAGTGGTACTGGTCAAATTAAATATTACATGACTAACAGCACACTGGGTGGGCGTATTGCCTTCAGCAGCATCTCACATCTAACACAAGCTTATTCATAGGCAGGCTACTTTTTGCATCTGTGGTTTCAGTAAGTAGCATACTGAATTCAATATTTTGGAGAAGCTCACCCCACTAAAACTGTCCTTGGGCCTTGTGGTTTCCGATACCGGAAGTAACATTTTACAAACCTTCCAAATTTGATAAATTGGAGCACATATCACTTAGTGTTATGTGGAGCATTTTTATTTTTTTTGTTAAAGGTCTGTGGCCGAAAAATTACTGGGCATTTTCGCCTTTCGACAGCAACTACAGTAAAAGTTCAATTTTCCATGCCACCAACAACAGCAAGAGGCAGGAACCAGGTGAAATTCCACTCTATAAATGCTTCAGCGACTGTAGAAACAAGTTATCAAGACCTACATGTTAAGCCATGCTATAGGGAGAGGTGGATTTTACCTTACTGCAGCGCCGGAGGGAGTTGCCAGCAAGAAAAGGCACTTTTAGAAATAGAGACAGCTGAAAGCTCATTTTGGGCTGTCTCTATTATGAAAAGGTAGCCTTTTGCAATTTATTTTTTATGTGTATGTATGCCAGGGCCAGGGTCAGGCTGCAGGGAATGGTCTTAGGGTTAGGCTGCAGGGATGGATGGGTTAGGGTAAGGGTTGTGAATAAACAGATCATGCCTGGCCAACCTGTGGCTCTCCAGATGTTGTGAAACTACGAGTCCCAGCATGCTTTGCCAGGTATCAGCTACGGGCATGCAGTCTAAGCATGCCGGAACTCGTAGTCTCACAACAACTGTACAGCCACAAGTTGGTCAGGCCTGAGATAGATACTCACCTTTCGGTGCAGCAACTTTGGTCTGGCGGGGAACGATTGCTTTGCCTCTTCTGGCTGGGAGAGAATGGTCAAGACAGTGCACCATAGTCACAATTATGACATCTAGTCTGACTTAAGACATTCCCACGTGTAAAGAATCACAATGACACTGTAACCATCAATAGAATGGTGGAGAATTACACGAATGATAATGTACAAATTAGCACCTCAAACAAAATGTTCCAATACCGGGAGGAAAAAAGTAAACTTGGAGATCCTGCAGCATTTACACAGAAAGAGACTATGATGACAGAGGTTATGGGCTTTGCCTGCCTTGTTGTAATGCTGTAACTACTACTCAACCTCCAATCCCTTGTCCAGCTTGATAATCAATTCCTAAAGCAGTAACATGGTCTATGTTTCTTTTTACCTTTTTATTACAATGAAATCAGCTTTTTATTGGAATAACTCCAACTATTCTAAACAGTCTACTTTTCTATATTGTTAAATTTTTGCAGGGCAGCCCCTAGAAACAGCTTTAAACCATCCATGATCTACTCATCACGAGAACATACTAACCTAGCTCCTAGCCAAAATGGTGAAACCAGTCAATCATCAAAACAGATGGCGGAATTTGATAGATGTGCTCTATTCACAGTGATGGTGCTACTGCTCTGTCGCTTAGTTTAGCCACTGCAAGTCTTAACCAATACTCTTGAAAATAATACTGAGGTGGTCCTATTTGACTGGAAACACATTACTGATTTTAACACTACTATAGAAGCAAAAATACATACAAATTACACCAAAACAATTCAGGGTGGTTTTGCCAAAACCAGACGATGAATTAAAACCAAGAGAGTAGGCACTCATCTCTAATTCAAACGCTCTCTGTCTCCTATTCATTTCAACTTCAAAATTTCTCGAGCCGTGCACTAATCCACACTCCATTATCAAATAAACAGTGATTAAAGCTATAATGGCCAAAACACTGCTATGGATGCAAGACGACAAAGCACAGAAATGAACAAATATACCAAAATTATATATGTATGTACAGCTATAGCATCTATTAATGTATGAGGGGGATGGGAGGATAGGGAAGTCAACTAAGGTCAAATCAGCACAACTAAAGAGCCACCAAGGATGAGCCAACAGAAAAAGAGAACTGAAGAAAGCTATGGTAAGTTATTATCGGGAAGTGGGTTCATATAGGACAAAGTTGTCAAGGAAGCGCATATGGGGCAGTATTGTGGTTAGGAAGGCATACCTGGAGTCAAAATGACCAATTAATTTTATGCAACATGCAGTTTATATTATATGGGGGTACAAAGGATGCTATGGCAACTAAAATACTGTCCATTACACAGCCATTCCTTCCCAGAAAATGGAATTCAATGGTGTTTCTGTTTCTATGCAATCCCAACAAAACAAGTTACAGACCTAAGGCAACAAAAACTGTAAAACATTTCTTTAAATGAAGTTGACATTTCTCTTAATAGGCATATATTTAATGTAGGCATTAACAAATCACATTAATACATTCTATTACAGAGTTGTCTAATGTAAAGTAAAACATGCCAAGATCTTTTTGTGCCACACAGCATTGCAGCTATAATGTGCAATCAACACCCTGTAAATATAAAAACACATATCGTAAATGTGTCCCATGCCCTAATCCATATTTCCTTTTCTAGCAAAATTATCTTTGTGCAAACAAGTGTAGTTTAAACATTTCCTGTGCTCCACCTCAAACAACGAATCATCCAGAAATATGTATGTCACTGTTTCATTGGCTTTTTATAACAAAGAGAAAAACATGACCTTAGAAAGAAGACCACTTATCACAGCCTGCGGTCATTATGACCCAAGTCTGGTCAGTTCTTTGGCATAAGTCCCAATGCAGTAAGAAAAAAGGCATTTACTAACATGAAGATTCCTAAGAAAAAGAGGCAAGACAGAAATCATTTTAGGAGAACACTAGTTGCTAAACTATGATTAAAGGCAATAGTATATTAATGGCCTACAAAGCGCATTGCAAATGTAACTTTAAGCTTTATTGTACACTACCACATTTATACCTGTAAAACCTCTATACAGACCACACTTACACTTGTTCTTTGAGGGGAAGAAAGTGTTACATCTTAATGCCATTAAAAAAGGAACTAAAACATAATGGACAAAATTAATTATCAGCTACATGACTAAGTAGTTAAATACTCTCAAAATTACTTTGATCAACACTGGATCAGACCCTTATGACAAAATTAGAATTTTCACACAAGCAAAGAAACATAGAGAACATTTTGTGAAAAGTTTGTTTTATAATAGACAATGAAGTAGGCGCTGATAAACGTGGTTTGCTGAACCACTACTGTCAAGTGCATTTAGTCTGTCAAGAGAAAAATAAACTTTATGTCATGTCACAAACATAGTTAACCTTCCACAGTGAGCAGAGAGGTACATTTAAAGCTAAAACCAATTTAATATCCTATAACATTCAGAATGTCTAATCAATCTAAAATTATACTTTAAATCATTCATAAAAGATACAAAGGTGGAGAGAATGACAGTCATAAAAATAATTGGTCAAAATGGGCCATTTTAGGTAACGTCATCATATGTAAAGCAAGGATACTTTATTGCTTGAAAGCCTCCAACAAAGAATAAACAGGCCCTAAACGATAAATGAATAGTATTAATAGCCATCATAAAAATGACACACATATGGACCAGTTACCACAATTACAATTGGATTGAACTCAGATTATATAGTATACATATGACTGCTTTGAAAAAGTGCATAAATATGAATGCACTAAAAACAACAATTGTTCCAATGTCAACATAGGTCTCCTAAGTAAAAGGCAAACTTCTTTTAGAGACACTTTATACTTCCAGGGCCAAGGAAATGCATACTAAGTAAAGTAGCCTGACCCCTACTACTAAACTGACAGAAAGCTATGCAAACACAATTTGGTTTTGAATTATTTTTTTTATTACTGAATTGATGGTAGCTAAATGCACCTGCAACATAAAATAACTGGCTATATCAAAATGGCCAGATTTGTGAACTGTCTGAAATTTTACTTTAAATTTAATACGCATCAATTTCAAAAAAAAAAAATGAGTGTATAAATTGGACGTCTTCTAATCCCCTAACGCATTTTTCCTTAAACATTTTAACTAACTCTAAAAAGGATGATCTGTCTAAAGCAATCACAAAAAGCATGATTTAAGCAAAAAACACCTTTTAAAATTTACAAAGTGACTCAAAAGGTTGTTAGAAAAATATATTACACCATCTGAAATGGAGTAAAAGAATCACTGTCCCTTCAATACTAAAGAGTTTTACCCACAACTGAGAAATTACTGCAGCAATTATATTAAGCAAAGAATAGAGGAGAAAAAAAAAAAAAGAAAAAGATTTTATGCCATATAACAACTGCTGCTGATCACGAGTTTTCAAATGACGGTAAATGCAGAAAGTACTCAGTACTCAGAAAAAGGAAACATGAATGTTTCCCCAAAGGCATTATTAACAATTAATAATCATTACAGTGGTGCCTTGTTTACCTGACCTTGTGTAAATTCAGCAGCCTTATAATTAGACCCCCATTTTGCACATTTGTATATTTTCATGCACAGACTTGACTCATTCATTCATCCATTAAAATTCACTTGACAGACGTAGATGGATAATCAAGCTACAATTTGTATTTACTGGATTATAGAAAATTGCCCAAACTGTTGTTAAGTTCAAGGAAAGCACATTCTTGTCTCTCTTGTCACCGATGTAAAAGCAATTACACATCATAGGATGGTCCCAGAGCGCCAGAGATGCTTGAGCTTTTTTCTATCTTGTATCTTAAAGCATTACTGCATTCCAGGAGTGGGGTGGCTTATTTGATGCTGTCTAAAAAGTGACTAAATTTCTATAGTAAAGCCCATGTAAGTAAAGCAATGTGCTAATTAAGTCAGGGGAAGCTATTATTCTCCAATGCTAGACTGTAAAAGTGGATTGTATGAGCACATACTATTAGATCTGCACAGAAGAGAAATGACAGTTAGGTATATGTTAGTAAAGTGAGGCTCTTTGTACCATGGGAAAATAGTTAAATAGAATGAAAATAAAGATATATACCAGGGGCATGCAATTAGATGATAACTATCTATTAGTGCAGATAGTGTCCCATAGATGACCTGTCAAAGTGTGCTACAAGCTAAGAGTTCCAAAGGCACATAGCCCTAAATTAAATATTCCTATCCCCATAGCTGTTAAATTAAGTTGTATATGTTTTATTTTTATTCCAAATGGCAGTTGTAAACGCAGTCCACACATTAAAGAATAGCGCAACAAAATTGCAAAAAAAAAACTAGGTGAACAAACACCTAAATGAAATGAAACAACAAAAAGTACACTTACACATAAAGCGGATGTTTGGTGTCCAGCATGACACCTTGAGCTGAATCCAGACTTAAGTGCTTGAAATTAGTTACTCCTGGGCTAAACCATGTTGATTGCAGGGGGAGTCAAGTTAATTGTATTATTTGCATGCAGATGCAAAGAATAATGCATGCTGTTTGCAACAGATGAAATATGACTCCCCTAATTTCAAGCACCTAAGTCTGGATCCAGCCCCTTATTCCTAGGCCTGATAACAGAGTAAAAGTCTGGCATTTAAAGTGCAATATGAAGCCAAAAAAAAAAGCCCCCCCTAACAACCACAGAGGCTGTTCCTGCAGCATCAGCAGTTTCTTTTGAATTGTGGTTGTTTTTTCTCTTTAATTTATAGGGCTATTCACTGATTTCTATGTTGTCACAAGTTATACCTTGTCACCGTTATAATGGACAAATCATGGTTTGTCACAATGAGGCTTAATCCAGAGTAAGAGCTAAAACAGGTTGAAATGTAAATTTGAACAAATCCGTGTGTATACCAGGAGGATCAAGTAATAGTTTTTTCTTGCAGGAAAATTTGAAACAGTGGTAAGTTAGAGTTGGGTAAGGAAACCCCACCTCAACTACAATTCTGTTTCCACAGTTGAAATTTGCCCTCCCCCAAACACAATTTAAAATTATTTTGCCTATATATGCTTTTCTACAATTTTTTCCTCTTAAGTCTCAAACGCTGGATTGGCCCCAATGTCAACAGTATATCTGTGGTTGCATGACCGGCATAGTGGTGCTATCATTTCAGTAATAGTAATAGGCCACTCTACGGTCTCTTCTTCTCCTATTCAAATACATGATAAATGCTGGATTAACTACTAAATTGGCTACACACTATCCAATAATTATGTCGATTATCCACTGATAATCTCACTGTGTACAGTATGGACCATTTTGTCAGCACAATGACAAATCCTTCAAAGACTCTTCAAACATAATCAAGTTAGAAATCCTGAACAAGGCAGGGACTGACTGCCACAGGACAGTGGGGTAATAACACACCTAGTTCAGTAAGTGTGCGTGCACTTTGTTAGCTTCAACAATTTCTGAATACTACCAAATATTAATAGAATAAACATTCCCTCTAACATTACCAACCATTAGTCATATCGCAGAATTCCCCATTATCCACAATTTTTTTTTTTTATCAAACTATCACCTTTATACAATTCGATCATTTTTCATATTGAAAAAAGAATGCCTTAAGGGCAAATGCCATATTGATCCAAGAAATTCCCAGTACTACAGCTGACAAATAGCTTTTACTACGGCATAGCACTTAATGATACATTCGTACATCACGAGGGTACCACTTAATAATGAATCGACTAAACAAACTTCCCAGCAGCACTTGACAGTGTTACACCTATTCTTCCTGCTTCCAAAAGCAGTACAGAATTAATTACCAGTTCTATGGATCTATTGTACGTATAATAGACTAAAGAGCTATCAAAGACACATTTATTGTAAAAGCGCCATCCCAAGAGTGTCTAGTTGAGGGCCAAAACGATTAACACAAATGCTTTGTCAGATCAAAAGATAAAAACCTGCACCTCCCAATTGCAGAATGAATTAGAACAGTGGGTTATCTTTCAAATTAACCAGGGCAGTTAGTGAAGAAAATTTCATGAGAGTGTAATTCGTAGTCTTTGTGAATCCCCAGCAGGCATTCTGCCAGCTGACAAGATGATGAAATTTCTTGCTTAAAAAAGCCTTCTTCACTTCTGAAATTAGATTTAGCATGGCATTTCTATTTCTGTACCCTCCTCTTCAATAAAAAGCCACTATATCAATTATTGTGCCGAAGCATAATTAGTGTGCTTATGCATGTTCTACATAAGTCAACACTATCAACACGAACTGAAATCCTGCAGCCTCTTCTATTGCAAAGACACAACACAGTATTAAAATGTACATGCTTTCTTTTCCACAAATGCATGATCGTAGAGCAGAATATAAGGATCTCATTTATAAGTTTACTATGACAAAATAGGCTTCAAAATATGTAATAGCATTAATTACTGTGGGCATAAGCTTTTCTTAAAATGAAAAATATATTGCAGTGTTAAAATTAGCATTAATTGTGGTGGTAGTGGTGTGTTACATTTATCTTGTAATCATTTACTCACACATAAAGAGGGTTTCATTGCACAGATATGATGGTGGAAGTCTCTTAACTTTGCAGGGTCACAAGAGCCAAAGGAGTAAAAGTAAATATAATGGATTAACATTTGCCAATGGCAGTCAATATGGTTATAACACATTTAACCACAATATACTGATGCTAGAAAACCCCCTGCTATTAGTATTAACGCTTCAAATCTTAATATGGATATGTCACTACTGTAAGTTAAAAGACTAGGCAGAAGATGGTCACAAGTGGTCTTTTAGTTTTATTACATGCAACTTTGTAAATCTAGATTATCTTTTGGTGAGACAAACCTCTATATGTGTACATGTGTGTGAGAGAGAGAGAGATATGAGAGAGGTGAGAGGTGTGTAAAGAGGTGAGAGAGAGGTGTGTCAAGAGAGGGGGGAGGTGAGATGAGAGAGAAATATGAAAGAGAGGTGAGAGATAGAGAGAGAGAAGAGGGGAAGGGCTAATCCACGCACCAAAATTAAATGAGCATGGGCCGGTGTTGTTTAGAATTTATTTTTTCTTACACAATTGTATTTTTGCTGTAGATTTCTACCTTATTGTGCATGCCAAAGAATGCTTTTTCTTCATGACTGGAGCTTACCCAACATGCAGGAAATTGCTGCTTGTGGCTGTTTTCTATTCAGAGAGCTTTCATTCCCTATTTTTTTTTCCTTCTGAAAACCAGATTATAGCTATATATTTGAACATGTTAATTTTGGAAGGGA
>WWET01000020.1:230196-243235 GCA_011038615.1 Limnodynastes dumerilii
CATATATATATCTTACATTGCCTATTAGAAAGCAGTGGTCTACTAGTCCACCATTTAGCTATCCAGTCTTCACATGTTTTGGCAAAGTTGTGGAGACATGGAAAACTAAAAGGATATCAGATCAAATACAGATAGATTAACCCATTTTGTCCATAATCAGAGACCAAATATTTAAAAGTTAAATATACATGATTATTAACATTTGTTGGCACTACACAGCAAAGACGGTTATATTGTAGATTTTCTTTATATACCGGTACAACGCAGATTTTCTGGCAATGGATTGTCCGCAGATTTCTTTTATCCAGACAAAATTACCAGTTTACTTAGCAGCCCACAAATGGGGTAGAGAGTAGCTGTGATTTAGAGACAATGGAGTGGTTTCGTGGTGTCTGAGTGGACCTGTCGGGTAGCTTGATAATAAAGCAGGGTCAGTAGTTCCAGTAGGCAATGGTGCTTTAGTCACATACTGGAAGTATATAAATTTCAATCAACATTGGTTTGGCAAAATAGATAACCTGGCAAGACTTTGAAACCAAGGGTGCTAGAAAATCTGAAGACACACAATGGGAGGATATCGGATGGTTGTAGAAACACAAGAGTGGAGATTGGTGGGGGGAGAGAGGACGTCTGGAGACACACAAGGAGGGTGAGATTGGATCTCTTGCATTGTGTGCACAAGTGTGTTTGTGGGGAGGTTTCACTGGAAAATAGTACGCACTCACAAGGCTGCGCTTCTTTTGTATCATGGTTACAAATATGTTTTCTCTATTTTATGACCTGCACAAGGGAGCCTTTCTTTTACAACATTGCAGTTATAAGAATGTCCAGTTTATGGTACAGTGGCGCCAAGGACACAATCCGTATTGTTTGTCTCTAGGATGCAGTGTGTATTGTATGGCAGTCACTAGGATGCAGTAGGAATTACACAGCAGAGACTATGAAGATGTCTGTATTGTACAGTAGTGACTAGGATTTGGTTTCTTTTATTGTAGTTACAAGATTGTGTTCTGTATTTTTAGAATGCTCACATGGATACTGTAATGTAGGTCTGGTGTAACATATTAAAATGGCAAACAGTAAGGCACAAATTCATAGTTTGCAGGGGAGGGGCATTTTAACCCAACACTGTTGTTTCCATCTCTGAAACCGTGGAACAACCAGTCCTGTCTCGTTGCCTCCACCAGTAAATCACAACCAACGCAACAAAATACTTACAAGACAGGCAGATTCTAATGCCTCAAAAGCTTAGCTCACAGTACTGCAGCAACAGCAAGAAGCTATGCAGTGGGAACGGATGTCTGGATCCTGTTAAGTATTATTGCAAAGAATCACACTGACCCCACCCAACTCGCAAAATTTTCAAGGCGCAAACTGCAAGTAATGTTCCTAAATTTATTGCTGCAGTAACACTCCATTACAAATATACAGATCTTTAATAAATACATAGACTTTTCCTACTTCTTTTCCTACTTCTAATACAGCCTTAAACCCTCCAAAACTCTAAAAGTCTGCTAAAAGTCCACGTGTCAGAAACAAATCTAAAAAGTTCAATACCAATAATTAGTGTATAAATTAACAGAGCTAGCTGTGATAACAGGAATTTTTATTCCTTGCACCTTAGGTCATTGCTACGGTCTCCTGTCCGGGTTCTTAAGCTGGAGCGATTATTGGCCCGATCCTACAATTATCTTGGATCGGGCCAAAAAAATTGCTCTAGTTAGTAGCCAGGATCAATTTTTTAAAATTGCTCTAGTTAATGGGCAAGATCAATTCTTAAAACATCCAATAAACGCACCAGAAACACTATGGTACGATTATTGGATTTTTTTTACCTGCTCAATCTAAATTGGGCACTAGCACCTGGTAATTTAAGGGAGCCAATAAGGTTACTGGATGGCTCCCTGTTCTTTTAGTACCTCCCGCCCGCCACAGTGCAGCAGATCTATGTATTATGGAGTAGTAAAAAAAGGGATCAGCCAAAGCCACGCTGTGTGAAGCACGGGATTGGCTGATCCCTGTCTCTACTTCTCCCTGCAATAGCCGCTGCTGCATATCTATGTACTATGCTGTTCTGTCCGATTTGAAGGTATACTTCAAAGCAGTCATTGCAGCACAGTACTAGCACAGTACTAGCCCTGGCCTCCCAACTTCTGCTAGTATTATCAGTCCCAGCAGGAGAGGTGTATGGTGCCGATAAAGGGATATTTCCCTGGTGGGAAATCATCCCTTTTATCGGGATACCCCCTGCTAGGATCAATAATCGTCCAAGTGTATGGCCACCTTTAGGCTGCTTGATCAGTGTCTATCTTTCTGTTGGTGCTAATAGTCTGCTGGAGTGCTGTGGAGGAGTCTGCTCTTTCTCCACCTCTGGCTGAGCGTGGCTCCGCTGTCTCCAAGAGCGTGTCTTCCATTAGTTTCAACAGTATAAATAAGTTTAAAGGACCTGCTAATGCGGAAACTTCTCACGATAGTAGATGAGCTCCCATAAATGTACAAACCAACGTTTTTCACCCTGTAGAGTAATGGCTTTATATTTGATCCATTATGTCTGGAAACATTCAATGAAACTGGAAACCACCAATTAACTTAATCTGGTGAGCAGTATAATTAAGACTCCAGCTACTAGAGTTAGAGGCCACTCGCAAGGAACTTCAAAAAAAAAGTTGGTCATGCGCACCCAAATTGCTATCAAAAAAGTTCAGGTAAAATGTTATTCTTCCGCTAATAGGATAGGGAAATTGCTAGCCCGTAAGTTTAGAGCTCGTCAAGATCCTACTCGTATTAATCATTTGATATCTCCTGTAGGTGAGAAAATACTCAATCCGCTCTGTATAGCGAATTCCTTTGCAGATTATTATTCCAGCCTCTATAACCTACAGAATGACCAGGATCTTTTCCAGCCCTCGCCAGGGACTATCGGGAATTTTCTTGCTAAAATTTAATTGCCTTGTTTAATTATGGAGGGCTTGACGAGTTTAAACGCACCATGGTCAGTAGCAGAAGTAGCAGCTGTTATCAAATCACTTCCTAAGGGAAAGTCCCCCGGCCACGATGGGTTTATTTCCCCCTTTTATCAAGTGTTTGTGGATCAACTAGCTCCCCTGCTGGCTTCGCTGTTCAACACTGTTCTAGAAGGTGGTTTGTTCCCAGACGAAATGTTGTCTGCACAGATCATAGCTATCCCAAAGTCAGGGAAGGATCCCGTAGCCCCCCAAAATTTTAGGCCAATTGCACTCCTAAATGTTGATTTGAAAATTTGTGCTAAATTGCTAGCCAATAGAATTGCTCCCCTTCTGCCCTCTTTGATCCATCCCGAACAAGTGGGGTTTATTTTGGATCGACAGGCATCGGACGCCACTCGCCACTAAATTGGGATTTGATGGCCCGATCTTACACTCAATTTTAGCTCTATATACAGTCCCTAATGCCCGTGTTTTCTCTAATGGCTTCCTTTCTGACCCATTTTCAATTAACAATGGCACTAGACAAGGCTGTCCCTTGTCGCCACTAATTTTTGCCATGGCAATGGAGCCCCTGGCTGAAACGTTAAGATCCTCTTCTCTTAACTGGCTTTGGGCTTGGCTTAACTGTGCAGAAGATTTGTCTATTTGCTGATGATGTGCTACTGTTCGTGTCTGAACCCTCTGCTTCTTTACCTGTTTTGCATACCATGTTAACGGCGTTTCCCCAGGCCTCTTACTACAAGTTGAATGCTCCTAAAACGGAAGCCCTCCCTATCAATATCCCTCCTACATTGCTCAAGTGGCTCACAGTATCGTATCCGTATGTGTGGAAAAAGGACACGCTTTCTGACCTGGGGATTTTGATCCCATCCCATATATCAAAGATATTTGATTATAACTACACCCCACTAACTAAGCAGATTTCCCAATTAACTAGGGGTGGATGCAATACGAAGTCTCCTGGCTGGGGCACATAGCTGCCTTTAAAATGATGGTGCTGCCTAAAATCCTATACTTTTTTAGGACAATCCCTAACTCTCCTCCCGCTAACCACCTCAATAAACTGCATACTGTAATGACATCCTATGTTTGGCGTAAACACCCCCCAAGGATTGCTAGGACTAGATTATACTTATCCCGTAGAGCTGTGGGAGTTCTCCTGCCCGATCTGTTAAGATACCAACAAGCAAACATGCTAGCACAGATAAGAGACTGGACCCTTTCCCCTGGCGTAAAGGTTTGGGTGGACCTAGAACGTAGAATTAATCTTTATTTCCCGTTGGCTGACCTACTTTGGACCCCTCAACCATTGAGACCCTCAGGGTCACCCCCCTTATTAAGCATCTCTCATAGTCTGAAGATTTTGGACAATTGTGTGGAAGCAAACAGGTTATTTTCCCTCCCTTCCTCTAGACTCTCCTTGAATGCTCTGTCGGAGATGATTCCCCACTCTAGCTTTAAGGTATCGGATCAGCATGGAATTGCGACACTTGACCAAATTACCCAATCTTATGGTCTCCTTCCATTTTCCCACATACTAATTAAATTTAACCTTCCTAAGACAGAGCATTACAGGTATTTACAAATTACCCATTTGTGGGATTCAGTTAATCGTAAAGGTGGACGGATTAGGCTCCCTCCTGAGCCTTTCCTCTCTAAACTTACTGGGCCCTCAAGTAAGAAAAACATATCCTTTTGTTACAACATTTTAGTTCTAAGCATTTCCTTTCCCAAGCTAAAGACACAACTGGCTTGGGAGCAAGACTGTAAAATTACTTTTTCCCCGGCCGAATAGGAACATATTTTCGCATTAACTTTTAAAGTCTCCAAATGTATGGATCATTCAGAAAGGCAACTCAAGTTAGTACACCGGTTATATTTCACACCAGAACGTCTCCACAAAACTTGGCCCAATCAGTCCAAGCTCTGCTGAAGGCAATGTGGGAATATAGGAGACATCTTTCACATATTTTGGAAGTGTCCCGCAATCCAACCGTGTTGGAAGGAGATTGCATCTTTGATCTCAGAGGTTTGTAAAATAGATTTTTCTTTAACGCCACAAATAGCTCTTTTCCACCTCTATCCTCCAGAGGCCACTTCAGATTGTGCATATATCTTAGGTCATATCCTATTGGCAGCTAACACCCAAATAGGGCAATATTGGAAGTCTCAAACTATCCCCTCCATTTCTAAAGTCATAGCAAAGGTATCTTTTTGTCCCTCTTTGGAAACCTTAGATGTCCCATACTCCTCTAACCCCTCCTCCCCAGCAATTCTATGGTTTAAATGGGCTGAGTTTATTGCTACCAATCCAGGAACTACCTCTGGACGGGTATCTATCCGGAGTGAAGGCTCTGAAAGCGAAAGTATAGGTTCAATTAATGGGGCAGCGGACTGACAAGGCAATCTGTCTAAATTTTTGTGGATGTTGCGCTTTCTAACTCTAAGTGGGAAACCCCTTTCCTCGTTCTCCTAGTTCTTATTATTGTTACTATTATTGATGATAACTTGTATTTGTACCCTATGTGTAAATGTATCCAACTCACAAAAGCGGTCCTATTGTTTAGATCGGACTTCATTACCTATCATTGTATTTGCATATGGTTACATTGTGCATTGTAATATGTGATTTGTACTGTGTGAATCCCCCCCTTCTTTTCTTTAGTACCCCCCCATATTCTATGAAAATGTAATAAAAATGTAATGGTTAAAAGACTTCAGCTATCTATTTTCACTTCAGACCAAAGCAATTTCCCTGACGAAGGCCATTACACTACAGGGCAAAATGCATTGTTTTGTCTAATGCATGCCCATTTTAGTGGAGCGCAAGGCAAACCATCTTTGCTTCATGAATATTAAGTAAATACTCTGGCCTCTTGGGTTGAGACTGTTTTACCTCCATGTTGCTGCAAGCTTTTGGAGTACCAGCATTTAAACCTTGCAGAGGAAAACTCGTCCTTGCTAAACGTTGGATGCATGATGTCATACAATATGTACAATTTTCTGTTTTCTAAAAATAACAGGAGTCAGATTAATGCCAGCGTGACTTCAATAGCAACTCCCAGAACTAAAGGAATGCCAGTCTCTCTCTCTCTCTCTCTGTGCGTGTGTGTCTTAAAATATGTATCTCATTTGACTATTTACCCGTGAATAAAGCCTATACTGGTTTACACACATTAGCAATAAAAATATACAGGCATCAAACTACTTTGCTACTGAAGCAGAATGTATATAAAGTTGCTTATTTAAAAATAAATTAAATAAGGTGAAGGTGGTGGGGGTTACTATAGATGACTTACACTATAATACTTTTTAAGATGTCTTCTTATGTCCAAGAGCAGCTTATTGTGCACCTGATTAGCATTATCCAAAGGGGAAGCATTACACTCTGGTTTACTGCACCGTAGCAAGCTGGGCTCAATCTGTAATCCCTGTAATGAGAAAGGTGATACTTGTTGAATGATTAACCACACACATTTAAAAGCTATATACATACCAATTTCTACACCAAAAAATGGCAAAAATATGTTATTGAATGTTACATACAGCAAAGGGCCATCTAAATACAATCTAGTCAAGCTACAAATAAAAAAAAGCATAAAAGCGTTCACACCAACATTAGCTATACTTTTCTGAACTAATGTCTTCTGACAAACATTAAAAACTATGCTGCTACAGCATTTAACAATACGACAAATCGTCTATCTCTGAGCCTAAAATCAGATCATACAGGCTACAAAAAGGGTCAATCTAATTAGGAGAGGCCAACATATAGCTCCTATTATCAGTCAGTGTGTGGTGGTGATCACAATGTTATGTTGGTTTCTGGTATCATATGAAAATAAGTGTCTGGCTTAATTTATGGTATAGTGAGGCATGACACTGCTCCATACTGCAGCCATGCTTTGTATTTTATAAGTAGTTTGATCACAAAATATTTTTGGGAATGGGGAGTTATAAGTAAAATGTTAAAAACGTCATACACAATGGTAAGTCAAACAGCTCTCAAATATGATCAGCAATTTGATTTTAAGTTTCCTTTGTCCAGCTGATGTAAAAACCTTTAGAGACCAGACAGTCAACAATGTGCCACAAAATGTTGCAGCAGTATACATCAATGCATAGATAGCATTCCCTCATTACAATGATTACATAGTCCTAAGCTAAATGTTCTCATATTTTTTAATTCCTAATGGCTTATAATTGGTTAATAAATTAAAAATAAAAGCACATCTGAGAACAGAGAACTTCACCATTCACTTCTGCTTTATTTGTGTACTTATATTGCAGATGGGCATAGCAGCAATTTCCAGCATAGAAATAGAACACATCAAATTAATCCTCAAATTGCCCATTTTCAGATCAAGCCTTCCAATAAGAGCTCACCTTTCCCCTTCCCTGTTAACATTTGCTCACCCGGCCCCCCACCATTACTGAGAAATTCCAGGTGGAAGAGATTGCAGAGCTTGACATCCGGCTCTTCTATTGCTAGCCCATCTGCAAATCGTCAAGTCTCTGCAATTAGCTTTCTTATTTACAGCTGTAATGAAGCAAAAGTCAAGGATTTAGCATGGATCTGCTGATCTGGCTGCCTTTCACTCTCGTTTGCTACCAATGACTATTTTCCTTTGATATATAAATATAAAAAATGCAAAACATCTGCTGTTTGTCCAAATTAGTTTAAAAATAATTACTTTAATTTAGATTAAAAAATAATCCACATTCTCTAATTTTCAAGGCTTTTGTAGATATTTTATGGCCTATTAGTATGCCAAAATCTAGTGTGTGGCTGTCATTAAGGAGAAGTTGTCAAGCTGGCCAAAGTAGTTCAAGGTTGATGATGCATATTTTGGCATAAATTCATGGCAGAAACTCACTCAGAGACTTTCATGTCTGAAGTGGAAAGACATCGAGAGATAACAGAACTGTACTCATTTTTAAACGCAGGGAAGTGGGATGAGTGATAGAGCAGCAGTTTAAATACACATCTAATTTAATGAAGGGAGTGTGCAAATAGGAACTCAGATTTTAGACATACCTCAGTGTTTTGTGATATCCAAACCTGTGACCTGCAGTGTTTGCATAAAATGAAGCCGAGGTAAAACCATGGTCATTTAAAGAGTTGGTGCTTCTACAACTACTTGCTGCTATGGAAACTTTTAATGCCTTTAACCAAGAAGGCAGGGCCTAACAGAAATCTATTTATAAACAGCCATTTAAAATCAGCAGTCACTTTTTGTGTGACTGATCACATAAAATAAATATTTTCTATTAAAAGGCTTAATTTATCATATTTTTTAAAGAATCAGTACAGCAGAAAAAATGCATCTTTTACAAAACCCTACTTATAAAGTGAAACACAAAGCAAAATCCCTTCGACTAAAAAGCGATAGCAAACTCCAAGCCAAAATTTGATGTGTCACACTTATTTAAAGCACTGAAATTCACACAGAAGAAATCTATATTGCAATTCACAGGGATGTTATTGTGAACAGCACATTTACATTATTATATAAAAGATAATGTAAGTGGCATATGCAGTGTACAATAATGCAACTACTGACCGATCCATCAAAAACATTGTCATATATGTTCTCTGTTCCACACTTGGGGCAGCAGAATTTGAATCGTTCACAGTCTCTGTATTTCTCTTCATCTGTTAGTTGAGCAGGACCTCCCAACAAAGCATCACTTTCCTCATCTTTCTGGTAATGATGTTGGACCCGAAACTGTGATGGGTCAAGACCTAAAATAAATTTAAATTTTTTTTTTATTTTTCAGAATAAAAAAAAAAAAAGATAGACAATGGGTGAAATAATACATACATAATCTTTAACACAGAAAGCTGAAGTGGTTAATTGGACGCCTCAAACTCAAATATTACTAATTTTAGTGCATGATCAAAATGGGACAGCAACATGGACTAACACACTACGTCAATTACAACTAACAAAAAAAAAAAGGCATCCTGTTGAGATGGGAACACAAAGTTGTCTTAAACATTGCTTCCAGTAGTTCACATCATCGCTAAATATGCAAGACATAGTAGGGAATATAATGGAGATTGATTTGGTCGGCAGCTAACAAAATCGCTTTACATCACAATGCATTACCAAGGATTTCTCCTGAAATAAATAGATTTAATGAGGATAATTTTACTAAAGCACTGCCATGGATGGCAAAACTGCCATGGATGCAAAAGCCCATATTTCGTGGGTTTGTGTACCTTGCTGCCGACAGTCTATATATTTCCATGGGAATTAGTGAAATAATAATAAAAGTCATTCAGTGCCTCAGGGAAAATGTAAATAAAGAGACAGTTTAATGTAAAATTACCTTTATTGAAATAAAGACTATCTAATTCATTAGCTTTGAAATAGTCACATTGCAAGTTACATGTTAAACCACAGACTTGGCAATATAAATATGTCTTTTTACAGATGCTAAATGGCCTTACACGGTTCTCCATTGCAAAGCTGATATTTTGCAGAACAGCCCCCATCGCTCTGACATGAAATATACAGAGAACAATAGAACTGTACAGAAGCATTATGGCAGGTGAGTCTGTGATGCATCCAACTATAAGATCTGCCAACCAGTTCATTTTATGCAGAAAAACACACGCAAGGATTTAGTGGTAATTAACACCACTGAGGACATTTGAGGCATACAGCGTATGGGTGGGTCAAAGTGCTGTGGAGATGGGCACTTGACAGTAAATAAACTGTTGAGGTGAAGCTCCTCCTGTCTCCAACCCTTGAAGACCTTAAAATCAATCACCTTAAAAACCCATCACACTACTGCGCATGATGGAGGAAGCACAGTGCTTTCCATAGGTCTACAAAGAAAAGAACTTAACCAAGAGTAACAAAAAAATGCCATTTTCTCTTAAATCCACCTGGGGGACAGAGTATGGGTGACATCCTGTACCAAAACTCTGCCAAGGGAGAAATGCTCAGTGGCAACCAGCTGATTCGCTTCCTGTATTGTGATGCGAACCCACCTGGGTATCGACTGCATGTTGGCAGTTCAGCATCACTTATGAACATATTAAAGAACCAACAGAATCAAGTTTACCAGTCTGACCTGCCAATGTATATATGCACAGCCCTAACATCAAAGGTGTACAGATTATAACAACTCAGCCAGGAAGGACATGACCAGGACAAACCTAGGAAGGCTGGACAGACGATTTTCATGGATAAAGTGGGACTTGTACACAATCTTAGCTTGGAACGAAAGAACATTACAGAGAGCTGCTATATCCTGGTGTAGAAAGAGTAAAGGAGATCTACAGGATATTGCCTTTAGATCCAAACCCCTTCTAGTCAAAGCAATCTCCACAAGAAAAGCTACCTTCCAGGAAAGAAATCTACGTTCCACACTATCCAGGGGCTCAAAAGGAGTGGACAGCTAATAGAAGCAAAATAAGGTCCCAGGGAGCAACAAAAGGAGGCTGCAATTAAAGAACACCTTACAAAAAGAATGAATCTCCAGAAGGATAGCCAATATCTGGAGAAAGTAAATGGAGAGATGAAATTAAACACTAAGAAACAGGAAGCTGCATCTAGCTTCTATTAAAAAAAAGCACCCAAAACCAGCTTCCACTTGAACTAAACTGAGGTCTCTGGGGTGTTTGAGAGGGGAGGAGCTTCATAGTTTATTAACTGTCAAGTGCCCAGTTCTATAGTACCTAGACCAACCTATACTAGTAATGTCCCCAGATGGTGAGAAGAAAAAACCTACTTTCCATTGTAAACAACCGCAACTGTCTACTAGATTTTTAGCATAACTAAAATCACTGTTGTATGTTCAATCAAATGCATAATAGAAGGCACTTATAAGGTCTTCTCAAACCTGTGCATGTACTAAAATGTTTTATGGGTAATAAATACATTACTACAATGAGAAATATTTAATAGTTAAACCATTCAAGTAATTGAATTATATTATGGACAAAGTGACAGAATTTTAGGTCCTTAACATATATACAAGTGATCATATAATTGTACAGCAGGCATTTTACACCATATTATATACAATGCATGCCAATCATTTTGTTCTTTGCTCTCTCCCTGTCAGAGGCCAATGAGAACCACTATCAACTTGTTTAATTGAGGATTTTTATGAGAGTACTGAATAGCTAATGTTTCTCTAGTATGTAATATTACTTGTGCAGTGTATTGACAGAAAGCATTATGCAACTTGAAAGCATAATAATAGTTTAAGTATAAAGGCTAATCTAAGGTAGCACTGGGCTAACAATAACACTAGATATAATGAAGAGAAAAAGTTTAATAGCTGTTGCTACAAGAGTATAAAAATAAATTAATGAAAATTAATGAATATTCGGAAAAGTGTAAGACCACCTAAATGTATTTATTTTTATTAACCAAGAGCAGGTTGGTCAGCAAAAACGAGTGTGAAAAACATGAGGTGCACTATTAAAGCTAATTAAATCCTTGTTGTTTGGTTAACATATATACACACATACATACATACATACATACATACACACACTCCTAAAATAGCAGTATATCACCTTAACCAATCAAGTACATGAATCATAAAAGAAAAAGTTCCAACAAAGCAGATCGGTGTAAATCTTGTTCTCCCAATAACCTTTTTACATACACACTTATCGCACATAGAATGCCATAGAATGCCAAACAAATCTACTTTTGATCTCATATTCCTACTCAAGCTCTTTTTTTTTCCTCTTTCATACATTTAGTTTTCTGCTGGACACATTAGTGCAAAATCCACAAACTTCCATCAGTGACTAGGATCTTACATCATACATTAAAGACAAGATTAGAACTATTATGATCCATCCCACAAATGAAGAAATATCTGCTCTTTTTTCACTCTAATATATGTCTATTATATCCTGTTCCCTCACATGTCAGTCAATGTCTATGTTCTGCGCTTACTCCAACCTTAACAACTACCTGCAATCTCTTACTGTACTGGTATCTTCCCATCAATATATAAACATGCACTGATCACTAAAAACCCTTTTTGGGGTTTACAAGTGTCTGACATGTACTTAACAGGAAATTATCTTGTTTCTACAGGGAATGAAAAACTGTTCTCTTCATTATGTACCTATCCACCTGGATCTCTCTGTCTTATTTCCCCGATATACTGTCTATCTATATCTCTATACGTCTAAGAATAAAAAATGAATGAACTAATACTCTTTATTCAGAAAAGCAGTTTCACTCTCTCTCTCTCTATATATCTACACACACTTTGATATGCTGGAATTAACATGCTCCTATACACGTCATTATTTTGCCATCCTCTAATACTTGGTCATTACCTTGCAGCCCAGTGTAACTGTATGTTTTTTTTATTATGTTCTCATTTTAAACATACACTTGTGTCTCACAGCGTTGAGGTCATAAGTTTGATTCCCGGACTAAGTCTTATCTGTGTGGAGTTTGTAAGTTCTCCCTGTGTCTGCATGGGTTTCCTCTGGGTGCTCCGGTTTACTCCCACACACCAAAAACACACTGGTAGGTAATGGCTGCTGAATAAATTAACTCTAGCGTGTGTGTGTGACCGTAGAACCAATGGGACAGGAACTGATGTGAATGTGGAATATTCTCTGTAAAGCGTTACATAATCTGACAGCGTTACATAAAACCTATTAATAAATAAACACATATTTTGATCGCTATTCTTTCCCCCATTTCAGAGTGATGCTTTGCTTTCAATCTTTGACAAACTTTAGGTGGTTGTTTTATCTTTTAACAATAGTTTACTGGATTTCCTTGGCATAGATGTCAGGTGTAATCCATGGGAGGGTCTCCACGAAGGTGAGTTATAAATCTTCTGTATGGTTTATTTGTATACTTAATCCCTGGATCGATATATGAATCAGAGTATTAGTTCAGGCAACACTACATATATAGCTTGTGTAAGAGGTGTGCCATGTGTTTACTAAAGTCTTGCTTATACTGAATTTTAAAATTGTATAGCTGGCGCTATATAAAAACCTGTAAATAAATAATTACTATGTGTGTGTAAATAAATTATTAGTGTGTGTGTGTGTGTGTGTGTATATT
>WWET01000020.1:270946-288900 GCA_011038615.1 Limnodynastes dumerilii
CTGAACCACTAGATTGGCATCATATTCAAAGATGCTGCTAGAGGGTCCCGTTCACTCCTTGATTGGGATGGGACAGGTCTACAATTTGTTAGCCCCAACTGCGAGTCAACTGTACAAACACGTCCAACACCTTAAACACAATGAGACCCCACAACTGGTTAAAGGAATTTTGATTTAAATCTTGAAGCTCAAGGTCTGGAATTCAATGAATTCTGATTCAAGATGGCTTGGAGGAGAAGATTACTTTACCGGAAACAGGTTGAAGAAGCACCCAACCACCATTGAGTCTCCAAGACCGATATGATTACCTAGTGATTATTGTAACAGAGCAATATACCAATCAATCTGGGGATGAAACTCTCCGGATGACCTCAAAATAGATAACTTCCCTACAGGTCTCGGAGGAACACATGAAAGAGTAAGTAAATCTGTTTTCCCTCAGACAACTGGTTTTGCCTGACAACTGGCCTCCCTATCTAGAGACCACGTTGGGGCCCACATTTCCTGCTGCGAACCCAGGTCTATCTATGAAGGCAGATCTGAAGGATCCCAGACAAGAGTAACTGGAAGCACACCATCTAAATCCGTGGAGGTTAACTGGGAGGAAGGCTATGTGTCCTGTCTAATTCTGCCCTACAAGAGCAAACCCATTATAGGGGAGAGATTCTAGATATGGTTGAAATGGAAACCAGAGAAACATCCACAAAATACTCAGATGCATTTTAAGAGCATCATTCTACAGGATGAAGTCTTCAATAGTAATTCCCAACTGGAAGTGATCCTGGAGTACACTGGACCAATTCTCTGGAGAACCCATTTTCCCATTTATCCACCTCATCCTGACCTAAATGAGAAGAAAGAGAGACTTGATGTGGTGAGCTCCACTGGTACACAAGACTCAGAACCTGGTGGTTTACTTAAACCAGCTACAACAATTAGTATTACCTGAATTCTCTTGAAATAAAATTAGATCATTACTGTTGGATCCATGGCTCTCAAACACCACGATGAGAAGACCTCAGAGTCCGAGTGCTCTTGAAAAAGCCCCAGGAGAGGTGGGCCTGGCCCCAGATTCAAACAAACCCTGTAGCGAGGAAGACATTTGACTTAAGTCGATAACAGACTGCTACCAAACCTGAGGTCAAACTGTGACAGTCTACTTAGGAGAGGCTACTACATCCAAGAGAGATTCAGTACTCACTGCTCTGGACACCATTAACACCATTATGCAGGAGAGATCAATAATCGACAGGATTAGCTCAAGCCAGGTAAATATACTTGGATCAGGCAGTTTTCGCTACTTCATAGCATTCGTGCCACATCTGCAGAATTGTTTTGGCTTTAGCACCCAACACCTGCTCAGATACTTAGTTTGGATATGGGAAGGTAAACTGTAAAGGGCAGACGTTCACTAAGGGGGGAAAAAAATAATATTGATGTAACACAAGCATAAATCGTACTGTACGAAATATTGTCCCAAAAGCACCAGATCCTCCGTACAGCAGGACCGCGTCTTCCCCTTTTTGTTTACACAGATCCTCAATCTGTGTTAGAAGCTGTGGATGAGAAGAAAAGACCAGGGGGCGCCAGATGGTGCATTAACTTTTAATTATAAAAACATACAGGACATCCACGAGGTGGACAGACTCGTACCGCAAACAAGTAGGTTGTAGGCATGTAAACAGAACAGCGTGCGTTGGTAACGGTGACACTCACGGAGCCCAGCGTCCTGGAAACCACGTGTATCACACAGCGTATCTGACAGCCAGCAACACAGGAGAAGATGGATTCAGATCTCCGCCCCTACGCGTTTTGTCATCAACGTGACTTCGTCAGGGGGTGGGGGAGACTAGTGGTAACAGTTCTAAAATAGCCAGCGAGGGGGGAGGAGTTCCCCTCATTAACTATTGCTGTGCCAATAGTTCAAAGAGTGATCACTCACCCGTTTACAAAGCTCACTGTTACACAATAGATGTGACAACAGCCCCATCTCAATATATTATAAAATGCATATATTTATATACAAATTTTAACAATACGTTCATGTAAAATTAACTAAACTAAGTAGTCAATAGAGCAATAAAAATAATAATATAAAAGAAAATTAATTAAAACTCATACTCATCTTACAATAAAAAACTATGAAAAAACTAACCCATATTGAAGCAAGCCCACAAATTATTTCCAATTAAGGATGATAAATTAACCTCTAGTAATTTTATAGATTCATATATATATATTATTCACTAGTGGGTTATGTGACACAAAAGTACCAGAGGAGATATAAATCAGGATTTAGCTAAAAATTAAACTAACTAATAAAGACATTCTAAACAATAAAACCTATCACAAAAATGGGGTAATTTTGAAGCCCTCGTTCAGACCGAACGGGGCTAGGGAGTTCAATGTCAGAATCCAAAAAGTTTCACATTGTATTAATTTAAGTTCTCTATCACCCCCTCTAGCATCTTTTGTGACCCATTCTATTGCTTTGACTCTTAATGAGTCTACTTGACCACCATGATGTTCATTGAAATGCCTGGGTAGGCTGTGGTTCAAGACTTTATTCTTTATATTTCGTAGGTGCTCAAGAATCCGAATCTTGAGCATCCTTTTTGTCTTCCCCCACATAATATAGACCACACCCGCATTCAATCAAGTACACAACGAAAGTGCTGGTGCAGTTCATAAAATGCTTTAGCTTATATTCTTTATCTCTTTTAGAGTCCCAAAAACTCTTTTTTCTTTATGAACGTGTGAGCAGACTTTACATCTGCCGCACGGAAAAAAACCTATGGGTTTGGGGATGCTACATGGTACTACAGGGTCTAGAGGAGGTAAGAAACTAGGAGACAAATGTGCCTTCAAATTTCTAGCTTTTTTGAACCTCATTTGAGGTTTCTCTGGGAGAACTTTCGACAGGACAGGGTCCAGCTTTAGAATAGACCAATGTTTCGATAAAATAGACCTAATATGACCACCTGCCGCGTTATAATTGGTTGTAAAAGGACACTCAAAACGTTGTAATTCAGTGTTTTTTGATTTATACTCCAATAATTCTTTTCGTTCCCTTCTACGTGCTCTTTCCAAGCTAGAATTTACCAATTCTTCGGGATAGTTCCTTTCCAGGAACTTATCTCTAAGATCTACAGATTTACTCTCAAATTTAGACATAGTAGAGCAATTGCGTCTGATGCGAAGAAATTGTGCATAGGATATATTAGATTTCCAGCATGTCAAATGGCAGCTGGAGTATTCAATATAGCTGTTTGCATCAGTAGTTTTGATGAAAGTGTCTGTATTTAGAGTAAGACCCGGGGAGGAAGGAGCTTCAATCGAAAGATCTAGGTAATCGATCGAAGTACCCCCAAATTTGGAAGTGAATGAGAGACCATATTTATTCTCTTTAAGAGTGAAAACAAACGAATCAAAAGATTCCTTAGGACCATTCCAAATTAATAGCAAGTCGTCGATATATCTACCGTACAAAATAATAGGGGACTGCGATGTAATGGGATAAATATGATCTCGCTCCCAGTTTCCCATATAGAGGTTCGCGAAACTGGGAGCAAAAATCGTCCCCATCGCAGTCCCCCTGACCTGCAAATAATAAGTACCACAGAAAACAAAATAATTACTTTTAAGTACATATTGAATACATCGCAATATGAAGTGCTTTTTGCAATCCGTTATGCTTGGGTCATTAGTAAGGACTTCTTCTATCACCTCCATACCCTTGTCATGGGGGAAGGAGGTGTAGAGCGCCTGTACGTCTATTGTACAAAGGTTATATGTATCCTTCCATTTCAAATGCTCTATTGTTTTCAACACATGTGTGGAGTCTTTAAAATAGGAAGGGAGCTTTAAGACATATGGTTTAAGGATCAGATCGAGATACTCTGAGAGCCGTGAAGAGACATACCCAATCCCCGAGACGATAGGTCGTCCTGGAGGATTGAGTCTGTCCTTATGGATCTTAGGTAAATGATAGTAGGTGGCGATCCTTGGATGGGGATTCCTGATGTACTGATATTCATCATTAGATAGACAATTAGATGCTAGACCTTCCAGGAGTAGGTTTTCCAGATTCCCTACAAATTCTGCTGTTGGATCCATGGTAAGTACACTATAAAAAAGGCTATCACTCAACTGTCGTAGGGCCTCATGTTCATAATCGGACCTGTTCATAAGGACCACCCCCCCCTTGTCGGCAGGCTTGATGATAAGATTTTTATTATCAGTTAGTCTTTTAAGTGCTGATTGTTCAGATTTACTTAAATTTAAATTGATCTTCTGCTGTTTATAATCTACATTATTAAAATCCTGCTTTACTAGTTCTGCAAATAGTTCCAAGTGAGATCCTCTGGATTCCACCGGATAGTATCTCGATTTAGGTTTCAAATTGGTGGAATTTGGGGGTACGGGGACAGTTAGAGGGGTTATTTCTTTAGACTTTACACTTGTTTTCAAGAAATGACGTTTTAATGTAAGCGATCGGACATATTTAGCCAGATCTATAGCTAAATCAAACTGATTCGGCGGGCACGTAGGGGCAAATGAAAGCCCTCTTTGTAACAGGCATAAATCTCCTGTATTGAGGTTTACATTTGACAGATTAAAAATTCCTTTGTTTAAATCATATGTCTCTTTTTGATGTTTTCGGGCCCGTTTGACGCGTCTGCATCTAAGACGCGTTTTCTCTGTGGTAATCCCAGGTTTGGTGAACCTATAATTTCGGGCACCTCCTGGGCAGCCCCTAAAAAAGTAGGTTGAGCTGAGCTCATATCTGTAGTACAAACAGGGTTAATAAAGCTTAAAGTGCTAGAGGTAGATGCACTAGTTGAAGGTAACTCAATCTCAGCATTACTCAAAGGTTCATATTTGTTGGAGGTGATCAAGGGGTTAAAAACCTCATTTTGTCTAATGTCTAATATAATGTCTAATATAATTATATGTCCACAGTACACAATCCCACTTTCCTCCACTACCTGCAAACGCATGGTGGCAAGGCAAGTGGAACAGTCCGATGGCAGTGGCCATTTTAAGAGTGACCAGACTTGTGGGCTGGCATTTTAGGGTCCAACTGGAAACTAAAAGTACCCAGTCTGTTACCCTAGGCCACTGGAGGAAGGACCATACCATACCACACTAACAGGACCTGGATATTGAGAGCAGAAGCTGACATGCTCTGCAGCTGCACTCCTCGGTTGCCATAAGTGTGACTGCAGCACATACTCTCTAAGGCAGCTGACAAAACTGTAAAAGAAAAATAGTAAATATAAAGAAAATATAAAACACTAAAGGAAAAAAGCTGAATTTAGCTTTCAATGAAAGCACCTAATCCCAAAGGGAAGGAGCTTCACATGAACAGTTTATTAACTTGCCCAGCTCTAGAACACCTCCACTAACCTATACTTGCAGTGTCCTGCAGATGGATGTAACAGAAAATGAGAATTTCAATAACTCCATAATTAAAAAGCATAGGGGCATTGGAATGTTAGCATAATGTAGTGTGAAATTTTCCTCTTCCCTTCTGCCTTCACATCACAAACTTATAGGTCTTTGAAAAGGAGAAAATGGAACAGCTCCAAACTTCTGAAAATGCTAATGTTAAAGTATAGGCATACACTATGAACACCAACTGATCCATTCCTATTTTATGTGAATATGGATCCTGAAATCTCAAGGTAAAAAAATGCATGGAAGGCTGGATTCCCATTTGCACTTGGAGCACAGCACATCAGTAGTCTGGTCCAGTCCATTAAGTGTAAAATCAGATGAGCATCTCAGAAGTACTTAACTAGTAGAAAACCTATGTGGAATTAGCTTTTTCAATTGTTTAATAATTACTATTTCTATAAAAAAGGAAGACTGACTTAATTTTAAAGTGATGTCCACATATAGATTACATGCCTACTTAAAATGTTATAGAATACGTAAACAGTTCTCAAATAACGTAGAAGAAAAAATAAGCCAAATAAAAGATGCAAAAAAAAAAAAAAAGTTACAATCTGTTCACACGATAATGTTTAGCTCTGCTGTTTTCAACATGCTATCCAGGAAGCATCAAAAACAATCAACAAGGACAATTTAAGAGTAAATCTATCCTATTAATTAGGAGTACTTAAAGCACAACACACTTGACCAGACATAGGTGTGTTTTACAAAGCCCAGCAGTTGCTATTATAGCATTTCATTTAGCACCAGCGACATCACAGGTCTCACAAATGACAGACATACACCTAATTCCATCCAATATGACAGAGGATCACATTAACGTGGTGACAGCTAGTATAGAGGGGTTATAAAAGGCTAGCTACCTTCATTAATAAGACAACTCTGCTGTTATCTCATTTTACAGAAACACCTGCATATTTATCTTTAACCGTCAATTGCATGATGGAATTTCGCCCCCTCCTCCTACTTCAAGCTTATTTCAAAAATGTGCCAAATTAAAGTGGAAAAAATAATAATAATAAAAACTTTATGCTTAATTTTTTCCTTCTTAACAAAGTACAGCTGTTGAGAATAATTGTTCAAGATCTTACCCTGTAATGTCAACTGCAGCAGAACAAAGAGTATTTAATTAGCAAATCTATTCAGTAATTCAACACCTATTATATCAAATGCCTTCGTGATTTTATTCAAGATAATTGGCTAAGAGGGTTATTACTGACATTCAGATAGAATTTAAAATTCTTCCACAAGTCGAGTCATAATAGCAGTAATGATCTCCCCAATCAGGAGATTGTATGTCACACAAGGCTCTCCGGCATAGCAGCAGAGCCCATTTCCTGACTTCTTAATTCCCGGCCTCGGCTCAGTGAGGGCTCTTCATGTCGATATTTCACTCTTTGATGCAGCTTTAATGGGACTCTATTAAAACATGCAGAACAAAAAGGCGACAATTTTATTCCTTTTTTTTCTCCCCCATGCGTGTGTTAAAGAGTGACAGAACTGCCGTCATATCAATCAGCAAAGAGTTTCTGATAGCTGCAATAAAGATTTGTGTGTAAAGGGGGCAAGGGATGTCTGTAATTAAAAACAGCAGGGCTTTGGTATACTTCTGCCCCTACTTTGCTTAAATTAAAACATTGTATTTGCTTGTAATTGTTTTATTTTTTTGTCGAAAGAGTGATCATTTTATATGCAGTCATCTTAAAAGATCATGTAGGTGCAAAAAAATATAGAAACATTCATCAAGAACAGGGAGAAGTCCTAGTTAAGTAGTAAAATATTACAGCATATGCACACAAGCTTACTCACCCACTGATATAAATATACACACAAAAACAATCCTATATATTAGAAATGCCTTTTCCATATGCTAAACATACCCACATACTTCACATGACCCAGCAGCAGCGTTCCTGCCCACTTTTCATTTTAATATGCGCAGATTATTATCAGGAATTGGCTTAAAAGCTGCTACTTATGTATGTAAGAGACAGATTTATGAGACATTAGTAAACTTACATCTGCTTAATACAGGTCACAAAAAAAACCCCCAAAACAACAACATTTCGACCTTGCCATTGATAGTTTTTACCATGAGGCAGACCTAAATTTAGTGTCATTTGGATAAATATAATAAGTTTTTTTCTATACACCTTTCATTCACAACGATCCCTCTTCAGTGGTCAAGACACACCACAATTATCAACAGAAGCGTATTAACTGTGAATCAGACACTAAGCAATGACCTTAGAAGTGAAGATCATATCATTTTACTAAAAACATTAGGAAAACTAGTCACAAAAAAGGATTTCTATACATACATTAGGAAAAACTGTATACAACATGTATATAACATTTATGCTTGTTCGTTTTACATGAACTTTACTCGAGATGTAAAGTAGCACAAAACATCTACTGGACTCATGAGGCTTCACTATATCGAAAGTCAGGAGACCATGAACCTCCTAACTTCTCTGTGCTCTCAAAGCTTAAAGTGGACAAATCAATAACAGATCAGATGCACCCAAAAATACTCAGAGAGCTTACACAGAATTATTAAACCAGTCACGCGTGACAGTAAATCCTGAGGACTGGAAAATAGTAAATGCAGCTTCCTCTACATTAAAGTGGAATTAGGGAAGAACTGCCAAACACAAACCAGTGAGCCTTATATCACTACTACCACTATATAGATAAAGGAATAAATTGAACAATATCTTAAACTCAGCAACTTACAGGATACCAAGCAGCATGGATTTACTGGGTGGAGATTATATCAAACAAGGTAGGGCTGTAGACCTAGCTTATTTAGACTTCACAACGGTTTTTGACAATGTGCCACATCACTGACTGTTAAAGGTTAACAGTGGAGTTCCACAGGGATCTGTACTTGAATCAGTGTTTGATTATTATCTAGGTGAACTGGAAGAACAGTCAAGAGCATTGCAACTATAATTTAATGTAAAAAAAAAAACTAAAAAAAAAACAGGCGCTTGGGGCTTAAAGACCCAAACAATTTCATGTGACAATAAGGTATCCAAGCAATTTAATAAAGCAATAAGTCAGATGTGTGGTTTCATATGGAGAGAAATTTGTAGTAATGCCACCTCTAAAGTTATTGGCACAGCCTCACCTGATATCATGTGTTTAGTTCTGGAGGCCAAATCTCAATATACATTTTTGATTGACAGATGTGACATATATTGGTACAATGCGCCATTGCTTTCTTCGCCTCTTCTTCCGTGCAATATATCAGCTTCTGCGCATCCTATCTTTTTTTTATTTCTTTACTTTTCTTTTATTGGAGTCAGAATGATACATGTGCATTTAGAACATCAGTGACATCTGCATGACAAAATATACCATAGTACAAAATGGTACTATGGTATATTTTACATAGCTGTTCGGTTATCATCTATTGCATTTGCTAAGAAAACGTGGATGCAGCTGCCCTCCATCGGACAAAAACCTATTCATCAAAGAACTCATGTGTGGACCCATGATTGGATGGAAATACCATGGGAGGGTAATTCATGAGAACTCTAGTTTCATACAACTTGCTATATCTTTAGCATGTACGTATTTGTGATTTTTGCTTTTCCGCTGTGCGGACCCCCTTTACAGAGAACCTGCCATGTACAAAACCAAGTTGATGTAATGTAAGTAGTTGTGGCAATATGGACTGCAATCTATTTGATATTTTTGCAAGAATTTTGAAATCTTGGTTTAATAAGGTGATTGGTCTGTATGAGGATACTTCCTTAGGGCTTTTATCTGGTTTCAGAATCAAAATCGTATGAGCTGCATTGAAGGAGGAATAAGGTATTAGTTCCTTGTGTAGTTTTTGGAAGAGTGAGGTCAGAAACGGTCTGATTTTTTTTTCATATTTTGTAGTATTCCCCGCTAAAGCTGTCAGGGCCCTGGTGATTTGTGGTTTGGGAGTGACACAATTACTACCCACACCTCTTCCTCCATCGTGTCTCCATTTAGCATCTCTCGCTGTTCCGAAGTCCAGTTTGGCAACCTAGCCTCCTTTAATATTCTCTGATGTTCCCAATGTTCTATGTTACCATCAGTGAAAGTCATCCAGTTACAAGTAAAGTAACGATAGAAATCTTCCAATTGGGCAAGGTATGAGTGGAAGCTCCAACAATTGGCTATCACTTGGGGGGAACAGATCTTATTGTAAGGGAAACAGGGACATGATCCGAGATTATTATAAACTTGATGTCTGTATCTACAATATATGTGAAAAGCAAATCAGAAACTGTAAACGAAATCTATCAGAGAATGTTTTATGGGCCTGGGAGTGAAATGTGTAAGTCCGGTCAGTGGGATTTAAAACTCTCCAAGGGTCTGAAAAGGTATGTATATTTCGGAGATATTGAACGTGATCCGTTCAGGGGGATGAAGAGAGAGCAGCAGAGTGGTATGATCTGTCGAGTTGATATTATCAACTGTTTAAATCTCCTCCAAGTATTATCAAATTTACAGACCTCTGCAGTAATCACTGCGAAATCTCTCTAAAGTCGCCAGTGGGAGAATTAGGGGTATATAAATTTAAAAGAGTGTATTGCTCAACTCCATTATCAACTTACAAGAATATATATCTCCTTTCAAAATCCAGTATAGTGTCTAGGATGTATTGCAATCTTTTATGAAAAATTATTACTACACCTCGTTTTTTTTATTAAGTACGGGACAGATATACAGTTTTGTATACAGCTATCCATTTGGAGGGTTCCCTGGGCTTGTGTCCAGTGGGTCTCCTGAAGGAACACCATATTCTGGTTTAAAGATTTTAAGTGTGAAGACTTTTCGCCTTTGGACAGGAGAATTTAAACCATCTATATTCCAGGACACAAATTGCATCGAGTGTGAGGATGCTAACGCATGACTAAGTTGCTGTGAAGACATTAACCAATATCTGTCCTGGAGAAGATTTTAAAGCAAACGTCTCCCGGCCTCGGTATCCTGGATAACCGGGAAATTCTCTCTGTTTAGGAGGGCAGCCGCGTCCTAACAATTGTACAGTGAAAACATAGCAAGCATATCGAGTGCAGGCTGGGAACAAATAACAAGCTCTATCAGTGTAAGAAACAAACAGTGAAACCCACCATAACTTTGAATTAAGTGTTTTAACATGTGGACAAAACAAAATTTCACATCACTCCTATAACTTTGGAGGAAAAGAAGAAAGTCATGGCCACAGAAGCCATGAGGAGATCTCAGCTCCCAAGGGTGTTATATTCATATTTTGTATATAGTGTCTCGCTTTTGCTGTGTTATCAAAAATCACCACCTGGCCGTTACCCACTATTCGCAATTTAGCCGAGTACAACAGTGAAAAACGAACGTGGTAATCAAACATTTGCAAAGTTAGGAGAACTCCCTACATTTTTGGTATACAATAGCTGAAAAATCTTGAAATATAAGGAGTTTAGAACCCTGATTATCTCGCCTCTTTTTGCAGTATGCACCCAGGATAAGTTTCTTATCATGATAGTTAAGGAATTTAGCTATTACCGGTCAAGCTCTATCAGTTGTCTCAGAACACTCTGGTCCTAGCCAATCAGCATTCGATAACTGGTGAGTTGGATGAGAGACCCAAGAATTGGAGCAGATCAACTTGCAAAAATTTAATCAAATCAGACCCTTTGAACCTTTATGAAATCCCTATGAATTTTAAATAGTTTCGCCGGTGGCGATTCTCAAGATCGTCCACCTTGTCTTGCAGGGATTTGATAATATTGTTTTAAACGGAGTTTGCTTCTTCCAGTGATGTTATCATATCATCCAGGTCACCAACTCTTGTTTCCAGTGATTTAATACGTTTATTATGTGCATCCAGTTGGGATGCCACTAAAGCCATATTGGCTTGGAAACTTTTAAGGCGCTCTCCTATAGAGGGGGCATTATGACCGCTAGCATCGCTCTAGCTAATTGGATTGAGCCTGGGTGAGAGGGGATATAGAGGGAGCAGGTTGTGATTGATGCAGGGACAGGGAGGGGAATGCAGGTGATGGGGAGGACTTTTGCCAGCAGCAGAATTGGCAGATTGACCGCTAACCTTTGCCATTCTGGTAGTTGTACCGGTTATCCATGCATAAAAGGAAACCCGGGGTATCTTCGTAAAACAGAGATCACGCTATAAAGGAAATGCAAATCAGGCTAGCAATACAATTATCACATAGTATACAATACTTTTATATACTCTTTAGCAATGTCCGCACATATTAATGATGCATGTTGATTCAGAATACCAATGCGTGTTAAGGAACACAGTGGGCAGAGATGACTCGAAGTTCAGAGCAGAACTATGGTAAAATACGATAAGCAATAAAACACTAAATCAACTTTAATGTTAAACTTAGGTTGGGCTTCTTCTGCAATCTTACCACCTGGAAGTTTGGTACAGCCTTAGTGGTTTAATATACCGAGGATATCAAGGTGTCCTTTGTATTATATTCTCAATGCAATAAGTTTTCCTCTCTGTTAGTTGTAGGTTAAGTTGGCATCCTACGGATGTTTCTCTCAAGTTGTAGTTCTAGGTTGAAAGAAGTGAGGACTACCCAGTGTCCGCTTTTCTAGAATTTAGTTTCAATTCCAAAGTGAATAAGTACTATCCCAAGATTCAATGTGCTTTAAGTGGAAGCGTCTTCCTGGGATGTTGAAATATTTCCTGAAGTGGTACTTTTCACTCTCAATTATGCTTAACTTGGCAAGCTAACAAAGAGAGCCTGTCCTGTTTCAGCTATTTATAACCTTTGCTGGATTAGAGTCCAGTGAAAGACAAAAAACATTATGTGCAAAGGGATTGTGTTGGGAGGAGATTACCTGATGTATTAGTGGAGGAAGATGTCCGCCTTAGTACTTTTTGTGGCGCATGAATTAGAGGAGATGATTCAAAGCCTACATCCAGTTGTCTGGCTACTATGGTCTTTGAGGCTTAAAGGACCCTAAATATGGACTTCCAATGTTCACAAGTCTCTGCTGAAAACACTACTCTGATGACAGGAACTTGAGGAGAGATAAGTTCACTGTAAAGGTCTAATTATGGCAATTAAGAATATAGCAGGGTTTGTAAAAGTTTCTCAACATTAGGTTATAAGCAACTAACTGCTATATGAAAGAGCCAGGAGTCTCAAGAGCCAAAAACCTCTTCTCACTGCAAGGAATTTGGAAATCCATAGTATACAGTTGTCACTTAAATGAGTGCCTCATATTTATATTCAGCAAGCAAGCTATTGTAATCCAGATTTGTGTAGGATCAGATATATGTATCAGGTTATATATAAAGATATGTAGTAAACGGTAAAGGTACTCACAGTTCCTGGGCAAGAAATGAAAACAGGGAAACCACTGCAAAATGGCTACCATGGCCCAAAGTAGTGAATTCTTTTCCCCAGCCAGATGAACAATATGCTTTATGCTTGCAAGAAGGAGATGCATGTGCCATACAGGGGGGTAGGGATGTGTTGTGCAGTCCTTGGGACACTGGTAGGATTTGTTTAGCTCAGTTTCCAGGCTTTTTTCCTTCTTGTACAGGGGGCTTTCCTCTGGCTCAGGGAAAACTGGCTTTTGGTGGCTGATGGAGGCCCTGTCTAAGCTCCCCACTTCTCAGTGGTATTGGCAGAATGTCTCGCGGTCAGCTGAATGAGTGGTGTCTGTCCGCTAGGTCAGGGAACGGCAGCCCTGTTTCACAGGAGTCAGGGAACCCAGCAGTCCAGGTACAGTATTGCCACCGCGGCCATAGTAGCTGGGAAATGGTGCCACGCAGGAATGACGGCGGGTCGCACAACGTGGGAAGTGCGGCCGCCGCAGCACCTGCTGTAGTCATGTGATCTCCCCAGCAAATTATCTGCAGCCTGGACGGGGTCTCTGTTGCTACCGTGCCATTCTCTGGGCCACAAGAGGGGGGTGAAGCTGACACGCTATGGTGCAGCTGGGCTATATTGTGTGGCTTTAGTGGTAGTTCTCGGCGCCTGCAACTGTCGGGCTGTACCTCCGCTTCAGAGTAAGCAGGAAGCTGAGAAGATGGTATTTCCCCTTGCCTGCCACTATCCTCGCCACAGAATCTACCCCATGTGTGGTGAGAGGGGGTTCAGACACGATGCTTGGCACAAATTCTGAGTCCTTGAGGAGCTCTCCTAAAAGGCGGTCATGTTCGTTAGCTTGCCCACCGGAAGTCCTGATCCCATCTTTTAAATTGTGTATGTAGCAGATTCAAAAAAAACTTCTGATCATTTGAAAAACTTTTGTGTGTTTCCACCTTAAGTCATGCTGGAACTTGTATTTTCAAATTTTTTATTATGTCTATCCATATACCTAAAAATGTAGATAATGTCTGGTTCTGTAGGAATTATATTGCCTAGGAATTACTGCTTCATACACTGTCCTTTCTTTTATATGATTTAGATTTTGTCTACATATGGAATTACTGCAATTCTTTGTTCCCTGCACAATTACATTAATAATAGTAATACTTTGGTAGAAGTGGAAGATATATACATTGGAAGGGCTTAAATTGGCAAATGAATGGAAGAAATTTGTGGAGAGTCTGGATTACTGGTAAAAACAAACATTTGATATAGAAGTCATAAAATCTGACACAACATGCAGAATGAAAATGGACGACTACACAAAAAAAAATACTTCTTTAACAAAACATTTTTCTCTTCTGAGAGTAAAAATTGTGTGAAATTTGTAACTGTTCTGTAACATCCTCAAACTGAAAACTCCTGAACATTAACTTGTTTCTTCATTAATACATGAAAAATTAATATGGATAACTCAATTGGCATTGGACTACACATGCCCGAAATAACACAAACCAGCTTTGAGACACTATTTCCACATTAAATGGTATGTAGACAGATGCAAATACCTAGGAACCATTATAACAAAAGGATTCCTCTCCATATCTTCACAACTTCACAGAGTGATCAGTAAATTCATTTTGCAAGTGATACAAGCTCATTGCCAAAAAGATGTCTTCTACAGGCATAAAAATAGAGGTGGTCTACAACTCCCCTATCTCCAAGGCTATCACTGGCTAGTTTTGCTAGCCAGAGTGGTAGAACGGCCTCAATCAATTATGTCTAAACAGTGGATTACACTGAAGAACTACTGATCATCCCCCACATAAATTTGTATCCTTCTGTGGCTAGCCTACGAACAGTACATCAAATCCCACACACTACCATTGGCCCCACTACTAGACTTCTAGAGAAATCGAGAAACCTTAGAACTAGGACCGGCAATTCTTCCAGACATTCACCACTCATCTACCTTGCACACAGCCTGGACTTTCCACCATGTCTCAATACACTAACAAATGAAAAATAAAACTGATGCATGCTGCATGAGAGTAGGTCAGCTGGTGCAGGGTAGGACCACTACTGCTTTTCCAACCCTATAAGACAAGTGAATCCTCTGTCAGACTTCTGGATTTAACTTAGTATCAGACAGTTTATTACTAGTTACAACAGTTTCGATGCAAACCCACCCCTTTCGGGACACTGTTCAACAGTAGAAGTGATTCACCATCTACTTCAACACTTAAATCACTCTTGTAGCTAAACTTACTAAGCAAAAACATTAGCAGGTGCATATTGTGAAGTATTACTAAAGCATAACTTTTACTAATACAATTAAAATAAATTAGCTATTGATTGTAAAGCATTTAGCAGCCATGTGTTCCACTTCTACAGGTCTACTATGTCCATTTTTGTTTTTTTTTCCCACTTATATTTATTGCACTCTGTATACATTTTTGAATGTGAGTTTGATATCATCTTGTGATGTGCCTTAAATATTAAACTGTGAATTTTTTCTACGTTTTGCATTAAGAAATTGAGTGCTGGCTTTTCTTCAGCCTTCCTATATTTTCATAGTTCCTCATACTTTGAAGGGGCGGTTGTTGGAGACTAGAGGTGTGTACACATACATATACACACATATACACACCTATACATATATATATATATATATATATATATATATATATACACACACATATACATATACACACACATACACACATATATACATACACACATTTTACTTAAGCTATTTTTGACAAACCAATTTATATGGACAATTGTGAGGGGTTTTTAATGTATTTAGACACACTTGTCTATATAACATGATTGTCCTATAAATGCTAGATATCACATGACAGATTTAGAGGTCTTGCTTGTAGAGTCCATGCCTCAATGGGTCAGAGTTGTGTTAGATGCTCAAAGGGAACCTACACGATATCATCTAGGTGGTTTTAAAATTTTGGTTGATCGGTTTACATCAATACAGTGGAAAGGATCTACTGAACCAATTAATCTGACCGTGGTTCAGTAGGATAGAACCAGCAGGTACATGTTGCTTATATTGTATCCGTAAAAGGTGTTACCCAGTATTAAATCCAACAAGCCTAGCCAATCTATTGTTTAAAGATTATAATTAAATGAATAATAAACTACAGCTTGGCTTATTGTTAAAAAACAAACTACCAGTGTAGTCAACTTACAAGCAGTCTCCAGTGTTGGTCAGCTATAAAATGCCATTACTCCAATATAACACAGTTGGATGCAGCTAAACACCAATACATGTTTCACTGGGAAAGTTGCAAGTGTGAAAGGGATAACTCCGTATTTAAAGCAGTGTTCCCCAACCTCAGTTCTCAGGGACCACTAACAGTCCATAGTTTCTAGGTTTCCTTAAAGAATCACAAGCGATATAATGAGCAGCACCTGTGGAGCATTTAAAATGTGACAGTTAGTAATGAACACACCTGTGCTCCAGCAGTGAGACCTGAAAAACATGCACTGTTAGTGAACCCTTAGGACTGAGGTTGGGGAACACTAATTTAAAGCATCTAGATTTTATCAGTGAGCACCATGCGTGAATTGATTAATTAAACCTTAGTCTGCTCTTAACACAAAACTAGTCATCTTTCACATAGAATCCATCATGTGACTAAGAGGACTATAATTTTTTTTTTTTTTTTTTTAATAAATTCTATTTAAGTTTTCAAGTTTTTATGGGGTTCGAATCCATCATGTGACTAAGAGGACTATAATTTTTTTTTTTTTTTTTTTTAAAATAAATTCTATTTAAGTTTTCAAGTTTTTATGGGGTTCAAAGTATGAAGAAAAAAAAAATGGGGATTCAGGTAACATTCACAGCAACATCACAAATACTGAAACAGTATCATATGTTCAATTAAACACCTAGCAACTATAACGAAAAATAAATCCCTTAAAATAAAAAGATTACTAGACATTGTTTCAAAACAAAGGAAAGATAGGTGGGGAAGATGACTATAAATTTAAAGTGAACCTCAAGTGAGATTGTCTTGAAGCACTTGTCTGTCGAAACGGTACTAAAAACTCAAAACAACATTCCTCAACATCAGGTTACCTAGACAGACAATTCATTTGGGAAATGACAAGATCAGATAAATAATTCCATTCAGTACAGTGCTACGATCAGAGAAAAATTAGGAATCCATCCAAAAAGTTCAATTGTGAATTTAGAACTTTATTAAGCACAATAGTAAAATTATTTTTTTTTATCCTTATTTGGCTTTAAAGAAAAAAAAAAAGTTAAAACAATTTAACCGACAGTAACTCGTGTTATCCGATTACTAAACTCAATCAAGTGAGGTTTATGTGTATTGAAATGTCCAGTTACTTGTTCAATTGCATGTTAAGCACAGCTTAGCACAGTAACTAACAAATGATAATTATGGTGCCTTTGATAGTTAAGTTACCAGTTTTACAAATGTTATATTAGGCAACAATTTATGGCAGCCTAAAGCAACATAGAAAAACTATGAAATAAGCTTCGTCAGAGAGAAGAACATTAACAAAACACTTAGTGTTATTTTTAAAAAAGCTAAAAGCTTAAATAATTAAACCCCAGAACTAAATGTGATAATTACAAGGAATAAGCTAGACACGGTGTCTAATACAAAGCCATGACAGTTACATAGCAATACTGGGATATACTTTATTTAGGACGGACATAACAAGGGTGTTACCGTATAAAATATGGTATTAAATATACTGTAATATAATATTGGAGAGGAGATAAAAATGAAAATAAAAAAACACTCATCCTTTTGTTTGACACAATGCAAACTACGGTTATTGGTCCATATGTAAAAGCAACTGGATAGTACTAAAATTGCATTAAAAATGGGGGGGAATAACGATCACCGGTAAAGAGACAATCTTAGAAATAATATTTATATACTGTAATAGAAGCTCTGTGGTGTTTGGAATGGCCTAACATAGTGGCTTCACAAATATATCAAATGTTTTAATAAGGTACAGAAGAAGCCATTTTTTTAAGAGTATTGGAACACGGGCATTTACAGAAATTGGATGGAGAAAGTACAGTTGCACATCTTAAGCAGCCTTGGGATAAATTAATAATTTAAAAAAGTATGTATATATGTATATGTATAGATATGTATATATATGTATGTGTGTGTG
>WWET01000020.1:294972-306359 GCA_011038615.1 Limnodynastes dumerilii
TTTATATTGACATGGGGAGACAATTTAAGCAGGCATTAAAAAAGTTTAAGGCCTCATTCAGAAATTGTTTATGTAGTGATTTTACTATTAAAAATTCTCATTTATTCATCAAAAATTAAAAATAAATAAATAAGCTACCTAAGTGCATAGCACACAAAAACGAGTACTGCATTATATGCGGTTTATTCCCCATGGCTATAAATAGAAGAGCAGCTCAGGAAAACAGATCCTAACTCACCAATATGTCTATCAAAATTTCAACTAGACAAATTTAAATGTGCATTTTCTAGGACACCTATGCAGTTTTTACAGGTACAGTTAAATGTAACCCAGTTACAAAATGTTACCAACTTGTTTAAATAAAATCTCAGCAACACAAGAAATGTAGTGTGCTCTGTAAATTTGGTATATAGGACCAAATAACCACACACACAATATAAGTAGAAATTAATTAGAGCTGTTCTGCACTTTCACTGTTCTCTCAATACATTCAGGAAACAGTGAGCTATAAATAAAAATGAAACAGAAAAAAGGAAGGATGTAACAGTTGTGAAGCGGGTATAACTTTCAGTTGTGTCAGAAGTAGAAAGGGCAGGGGAGAAACAAATCCCACCAATAGCAAGACCTTTGTGATAATCATACATGCTTGGCATGCCCTGTGTAACAGAGAAAGGTTGCTGGGCTTAACCAAGAGGTTCTGCCTTGTTATTCAGACCAGCTGCTAAGGATAAAAAAAATAAATAAAAATAAAGACAAAAGCTGCTGCACAGTAAGTAATAAATAAAAAATAAAAAAAGGCCAGAAGGAGAGAACACACACAAACACTGGTCTAATTTGGTGCCAGACAATGACTCCATGCTAAAAATAGTCTGACTATAAATTTTTCTATTCACCCAAAAACAATTGACGAGAAAAATTAAATTATTACCACTATAATTCTGTCATTTTGTGTACTGAACAGTATAGAAGTGACCACCTGAAGATAGAGGAGCCAACCAAATCTAGTGGAGGAAGGGAAACCAGCTGAACCTGTTTCTTTAATCCAATAGGAAATATATTTTCATTGTTTGTGACCAATTGGTATAGCGAGCAATTTACTATAGTTACAGTAGAATGTATGTTTCCAATAGGTTTCCTAAGCTATGAGGTACTAAAGCCAGAGAGAAAAAATGGCAGTGGTAACATATGCTACAAATATCCCGCACTGATTTTTATTGACCCGCTAAATATATTCAGATGACAAATTACTACATGCATACCATACCACAAATCAACTATGAACACAAAAAAATATTTCATACACCACGACTTTTGTTGTAAAGCTTAAACTGTCCCAATTACCAACATAACCTATAAACTTTTCGTAGACAAGAACTGTACCTAGGAACAAAACCAATGTTAGGCCTTATTTTCTGGACAACTACTGTTCTTAAAAGAAACCTGTTTTTATCTCCATTACATGGCATTAATAATTCCCTTTATATTAAATTACTGTAACTATTTTGATAACACACCTTTAAGGATATGCATACACTACAGAAAGGCAAAAAAAAATTAAGAAAGCCCATTTCAAGCTTATCAGAGGTCACCTTCGCAGCCCACAAATGTGAAAGTTAGAGGCTGCTTCAAATTACATTTACTTCTTTTCTGAACAATGAAAAAAATTATGACACACTCACACTTGTCAAGCGAAGAACAAAAAATTATGGAAGACAGCTGCAAGTAGCAAAACTGGCACCAGCATATAAAACGGGAATAGGATAGCTAAGACCATTACTGAACAGCTCAGAAATCTGCTGGCAAATTATGAAACGATAATTATGCATCACATGTAAGGACATACAGTGTATATCTATGTAAAGACACAGCTGCATAGCAATACAGTCTATATGACTCTCTCTGACACATTGATTACAAGGAAATGTACACAATCGGCGTCATGGTCAAAAGATCAAAAACGCAACAGAATTTTTCAGGGAAAAAAAAAAAAGTATACAGCAGATTTGTTTCAGTAGGAGGGCCATCATTTTTATATTCATTTTACTTAAATAAAATGTTAGCTACCCCATTATTTTAAAGATGTCTGACTTACTATGTAAATGAAGCACGGTAGTAAAAGCACATGCATACAAGCATATATACTACAGACATGAATATTGTGCTAAAAATATGAAAATGAATTTCACATACATAAGTCATTCCACTCAAATAATATGATTGGATTTATTACAACCTTTTTAGGGTAAAAAAAAATAAAAAAAAAAAGAGGGAAAAAAAGTTTGTTAGGATGTGTTGCTATAGTCAGACAATTAATTCAGAGAAAAGGGGGAGGAAAACAAAAGCTAATTGGAGCCCTTTCACACTTTATTACTAGACTCTTTAACAGTGAAAACAAAAGTTCAGATGCATGAAATCTCTTAATTGTTTAATGATCTAAATGCATCTATCGCCACCTAGTGAAACGTCCAATATATCAATGTTTAAAACTTGTAATGTGCAAGACAGAAGAGTTATAGAGTACAAAACCTCTTGTAAGCTGGCTGACATGTTTACCTGTCAACTATAATAAATATAAAATAAAGCAAAAAATTATAAACATGAAGGGAAAGCAAATTAAATGATAAAACGGTGGAATATTTAGCAACTTGACCATCATAACAGCAGCAGTAGTATTCAAGGATCTGGGGTTTCCCCCATTTATATGTACACTACCAGACTGAGCGAATACCCCAATATGCAGTGGATATTATCTAAAAACACTATGAACAAAAGCATGTTTCCAAGCCCTATAAAACTCTATAAAAAACAGTAGAAGGCAAAATTATAATAAATGCTAAATTCAGATAATTTGTATGACTGTAATAAACATTAAAAAAAGTTTGATGGCATAATTTGTCACATTTCTTTGTGTAGATTAGCCACACACACAGACTAGATAAGAAAACCATATAAAGTGCAAGGCAAAATTATGGGTACAGATTTGTAAAATATATATATATATATATTTATTTATTTTTTACAAATTTTACTTTTTCCAAATATACCCTGAAAAATATTTATCGCTGAAGCACTTACCTCTCGCCCTTGGTGAGTGACCAATGCAGCCAAAGGCTTTGCATAGAACCTGCTGTAGGAAAATCCCAAACAGCCATACATGCTGTTGGCAGTGAGCTTCAGAGCCTTCTGTCTAATGTCATACTGAATAAAACAGACATAAAATAGAGAAAAAATTACAAGTGAAGTAACAGAGACCACTATCAAAATGCATAATATCCACGTCTAGGTACCAGCTACTGTAGATATAGTGTGAAAAACACATGAAATAAAGTAGCATTCATATTTTTTTTTTTTTTAGAACACTATTTAAATAATATAGTAAATGATAGGGCCTATACCTGAAATTTTGACAATCATGAACATAATGTGAGATAGTTGTTAGGCAAAATGTTTACATTTTCATAGTCTTGTTTACTGCCATTACACAATTTTACTTGCATAGTTTTTATACAATTTTATATATAGTCTGGCCATCTTTTTCAGAAAAGTCACATTTTATCATAAAAAAATTGAAGTATAGTAATGAAAAAACTAGTCACAATGCTTCGTAAAGCTATAGCATAACATATACAAAAGACAACACAAATCTATAAGACCTAAACAATACACTCAGCAAACAATAAGTGACAGATTTCACACACTCTAAGAAGCTCATTACCTGTAGGTACAAGTCGGGATTGAGGTCAGGCTGTTTCATCAGTTGCTTGACATGACGTCTTCTCTCCACTAGTTTCCGGATCTCACGAGGTAAGATTCCCATCTCTAGATCTGAATTGGGTAGCTCTGGAATTTCATCTTGATCCTCACCCTGCAAATACAATATACAAGTAAGTCATTATGCAACACAATCCTTAATTATGTTCCCTTCTCACTGCAAAAACGAGAATGCATCTTCAGAAACAGTATTTTCTAGCCTCTTGTAGCTATAATCTGTCCTAAACCGTTGTTTCTGCTCAAATGTGCTGATTATCTTGTGAGGCACCGAGCAGCCAAAAAGAAAAATCAGAATGTAAGACTGTTTCCAGAAACACCAGCAATTTTCTGCATAAAAAGAAAACATGGCTTGTTATCAACTGGATCGCTATATAATTAACCCTTTGCTTATGGCAGGTTCACAGGAAAGAAAGGTTTTGCCTATTAAAGCATCCTGTTAAGCAGCTTCCCTGCATATAATGTACATATATCTCTTGAAATAGTACAGCAATGCAACTGTATATTTTCAGGTCTGTAACAAAGCAAAAATGCCAACTTAGGCAGTACTAGGAGTTCAATCTATATTTTATTTGAACTGTTTCATAATATTTAAACTTCCATAAACCTTTTAACTTCTTACAACAGCTGGGCTGATGGTGTATAAAACAATTGTGACATCCACATTTAGTTTTGTATACCTTGCCCTTAATTAAAAAAAAAAAAAAAGAAGGTAGGCTAGATGACATCTACTGTGTGACATACATTGCTAGAAGAAAATAATTTGGTTGTGGTCAAAGAAATGGAAAGGAGTGATTTAGAGTATCTGATCAATAATCACCAGGTAAGCTCACCAACCTCTTTTGTATTCAGAGCATTAGCTGTTCGGTGCACTGTAGTAAAGCAGATATTATACTCTTGAATGATAGAGGGATACAAACTGTTAAAATCCAGAAGTAAGATGAACTTATCATAGAAGCCTAGAAGAAAATGCAAGGACAATTTTTTTTAAAACTGTGATGCATATTTACTGTCAACCAAAAAAGCACAAGCAACACAACTAGTTTTTCTGAACCTAAAATATAAAACCCAATGGCTGAAGACTCAGTAGTCATATTAGTACCTTGATATTATTGAATTAAATGGATAACATATGGATTTAAAACAATGCAATAAAGAAATCCATTTAAAACACAGACTAAAGCAAACAAAAATAATCTTTTATTATAATTATTGTTGTTAATATTATTATTATTATATGGTCACTTACCTTCTCTCAAAATAAATAAATAAATAGTACAAACTACACTCTTGGTGGCACATTAAAGCCTAATGCCCCATACACACTACAGTTTTTTTAAATGATAATCATTCAAAACACCCGTGAAAGGAGTGTTTTGAACGATATCGTGCAAGTGTGTACGTTGCAATGATCATGCCTGATCGTTGCAATGTACACAAAATCGTTTGATCGCATATTTTAAAAAGTTTCATATAAACGATCAGCCATTCAGTACTGAAGGCTCAACAGAAAATCGTTTGTAGTGTGTATGCAGCCTGAGTGGCAATAAAAATGTTCTGTAATGTCGTCAATCGTTTAAAAAACTATAGTGTTTATGGAGCTTAAGCCGTTTACATAAGGTTAGGTTATAACATAGGTTTGTATTAGAGCACCTCCACAGAACCATTAAGCCCCACATGGCAACAAATATTCAGCACCTATAAAACCCATCTAACACCTATGACCTAGGTATTCACCTTTAACTATATTTTAGAACATATTGCATTATTTTTTAATACCCACTTTCTATCACTACTTAAAGCACATTTGGAACATTAACTAGCCAATGAATTATTCTTTTGACTTTTTGCCTTTGTTTTTATTGTCAATTTGTACATAATAAAAGTTCTACTGAGTCAACAACATTAGGTAAAACAAATCTCCCCAATTTCAATAAATTCTTAGCATAACTAGCAAGCCAAAAACATTCAAAAAATCCACAGCAATCAATTTAGTCAAAGAGAAATGAAAATGCAAGCTCTAACTATAATAGCATTTGGATTGTTCTAAGGTAAAAAAAAAAACCTATTACTATCTTTAAATTATTTACAATAAAAAAAAAAACAGAGGGGGGTCATTCTTACCAACTTTAGGATCCAACACCAGACCACCAGAGTAAGCAGCTTTACGGCGACCTTTTGAGTTTTTTGTTTGATCCAATTCCATATCCAAGTCATCCTCTACCTGCAATATACAATAGTGAGTTATATGCCCAATTGAATAATTGCCATTCACACAATAGTTGTCAGATAGCTCCAACATTTTACTAGTGTGTGCCCCATGATGCTGCAGAATTGTCTGAAATTGCATTCCATTGGGGAATTAGATTTTTAAGATTAGTGATGTCCCAGTCTGGAGAAAACTTCAGTGTGTATGGACACATGGGGCCGGATCCAGAACTACGTCAGTTTTCCATAGACGGACGTAATTCAATAAACAATAACTACTACACATGCGCAGTAGCTATTGTTTATTGAATTACGTCCGTCTATGGAAGACGGACGTAGTTCTGGATCTACCCCATGATCTTTACTGCAATGATTTCCATTCATATTTCTGCATAGGGCCACCTTATAGGCGAGTATACAATTGTAGCAAAGGGTTATTTGTAGTTATAAAACGACCCACAAGGAAATAGAGAGCAGTGTGTAGCAAGGGACATTTTTCAGCAGTGCAGGGCAAAAATTGCTTCCCAGCTTTAGTCTGCTTTTAAAAAGATCATGAGGCAAATCCTGAACAAATATTTTTTACAAATAGAATGAAATTTAAATATATTTTAGAAAGAATGATCTTGGTGAAGTCTAAGGACCAGATCAAGCTAATGCCATGCACCCTGAAAACAGAGTTTAGGCGGAGCAGCTGCATGCAAGCCTGATATCGCCAAGTCCAATGCCAAACGCCTGACGGAGTGGTGTAAAGCACACAGACACTGGACTGTGGAGCAGTGGAATCGTGTCCTGTGGAGTGAGGAATCACGCTTCTCCATTTGGCAGTCAGATGGATGAGTCTGGGATTGGCGGATGCTGGGAGAATGTTACCTGCCTGACTGCATTATGCCATCTGTGAAGTTTGGTGGAGAAGGGGTAATGATATGGGGGCTGTTTTTCAGTGTTTGGGCTGAACCCTTATCTCCTGTGAAGGGAAATCTTAATGCTTTAGCATATAGTCATTTTGGACAATACTTTGCTTCTAATTTTGTGGCAATAGTTTGGGGAAGGCTCTTTTCTATTCCACCATGACTGTGCCCCAGTGCACAAAGCAAGGACTATAAAGACATGGTCTGAGGAGTTCAGTGTGGAAAGACTTGACTGACCAGCACAGAGCCCTGACCTCAACCCCATCGAGCCCGTTTAGGATGAACTGGAAAGGAGATTGCGAGCCCGACCTTCTCATCCAACATCAGTGCCTGACCTGATAAATGCTCCACAGAATGAATGGGCACAAATTCCCACAGAAACCCAATATCTTTTGGAAAGCCCTCCATTGAAGAGTGGAAGCTGTTATAACTGCAAAAAGCGGACCAACTCCACATTGAAGTATATGTATTTTAATACAATGTCATTACAGTCCCTGTTGGTGAAATGGTCAGGCATCCAAATTCTAATGACCATGTAGTGAATATACCAAACTAAAGAATTAAAGATACCTAATGCACCCATTACTTGGAATAGGTTTGCATGAGGTAAACATTTGGAAACTGTAATTACCAGATTCCATAAACTGCACAAAGGCAAAAAACTGTGTGTTTTAATGATTTGGTGCTAAACACACAACTGTAGAAGACATTCACTTTAAAAGAAATGATGAAAATTAAACTATTAGAAGACTTTTTGTATTCCTTAATATTTTGGCACTTATATAGAAAAAAAAACACACACACACACACACACACACACACACACACACAAAACCTCTTAATATGATAGCAAAATAACAGTGTTGCCAAGACACTTACCACAGTGTGCTGACTTTTCTTGAAAACCGGCTTGTCAGGAACCAAGAAGTCATTTTCATAGAAAGCATGAAGCAGAAGGAACTCATTTCTCTTGGCGCGTCCACCCATCAATGTTTGTGACTAAGTAGTAACAATGGAGAAATACATTTTTTATTTCGACTACATAAATAGAAAGCAGTGTGCAACATTTTGACATTTAAAAACTGAGTGTCTCAAGCTCAAAATAAAAAAATAAAAATTACATAAATTACTAAATACTAAATCCCAACACCAACATGTGAGTTCTATCACTGACCAATATAAATAAATCTCCAGTAGACAGGAAGCAATTCTATAACTGCTGTTTTGAATTTAAGACAGCTGTTTCATGAGGAAAAAGCCAAACATTCTACTTTCAAAATATAAAAAGACATTTACTCATTTAAGAGAACAAGTTTGGAATAGAATTGCACACAAAATGACACTTTCCTTTTAAACCAGCTCAACATGATTTTAGAAAGATGAATACACTGACAAGACACATCATCTCTGTCAACGAAGTCAGTTTGTTACAGTCACTTGATTCACTAGAGCGACATGCTATGAAACTAGATCATTTCTAGTCATTAGAAATTTCAAGCTGAATTTGATCCACTCTCAGTATAGAAAGGGTGAGGGGATGAAACATTTGCACTATACTGAAAGAAAAGACAGACTTCAAACAATTATTTGTTGTTTTTGCACAACAGAAGTATGTTGTGTTAGCTTAGAAGATTACTAGTTGGAGGTTTAACACTTTAAAAGTTAATTTCATTTTGAAGGAAAATGAACATCTAGAAACATTCAAAGTTTAAACTCCATTGCATTGCAGCAATTCCATACTTGTGTTGTTGTCCGCAAGGACTAAAAAATTAAATAGCAAAATTTCAGACATTATAATTGTAATGAAATCCATGTCCTGCAGAAGCACAAATACTGCGAGTGTCTGTACTGCACAAACGCTCCCGAACAGATACATTGGCTATAAATATAAATAAGACAATTACCATAACGTTTCCTGCAATGTTGGTGATCTGTAAGGCCAGGGGGAGAACATTCAGCTCACACATGATATGCAGTATGAATCTGGCATCTGTCCTAGTATTCTCCAGCAGGTAGAGAAATTGTGAAGAATCGCTGCAATTAAAATAGATACAGATGATTTTTTTTTTATAAAACATGCTTAAAAGCAAAAACCCCCAAAAGTCTACATTACTGACCACTCACCCAGAATGAACTCTTATACCCATGAAATCACTTGTATAATACGGTGAGTCCATTTGTGCACAAATGAGTTTAGCACAAAAACTTACCACTGTTCACAACACACTTCTACTTATACATGAACATACTAAACATAATGGTGATGCAACAATGTCTGACTGTAAAACAGCTCTAACAGATACAGAACTAACACCATAATGATAGTTATGATCCAAACATGATCCACTAGCAGACACAAGTGTCCAGGCCAATTACATTTGTCGGATTTACAAGTGAGGAGCTATACAATTAACTGGCACACAAAATAAAAAATCTCTATCTATATTTAGTGTCCAATGCGCAAATCAAGACGTCCATAGAAAGATATTAGGTACAATATTTCCAATGTCCAAAAAAAAGAAAAGGAGAGCGTCCAACATAATGAACAGAATACAGTTTCAATTTATTGTGCGGCTAAAAAAGCTTCGGTTAGTAAGGAATTAATATGCAAAATTCAACCGACACGTTTCGACTTATAGTCTTTCTCACTGCCTTGAGAAAGACCATAGGTTGTAACGCATCGGTGGTTAGTATTTACAGATGGAGGTTAAGACCGCGGCATGGTTTAAATGAACCCTGGGTTTGAACATCGGTTTTTTTCATCTCCCGCAGAACGCTACGGGGCTCTCCCCTGGGCGATTATTATTTCTGATGTTTTAATCAATGTTGTTTTATTATGTTTTTAGCATGTTATAGGTTTCAAAAATGCTCTGTCGATTTTACACATTGCAAGTATCTCTCTTATCTTTCTTATCCATGACCGATTGATTGGACGAGGAGATCGTGATTTAAATAAACAACATCCATTGATCCACTGTTTAAGTCCACAGCATCTTTTGGAATAATTGAGTCAGAAACAAACAGATTGCCATCTCTCAAACCTTTTATTGAAAGAAAGGGAACGTATATATTAAAAGCATCATTTACTAATAGGATAAGCATCAGGCAGTGAGACCAAAGCATATTAACAGATTCTTCATTACTACAATAGATGAATTTTACACTACCTTGAATTCTGCTATGATCCTGAGGACCTCTAAACCTGTAAGCATATCCAACCCTTACCAATACAAGCGTTTTCAGCCACATAATAAACCAAAACTGGATTCTGTTCATTGCGTTGGACACACTTACCTTTTTTTTAGGAACATTGGACAATATTTTACCCAATATGTTTCTGTGGACATATATTTTTTGGACCTGTTGAATTATTTTTTATATATAATTTTTGAATTTCTATATCCCTGTCATTTTTCTTTTGTTGTTATTCATATCGGTTCACAGATCTGTTTGCACTTTTTACTAAGTTTATTTCTTGCACCCACAAGGCAACCACTATTTTTACCAATTACATTTGTCAGACAAGCATTGCCATTTCTTCCTCCATATTCCAGCATAAATCATTTAAACAAAAACAATACAAAAAAATAAAAGTGTACACCAAAACATACTTGTAGTAACAATGTGTAAAAACATGTCTGCAATTAATGATCTTGCTGTGAGCAGCTATCTTTACAGTATTATCTGTTGAAATGTTGACCACCACAATTTAAACTGAAAGGAATTCTATTCTTTATTGTGAATTAAAGAACACAGATCACATATGTAGTATAGAATTTTACCATGGGGTCAAATAAAAATGGACAAAATCTTAACATTCTCCTGCAATCTAAGAGCCAATCCTCTATAATGGAATATGCAGCTCTTATGTTTAAAGAAGCTCTCAGCTTGTCATGTTTGTGAAGGGCCAAAGCGATCTACCATTTAAGAATCTTTCTATGCATTATTTCCAATGTAAAAGCAGTTTCTTCCATGAAGAAGGTTGTTGTTTATAAGATTGGTCAGGTCACTGCACTGAATATGCACTTTTCAGCATATATTTTATATAGTAAAACTTTTTTCCTTTACCTATACAAGGCAGCTAAACAGGAAAGAGAGAGAGAGGGGTCCTTGTTCAAGTATCTTTTACCTGAGTCTAGAATATAACCGTATTCTCCTCCCTGGCTGGTTTACCCCACTGAAGGGCTTAAACAGACACATTTTTCATTCCCCTCACATGAGTTTATAGGACACACCAGTGCTGTGCAGTGCTCCATAGGCTTCACATATACAACATATATTCTGGGTTATACCCCTTTCACATTACCACCAAAAACCCGGGTTTTTCAGCAAAAACCCGGCATTTTGCAAAAACCCGGGTTTTTGGTGGTGATGTGAAACCGCCACTTCCGGGAGCCCCGGGTCAAGAGACCCGGGACTTGAACACGGGAAAAAAGAAGGGTTTTTCCCGTGTTCACCCCGGGAAGGGTGGCAATGTGAAAGCGCCAGGGTTGTTTTCAACCC
>WWET01000020.1:323303-342686 GCA_011038615.1 Limnodynastes dumerilii
GGGGGAAGTAAAGAAAGTAGACAACACAAAATTAATTACCTTAAGAACCCATCACACTACTGAGTGTAAGGAAGGGAGCATAGAGTACCCCCAGATGCCTACAGAAAAAAGAATTTAGCGTGAATACAATAAATCCAATTTTCTCTTATATCCATCTTGAGACACAGAGTATGGGTGAACACTCATACCAAAAAAAATGTCTCTGTAAGCGAACGTCTGAAATTTGCAGAATTTGGTAAAGGTGTGAATAGTGCACCAGGTAGTTGCCCGACACAGCTACTGAACCAAGGCAACTCTACTTGTTGCCTAGGACGAAATTAACCAATCTGGTGGAATAGGCCTCTTGTAATGGTCTCACAATCCAACAAGTTTTAACCTTATTGGATTGAGGTGGACATATCTGGCTATTTGTGAGAGCCACACGCTGCTTATGGACATCATAAAGAATAGAAGTCAAATTTCACAATCTGGGCAGATTTGTCAGTATAGATAACCAAGGCCATTACAACAAAGTGATAAAATTCTAGCTTAAACTTATATCTGAAAACTATAGATTAACATAAAATAAAATTATAAAAGAAAAATAAATTCTTATTAAACTAAGAAACTTTAAGCTGAATCCAGATTCCAGCAAAAAAAAGCACCCAACTGGGCACTTGACCTAAACTGAGGTCTCTAGTGGTTTTAGAGGGGAGGAATTTAACAGTTTAACTGTCCAGTTTCACAGTACCTAGACCAACCCACACTCGCAGTGTCCCCCAAAAGGATATAAGAGAAGAATGAATTACCTTTTCTCTAAATGTATCACAAACACAGCTGACATGCTTGCTGTCAGAATGGTAAATATAAATCAAAAAATTAGAAAAATGGAACACATTTCAACAACATCTATTAATACAATGCCTGTTCCCCCTTGAAAGGACCAATTAATATATCATTAGAATTTCTCTCAAGCAGCTATAGCAATATTAATGCAAGGGACTCTTGCTAAAGGCCTAAAGCTGGCCACACACTAAAGCAATTATCAGTAACAGCAGCAAGTAACCAACAGCCCATGCATCTGATTTGCTGGCTGTTAAGCCAGCAGAGATTAACCCCAATGAACACCTAATGCTGGATTTACTATATTATGGAAAAGTGGAAATGTTGTCCATAGCAACCACATTCTAGCTGACATTCTCTAGTATGTAAAAGGAAAGTGAAAGCCAGAATCTGATAGGGTACTATGGCCAAAATCTTCCCTTTTCCTTTTTCTGCAGTTTAGTACATTTAGCTCCTAGTTAGAAGCAGTAAGATTTGTGCAGGTTAGTGGTTTTGCTTTAATCCTGGAACCAAATATATCAATCTGCTAAACCAGAAATTAGCTTCTCCAGCCTCATGTCTTTAAATATCCAGGGTTAAACAGTTACCTATTCTCCAATCAGTTTTCGACCCAAGTACAAATGTTGTTTTCTAGACCCAGTACCCATATTGTGTGGACCAATCATTTGTGTGGCACAGCAGCAAAGGCTTTTGCAAAATCTAGACCACACCTAGTGCACTAACATGGTCTAAGGTCAAACTAACTTCCTCACAGAAGCTAATCAAACAAGTCTAAAATGACCTATCCCTCACAACTGCATGCCAATACCCACTAATAATCTTACAATTTAAATTGACCATCAGCTATGTATAAACTACAGATGATTTGAGATTAAGCATTCAACAGCTAATTGTTTGATCGACAAAAATGTAATTTAAAAGATATGATCAAACGATTTTTGTGTACTTTATAACAATCAGGCATGATCACTGCAGCGAACATACTTACTTGATATTCCAAAGACTCATGTGATTGGTCATAAGAATAAACCACCTTTGGCATCAGATAGATTAAAGTCTGCCATGATTATTACATCCCCTATTAATGCCTTCTTAGCAATGTTACATTTTCCATTTAATCATTTTCAAAGTGAGTTTTTTCTGTAACACTCCTTATAGAAGTAGTATTTATACCTTCCTTCACATACATTAATTCCCGCATTCCATTTTTCTACTCTATCCTTCTAGCTAGTTTAGGTGATATCCACAATAACCAGATGATCACTTGTGATCAGGCTTGTAGCAAACATTGCTATGAGAGGAATATCTTCTAATCCCTTATCATCGATATGTTTATATTGCTTTTCCCTTTGACTCTAGTTGATGTGGAAATGCTACAGTTGGCCCAATGATGTTGCAGCATGTTTTGTTATTCATTTCACTGGTCTTCTAGTTTAAACAGTTTCTAGTAAAGCATAAAAACTGCTCTTTTAGAATTTCATTTCCCATTAAAAATTAATGTTACTGTTTTGCCAGATGCAATGGCTATGCTTTACGAAACCAAATCTTTCCTGGTGATACCACTTCTTATTCCACAATTTGAAGTTACCAATGTGCATCACTTTATATTCTTCAACTCTGCATACTGGCCATTTTGGAAAGTCATTACATTAAAAAGTTAATGAAAATATAAAAGCATACATATTCAAATAATTTTTAAATTATCAAAAATAAATACCCTCACACGCAGGCCACATACTGCATTTTTTTTTTCTTTAAGCAAGTCCTTATTCATAAAAAGGAGTTTAGCACCCACCATAACTGAAATGTACACTGAGTATGTTGTCCAAACCTTACAGACAAAATTTTAATGAATATTTTAGATTGCAGAAAATGTTCAGCAAAGCCAACCAGATAACAGGGAAAATCTACAAAATGAACACAACTAAACTATTTATAATTTTAATTACAATAGTTAGCAGCACACCAGTCTTGCCTTTCAAATCTAACATTTCCTTTACACAAATAATTAAAAGTTAAAAAGGCCAAGTAGAAAAAAAAGATAACACAAATGCCCAACACATTATAAATAAATATCTACAAAATTAAATAAAAATAAAATTGTAACGGAAAGAGACCCTTTTAATCCTTTACTTTGGCACTTACAACCTTTCCAAATGCAGCAAGTAGGCGAAATACCCGTGGAGAGATCAGGGTCAAGCAAATATATATATAAAAATGTATGCAAAATGAACAGAGGAAAACAGTATATTTACGTGGGTTCTTTATCTCTAGCCAGCTGGGCCCTTTTATCTTTCGGCTAAGCAAGAAAATCTCCAGGCTTGAAGTATTTGTTCCAAAGACATGTGAAAAGGTCTCTCCTTTTAGGTCTTGAGGAAGTTGGGGGAATTCGGCCTGCAAAGCAAAAAATCATAAAATAAATATAGGGAAAGGAAACAATTAGCATGGAACTGTATGTCCAATAATCACAACCAATTTAAATTTTTCTTCTCAGCTAGAAATGCTTACCCCCTGCCAAAAGCAGTTACTTTCAAGATGGATAAAATTAGGTGTGGTAATTTGTGTCTACATAAACTTCATACATAATAATAATTGTTAATCTCCTAAAAAATAAGATTAGTACAAAGCTAAAATGAAAAAAAATAGACAAGTCTGCAAGTATATGTTAAACCAATGCAAATAGTAAATACAACAATCCTGCCATCTTGCAAAGACAAATGTAAATTAATTTAGAATTAGCAACCTTTACTATAGACATTTGTGTCAGAGACCAGCATACTCTCATAGGAAAAATGGGATTTCTTGTTAGTCCGCACTAAATCATTTTTTTTTTTCTCTGTAGAGATCGGAGGGGAACTGTACGTATGGGGTACTGTGGAGCTGGGCACTAGACAGCGGTGCAGCTCCTCCTCTCTCCAAACCCGCAGAGACTCAGATAATGTATAATAAAGCACCAAAATGAGAAAAAAAAGAGAAAGGAGACAAAACAAAACCAATTACCTTAAAAGCCCACCACACTACTGAGCATGATGGAGAAAGCACAGTGTACCCTGGATATCTACAGTGAATATGAAATTACAGTGAGTAACAATAAATTCCATTTACTCTTAAATCCAACTTAGGGACACTGCAAGTATGGGAGTATGGGTGCATTTCTGCAACCAAAGAACTTTCAAACGGTGTGAAAAAAAAAGACCAAGTAGCTGCCTGACACAGCTGCTGAACAGAAGTACCTCTATGCACCACTAAGGACAAACTGACCAATCTAGTGGAATGGATCGAGTGACCTGATAGAACCAGTTTGTTATCATCCCTGTAAGCTTGTTGAGTTGTGAGGCAATCAACCACTTTGGTGGCAGTCCTGTCCCAATTATGGGCTTAATAAAGAACTAACAGGAAGTTAGATTTCAAAATCTGGGCTGACCTTTCAGTGCAGATAGGCAGAGACAAACCTAGGAAGGCTGCACAAACAATTTCCTGGTTAATGTGTAACTTGGACACAATCTTAGGCTGTTCTATACTGGTGTATAAGTTCCACAGTCACCAAGGGCTCAAAGGAGAGACTTGAAAGCCGAGCGAACCAAATTATCATCCCAGGAGGAAATAATAGGAGGCTCGAACATCGTTCAAAAAATTCTGACTCTCCAGGCAGATAGCCAATATCCTTTAAAAGAAAACATGGGGGGTGGAGCTTGCTGCAAGATGGTGTAGGTCGTGAGTCTCAGCAGCTCCCATAACAATCCTGCATTTATCCTGTTTTAGCCTGGTAATCCTGGCAGATATCCAGTAAAACTCACATTGCCTGACTTGTCTAGCATTCCTCCAGCATCAAGGCAGGTTTGAAGCCTGGGGGTGTTGCGGCGGCGGAGCTGTGAGCCGACGGGTCCTTCCTCTGTCAGTGGATGGTGGGTTGTCACAAGGCTGACTTTCGGACACACTGTGGGGGCTTCCCCTCCCCTCCTTGGCTGACCGGAGCACCCCTGCAGTGTGTGGACCACGGGGGATGTGTTCCCCTGTCGCCACGGCAGCGTTTTGGCGCAAAATGTTCTAGGGGGCCGGCACCATCTTTGATCCTTAGGTGAAACAGTGCAGCAGTGTGAGTGCAGTGCCCTGGTCGATATAGAGCTGTTAACGATTCCTACTGCAAAGAGTCTAGCCTGATCTCCTGCTGTGTTCTACTTTTACTCTGCAGATGGGCTATTTGGTATGGTGACTTTATATTTCTCTGCATTGATCTAGCCTAATGCATCTTCAAACTGCGTGGCACTTCTCATCCTCACCACTCCAGGACCTATATTCTGCATTGGTATATACTGTGGGCATATTCTCTCAGCTACTAATGCTACATGCTACGTACTACAATTGAACTTGTGTGCCTATACGCTCAGCTATAATCCCATGATAATTGAGTGAGTGAAATCCCTCTGCAACTCTGTTATTGTGAATTACTAAAGACTGTCTCTGCAATCAGTACCTTTACCTCCAGGCCATTGTGAGAGTTATTGTCTTCATCATAATATGGTCTATATTTTGTGTTCCTGTCTAGTCAACAGCACTTGGATGCCTCATGTGTGCATAGACTCTCAGCTACAGCTCCATGCTACATACTGTCATTGAGTGAGTAAAATCCTTTTGCGCAATTGCCCCTGTGAGTTACAGAACACTGCCACTGCATTCAGTATTTTTTTATTCCTGGGCCACTGTTTGACTCATACTCATTATGGCCTCTACTGTGTGCTCTTTTCTGAATCAGCAGAATTTGGATGCCTTCTGGGTGCATATATTCTCAGCTATAACTCCATGCTACATGCTGTGTGAGCGAGTGAAATCCCTTTGCACACTGTCATTGCAACCAGTACTTTATCTCCAGACCATTGTGAGGGTTATTATTTTCTTCATTCCAAGGCTTCCCCTGCTCTCTGCATTCTGTGTCCACTACACACAAGTATTTTGAGTGAGGGACACTACTTTCAACTCCTTACCTTTGTACTAGGTCCCAGTACTTGGACTTGTTTTTGTTTTTTTTGCACTGTATATTAAGAGGTCAAGATGGGAAAGTCAAACTAGAGAAATATGCCCTAGGCTTCACTACGGGTGGCTCAAAAGGACAATCCTCTACTTATGCGGTTCCACCTACACTGGAGTCCAATCAGCCTGTAGACCTAGCGCCTCCCAGCCCCACTCTATCACAAGTACTTCAAGCCATTAACGATTCCGAAATGAGGGTGACTGGGAAAATCAGTGAGACAGGAGCTTCAAAAAGTGCGGGAACACCTTGGAGAAGCTAAACACCGTATTTTGGCTTTTGAGGGTCTTACAAACACGATGACCAGAGACCAGATTGACCAGTTGGGATCTCAGGCTTCCGGATGGAAAGCTAAGATCTCTGACCTTGAAGGCCGTCTGCGTCGAAGCAACGTACGCTTTGTAGGAATCCCGGAACGTGTGAAGGGAGAGGGCTGGTTGAATTCCTGGAGGAACTTCTAATCAAAGAGTTTGGCAGAGAGGCCTTCTCACAATTTGTGATTGAGAGGGCTCACCGGGTACCACCGCAGCCACCTCGTCCTGAAGCTCCTCCTCGCACGCTGATAGCACGACTCCTTTACTTTAAAGATCGAAACATCCTTCGTCTGTTCCGACAAAATGGTCCACTAAAAGTAGAATACGCCTCTGTGTCAGCATACCCGGATTTCGCAGCGGAGGTACAGAACGATAGATCGCAATTCCTTCCGATAAAGTGGTGCTTGCGGGACTTACAAATCTCCTACACAATACTGTTCCCTTAACGCTTGAAAGTTAATGTGGATGGTGTGTCTCACTCCTTTAACTCTCCACAAGAGGCTCAAGAATGGTTGGATAGAGGAGGAAGACGTCGGGGTCCTCCACCGTAACGTTATACAGTCAAGAATTACTATGTTTGCATTATGTTTAAGTATTCTACTAATGTGCCTGCAGGTGAAATTTCCCTGCCACTGATAGAGGAATACTATTGACAAAGTTGTTTCCGCGAATTGGAGATTGTTGTTGTTTTTCCTTGTTTCTAGTGTAGCCAGATGATCTATTTAGCATTATTATGGTACACAGTCATGTTTTTTTTAAGATAATTAGGGTTACCATATATGGGAGCTGCCCTCTTATGTTGGGCTTAGGTAATCAGCTCTCGAGGTTAGCGAGTAGTGGTTAAGAATAAGGTTATTATGTGGTATAAGGTATTACTCATGTTCAGGATGATTAGTTGTAGGGGAGCCATATTATACTATGTTAATGGAAACTATGTTTTGCTATGCCATTGGAGTGGTTCAATTCAATATACAGATTATGCAATGTTATACTGTGCTCTGTTGCCTTGAAATACATCGCACTCTTTAAAAGTTTTATCGTGGAACACAAGGGATCTGAACGACAAGGTTAAACACTCCCTTGTTCTGTCTGGGGTTCGTAAACACAAAACAGACATTGTCTGTCTAATCGAAACCCACTTGATAGGGGGACGTTTACTTGCACTTAAAAGAAGACGGATTGGATGGGCATACCATTCAACATATGCTAGCAACTCCAGAGGTGGGTCTATACTTAGTAAACATGTCAGATTTCAACGTGATATCATTCAAACAGATCTGTATGGGAGATGTGTGTTCCTTAGAGGGAAGATTGATTTGGTCCCCATTCTCATTTTGCCAGTATATATCCCTCGCCCATTTAATACAGATGTTCTTAAAAAATTAGCAGATTTTACGGCCGAATTCCCTGGCATCCACACGATTTGTATGGGTGATTTTAATAATATCCTGAACAAAGAATTAGACCACTGGAGGGAATCCTCAGTGATGGGCCCCCTGTACCCACTCCTTTTGCTAAATTTATGTCCACTAGAAACCCAGAGGAGCACCCATTTTCCTGCCAGTTTGCCACCTACCACACTCGCATCGACCTCATTTTTACCTCTGCTTCTCTCATTCCTAAAATAGAAACGGTACAGTACCTCCCTAGGAGGATATCTGACCATTCGCCTGTAATTATGAATATTCTTCTTAGAAATGACAATCTCAAATTCTGGCGTTTTAATTTGGGTTTGGTGGCGGAATGGGAGGACTTTTGTGAATAATCTGGAAATTACTAGTCCCACTCTTCTCCATGATACTTTTAAATCAGTGGTTAGATGGTCCCTCATGCCTAATGTGGCCAGGAAGAAAAAATTCTATAGGAGAGAAGAGGCGTCCTTGGAGAGTGAGTATGGGGTGCGAGAGGCGGAATATATAAGAGCACACAGTGAAGCTGATAGAATAAGTTGGTTGAAAGCCCAGAAGGAGTGGACCGACTATATGTTTGCAAGGTCTAAATGGAGACTCCTGTTTAATGGACACATATCGTACTCCCAAACAGATAGGGCCTACTTAGCGGATTTAGCCAGATGTGACCAAGAAAATAGATTTATCATGGAAATCTTAGATAGTGATCAGGTTAAACACTTTAATGCCCCTGATATAGCCAAGGTTATGTTGGACTATTTCCAGTCTGAATACACTTCTAAGGTCAGTTATACTGTCACAGAACTACAGTCCTTCCTTGACTCGGTCCCCCTCCCCAGGCTATCAAGGAAAGCAGTGGAGATGTTGGAGGCTCCCTTCTCCCCGGAGGAGTTGGAAGTAGCGATTGGCTCTCTCCATAACAAAGCCCCTGGTATAGACGGCCTCCCGGTTGAACTTTATAAGAAATTCAAAGACTTTTTCATCCCTAAATTATTAGAGACCTATGCTGCCTTGTATGAAGTTGGATCCCTCTCAACATCCATGTCTGAGGCTTTAATAGTTGTCATATACAAACCCAGAAAAGATCCCCTTCTCCCGGATTCATACAGACCAATCTCTGTTATCCTCTGACAAAATACTCTCCTGTGGATTAAACAGGGTAATTGCCTCTATTGTACACTATAACCAAACAGGCTTCATGCCTGGTAAATCGACATTAACCAATCTTCACAGTTTCTTCATCCAGCTGCAGGTGCCACACGACATTGGGGAGGAGGCTGTGGTGGCGTCTCGACGCCGCTAAGGCCTTCGAATCGATGGAGTGGGTGTGGGAAGCACTAGGTAGATTTGGGTTTGGTCCCCGATTTATTAAATGGGTACAGTTACTGTATTCCTCCCCTGCTGCCAAGGTTTGTATTATTGGTTGCATTACAGAGCCTTTTCAGTTGGGCAGGGGCACAAGACAGGGGTGCCCACTCTCCCCAACACTTCGCCCTCGCCATTGAGACACTGGTATATCTCATACGTTTGAATCATAGGATACACAGCCTCTCAGTCGGTAGTGGGGTTAATAAAGTGGCGTTGTACGCCGATGACATGCTATTTTTCTTGGCGAGGGTCATGGAATGTTTACCCTCTGTCTTGGAACCGGTGGAGCACTTTGAGAGGTTCTCTGGTTTGAAAATTAATTGGGAAAAGTCCAGTTTGTTTATGGTGCAGGAGCCCCTCTCTGGGGCAGTCCCTGTCTCGTGTCCTCTGCAGGTTACAAGGAGATTCAAATATCTTGGTGTCTGTGTCACCCCTGATGCGGACAATTTTGTGAAACAAAACCTAGACCCCAAGGGAAGAGCTTGGGCTGAGATGGAGTAGGACGCAGGGTCCCTGCTCTCCCGATAAAATCCTACTCAATAATCCTGATCAAAGGCACTCATCTAGCCCTGCAGTGACTATTCTCAGCAGGGAACGTGAGGGAGCTTCCAAACCTGACCTTTTGGGTGCACGTGGAGACGGCTGAAAGGGCCTCTGTGCTGGTCCTGTGGTGTTGTGGAAGACAGTAGGGTGGCTGCAGAGTGGTGCAGGCTGAGGTCAGTGATCTCCCTTGTGGAGGAGGCTTCTGTCTGGCTCCTGGAAAGTACGTGGGTGTCCTGCTGGCTTGAAGAGAGGTGGCTGGAGAAGTGCACTGGAGCCCTGGAAGCAGAGTTTCCCCTTGGAGAACGTATATATAATTCTGGCGTGAAAATCTCCCACGCTCAGACAGGAGGTCGCCATTTTCAGTCTTTAAAGGTTTCACTAAGAAGTTATGGACAGAGTGGCTGTAAATCTCAAGCTGGGGGCTGACATGGTCATGGCTGAGGGCACCTGAACTAGCAAAAGGTGAGAAGTGCTTTATGTCCTGCACAGCAGCAGAATTCCTAACCTAGGAGCTCATATTAACCCTCTGTGGAACGTTATAATTTCTTTATACAGCAACCACTGGTTAGTCATTGCAGTAAGCTCACAAAGATCCTCATTATCATTGTGGTGCTGTCTTGGATAACTATAAGAGTCATCTAATAGTGCCTCTATCAGCTTTACATCTTAAACTTGCATACATCAGCCTGTATTACAGACATTTCTCATTGTGTGGAATATAATAGTTGTCTATCATCCCTGTCTGGATATAAAAGTCCGCATATCACTGCTGGTATACTGTCTGGAACTATTTTGCATGGTGCACAGCTTGATTGGCTGGATAACGATATACAAAATACTGCAAGAACGTATAACCGAAATATAATTTAATACACCAAGCGTGGACTCCTTTATACAACTCTGCGCAGAAGGCTTCCATAGAGCTGACCTGTGAGATAAGAGAATGGGCAAATCCAACCAAGCAGCTGCTGCGACAGCTAAACTGGAGAAATATGCTCGCAATGCATCTTCTGCGGGGTCTCAGGGCCCACCCTCCGCTTCCCGGGCGGCCACCTCGGCATCTCAGAGGGGGCGGTGCACTCGTCCCCTTCTCCTACCCCAACGCAGGTCTTGCAAGCAATAACTGATTATGAACTACGAGTAACTGGCAAGATAGAAGTCCAGATGGATCTGTCCATCATTAGACACAAACTGCAAAAGGTACGAAAACGCCTGGAAGAGCAGAGGGTGCGGATGAGGCACACTTCTTGGAGGACTTGCTGCTCTGTGAACATGGCAAGGAGGCGTTAACATCCCAGTGCGCCATAGAAGGAGCCCACCGTATTCCCTCTCAAGTTCCACCACCTGGGGCACCACCGCATACTTTGATAGCTAAAATACTACACTTCCAGGATCGAGATACCATCCTACACCTGGCCAGGCAAAAAGGTCCCATTAAAATGGACAATGCTTCAATCTGCATATCCAGATTTTGCTATGGAGGTGCAAAAGTCGAGAGCCCAGTTCCTCCCAGCTAAACGGCGGCTTTGTGATCTCCAACTCCCGTACGCCATGCTTTTCCCGGCGCGTCTGAGGGTGGTGGCATTCACTTTTTCAACACCTCCAAGGATGCTATGGACTGGATTGAGCAGAGGGGTGCACGCAGATCACCACCACCTTGAATCCGCAGTAGACTTATCCTTTGCATATTGGACTAGTGTCATTATTTTGGGGAGAGATAAGTATAAGTGATTCCTGATGTTCCTTTAATGGATGAGGATGTCAATATGTAGTAATTACCTCAGTTTCCTGCAGCTTTCATGTTATCTGTAGCAGGGTGCAGTGGGATGCCACTTGACGGGAGATTAAGACTAGCCCCGATAGATTTTAGTGGGTTCTAATTAGAATTTTAGATACTGTAGATAGCTGCAGTAACTTTTTTTTTTTCTCTTGGGAATGTTAAGGTATAAAGTATCGCTCAGTTGGGGGGGGGGGGGCTGAAACAGGGGGGGTGTGGGTAAGGGAAAGCCCACAGGGTGGGTATGGGTAAGGGTAAGCCCAGGTGGTGTTATAGGATTTTTCTTAATGTTACTAGGTATTGTGTTGCAGTCAGTTTGTACTATTGAATTGATGTTGCATATTCTTCAAAGTTCAATGGTCTTACAGGAAAGGCTAGGCAGCTTTTTTGGTCGTAATACGTGGGCTTCAGCCGGGGGCTCTTATAATAAATGGGGGGGCAGTCTAATTGGTTTGCACTCCTTGTGTAACACTACTGTATCAAGGTTAATTGTGTGGGCATGGCAAGTACATAAAAAATTTTCTCTTGGAATGTCAGTGGGTTAAACAACAGAATAGAGATCCCTGTTACTTAATTATGTAAAAAAAACGTAACGTGTATATAGTGTGCCTATTGGCATTTGCTAGGGGGACGAGTACTGTCACTTAAAAAACAGTGGGTGGGCTGGGCATATCACTCAACATGCACTTCAAATTCTAGAGGGGTCTCTATTCTAATACATAAAAGACCCGTATGGTCGTTATGTATTCATAAAAGGGACTATGGATCTCTCTCCAATTCTGTTATTAGGGGTGTATATCCCGCCTCCATTTTCGCATGAGGTTCTTAAGAAGGCAGCGTCCTTCATTGGTGACTTCCCAGGTAGCCCAATAATTTGTCTTGGGGACTTTAATAATGTTTTGGATGCAAATCTTGATAGGTGGAGAGAATCCCATTCCACGATGGTGTCTTCCCCTTCTACTCCCTTCTCACAACTAATAGACACGCTAGGGCTAGTTGATGTTTGGAGGATGCACAATCCTGATGTTCGTTGGTACTCCTGTCACTCAGCCACTCATCAATCCTTATCCCGTATAGATTTGATTCTGGTGAAGGATAGGCAGGTCTGGCAACGGGTTCAAAAGGAATGGGCGGATCACTTATTTGCAAAGGCTAGGAGACGTCGGCATCTAAACTATGAGCAATCAGATACTGGGGGTGCCTATTTGGACAGGGATGAGCAAGCCAAAAATTATATTTCTGCAATAACAGACGACCATGGTGATGTTAAACACAGGGCGGTTGATATTGCCAAAGTGTTTCACCAATATTTTAGTTCAAAGTACGCCTCAAAGGCCTCATATCCCTTAGATGATCTTAGGGCCTATCTTTTTGCTATTGATCTGCCCAGGCTGTCCGCGGAAGCCACAGCTAGTCTTAAGGCCCCATTCACTATTGAGGAACTGGAAGAGGAAATACAATCCTTCCCTAATCGCAAGGCCCCGGGAATAGATGGATTACCCATTGAGTTATTCAAACAATTTAAATCTGTTTGCCCCTCAGCTATTAGAGATTTTTGAACACCTCCTGGAGCACAGATCGCTTCCGCCATCTATGTCTGAGGCAATTCTAGTATTAATTCCCAAACCAGGTAAGGACCCAACTCTACCGGAGTCATACAGACCGATCTCCCTGCTCACATCAGACATCAAGGTACTAGCCAAACTCCTAGCCACGAGACTTAACAGAGTGATACTACGTCAATAAATCTTCGTAGGCAATTCACTCACCTCCAGGTGTCTCACGAAGCTGTTGAAGGGGCAGTGGTGGTGGTGTCATTAGACGCTGCCAAGGCCTTTGATTCAGTGGAGTGGGGCTACCTGTGGGAAGGTTCTTGACTGTTTGGATTTGGCCAACGATTAATAAAATGTATGCAGCTCCTGTACTCGGCTCCGGCGGCGCATGTGTGCGTCAACGGGTATACCTCAGACCCATTTAGTCTGGGACGAGGCACTACGCTGGGCTGCCCCCTATTCCCGGCTCTCTTCGCTCTCGCTATTGAACCTTTGGTGTGTGTAGTCAGAGTGCATGAAGGCATAGCAGGTCACCCGACAGGGGACAGAACAGACAAAATAGCGCTGTATGCTGACGATATGTTGTTATTCTTGGTGAGAGCGGAGAGTTCCTTACCCATTCTGCTCAGAGCAGTTCAACATTTTGGTACATACTCTGGGTTAAGGGTTAATTGGAGTAAATCTAGTATTTATCCTATTTCTGCAACCTCCTCACTGAGTTTACCGTCTAGCTGCTCCCTTCAGTTGACAACAGAATTTAAGTATTTGGGTGTACGGGTGATGCCGGACTATCTGGGGCGGAATCTGTATCCGATCACTGAATGGTTTAAAGTCAGATCTCATGTGTGGGGGAAACTCCCACTTACAGTTACTGGAAGAGTCCATCTTTTTTAAATGGTGATGTTACCAAAATACTTATATGTGTTACAACATTCCCCAATACCAATTTCCAAAAAAGTGTTTCAGCACATTGACTCCCTAATCTCTTTCTTTGTACGCCACAGGGTCTCCCTGGCTACCTTGAAGAGACCAAAGCAGGGAGGGGGTATGGCCTTATCTGACCTATGGTTTTATTATATTGCGGCTCGACCGGCCCGCCTGATTCCTTGGGTTTCTGATGGGGGTAAGGGACAATTGGGAATGTTGATTACACAGATATGGGGTGCTCCCCGAACCCCTGAGCACTTTCTTTTATCTGCAAAGTACCGTATTTTTCGGACCATAAGACGCACCTGACCATAAGACGCACCTAGTTTTTAGGAGGAAGAATACAGAAAAAAAATATTTTGAACCAAATAGTGTCCAGCACCCAGCATCACCCATCATGTCCAGCACCCAGCATCACCCATCATGTCCTGCACCCAGCATCCCCCATCATGTCCTCCACCCAGCATCACCCATCATGTCTAGAAAGAACAGAGGGGGAGAAAGGGGATTATGAACAATGCTGGATGGGCTAAAGAGGATAGTGGGCGGAGCTGGAACAAAAAGTGCTGTGATTGGGCTAGAGAGAAAAGTGGGGAAAGGTGGCTAGAGTGAATGGGGAAGAAAGAGGGCTACACAGAAATGGGGGATGGGTTAAAGAGAACAGTATGGAAACTGGTATAGAGAGGGGAAAGTGGAGTTAGGTGGCTTCAAAGGGGGGATAGGTTACTGGAGAGATAATTGGGGATAAAGAAAAGAGGGGGAGAGGGGCTATGGAGAAGAAATTGGGTGGGAAAAATGTTGGAAAGGCCAATACCAAAACGGGGGAGGGGTACAAACTAATCCAAAAACTGCCCCCCTAAAAGATCATTCTAGATCGGTCCCTGCTCTTAGATCCAGTGACTCTTTTAGGATGGGGCTTTACCATAATCTACTGACAAGAAACTTTTTTTAGAAGCGATTTATAATGTAAAATCCCAGGTGACTCCCGATGTCTCCCATCTGGCCGCATTGCAGCATTATATTGAGGGGAAACCAGAGGACGCAGTGAAGGAAGCTCCATCGCCGAGAGAAACGGAGGTCGTGGTTGATGAATATCATGAGCTACATGAGCTAATTCCATCAGCTACAATTACCAGACAGTATAGTGAAGACAAGGATCAGCATGTTAGGCCAATGAATGGGCACCTGGAGATGGATTCTGCTAATGTGGTGCACACACAGACCCCATCGCGGTTCCTGAAGGTGTAGTTATCATTTTCTTTATTCCCTTCTATTTCTGGCGTGCTTTAATATTCTCTATTTCCTCATGTAATAAAATAAAGTACAATTTTTTTCGAGGTAGACTGTTCAGCACATTGACCCAGATCCAGTCTGCATTGTGGCACATACACAGAGCCCATCGCGGTGCCTGATCATTTCCTATATTCTCTTCTATCTCAATTGTGGAAATTGATGGAGTGCTTTAATATGGTTAATTTCCATATGTTATCAAATAAAGTGCAGTTTTTCTCAAGGTAGAGCCATAAGAAGTCTGATCCTGAACCCCCTCAATTGTTGTGCATTTCTATTGGATTGCGAACAATTCTCCGTACTGTGCATACGTGCAATCATAACTCATCAGAATACATTCCACCTCAACCTGAAGAACAAAATACTGGATCCAGAGCTGGAATATAAGAGGAAAACAGGTGGAAGCTTACACCTGGGAAAAACCATGTTAAGTTTTAGGGGGAGTCATAGCAATGTTATTCTTTACACGCAGGGATAATAGTTGTTGCTTATTTCACACAGACCAGCTTTACTTTTACACTGTTATCACCTCTCAACTCTAACACTGTTTGCAATAGATGGGATTGGCTCCCCTGTAGTTCATCATGATTTTACCCCAGTGTATTCCCATCGCTAGCATGGACTTCCAAACCGGAATCTCTACCTCAAGAAGCTTGGCTAGGGCAGTGTAAGTAGGGCGTATACCGTGCAATCAGTAGCCCTCCCCGCTCCTTCTAGCACTCACACCGGCCCCACAAGCAAAAGAGGTATGAAAATGTGGATCGTGTGGGCTCAGATCCATACGGACAAATGCCCATATCCTGTGTCACCATTCATCTCACCCGGAAGACAGATAACCTAACTGTAGTATGCAAGAGGGTTACTATACTGTATATTGCGTTTATTTTTTAGTGATTAATAGTTCTGGTCTTGTAGTCATTTCATGAATGTACTATATACCTATGTTCAGGTCTATCATTTTATTTTTCGACTTAAAATTACGAGAAGAGCCTCACTTAGTATTTTGTGTTGTGTTTTTTATTAATTATTTTTTATGACATGTTTGTATTATAACACTGTACCTTATACAGTATTATAGTATAAATAGGCCCATATGGTAATACCATATTTGCCAACTCTCCCTGAATATCAGGGAGACTCCCGCAAGAGCGGGTGATCTCCCTGACTCCTTGAAGTGTTGGCAATCTCCCTGATGCTGATTTAGTTTCAGAAGTCATTGGGGTATGATGACAGAATTTAGATATTGTGTGCTATTTCCTTGTATAGAAAAAAGTGAAATTAATGAAACATGGTTTTCTTAATACCCCTTACCATTCCTGTAATATACCTCTCTCAATTATGCTTCTTCTGTTCTCCTCTCTGTCCCTTCTTCTTTCACTTTTAATCTCTCACCTTCCTTCCGCTCCCATGTCTTTCTTGTGCCAGTCACCTGTATATTACCCTTGTATAATTACGGTGCTGTAGTGTTATACTATATGTTATGTCTTTATGTATACATTGTTTCTATTACCTGTTTGTATTCACTTAAATACTTGATCATAATAATTAACAATAGTAAATATTATAAATAATGTAATACTAATTTCAGTTTACAGAACACGGGGACTTGGAAATAATCCTTCAGCGACTGACAGATGAAGGAATAGTGTCAGACGCTGGAATAGAGCCTGGTAAGCTTAGGTCACATTCTATGATAAGTATGGTATGGTCAAATTCTATGGGTATATTTGAGTTTTTTTCCCTGTGACCAATATATAGTTTATTTGTTTCTCTATCATGGAGCAAGATGTTTTTCAACCCAACTTATTGCCGGGTGAATTGCACAGCAACAGTAAACAAATCCCTCCAATCGAGTGTATTAGGTGAGACCTGAATTGAAAAACCCAAATCAGCACCTTTCATATCACCACCAGACACAGGAAAAAACCCTTCTTTGTTCCTGTGTCTGAGTCCCAAGTTTTTAGACCAGGACCAGAACCCCGGTACCTATCACATCACCTCCAAATACCAGGTTTTTGATGGTAATGTGAAAGGGGTTTCAGTTTGGAATCTGGCTTTTATATGGCTTAGTATTTGCCAGGAACTGTGGTATGGATCCAGAGTTTGAAAATAAGAGGAAAACAGGTGGAAAGTTACACCTGCGCAAAACCATTCTGAATTGCAAGGAAGAATTAATTAACTTGACTCCCCCTGAAATTCAACATGAAAAATATCACAAAGAAAAATAATTTTAAAGTGTTTATCATTACAACTGTCTGTCTGTATCAACAAAGACACCATGGAGAATCATGAGAAGTTGTTGTATACAAAGCGGAAGGCTCTCCACGTTTTTCACAAAGTTTGGTCCCCTTGGTATAGCTCACCACTGGCTTTTGATCAAGGTCCATTAGACTAGTCTATCTATTGTGGTTATTCCTTAATGGAGGCCTCGGCTGAGTGGGTATGTCATTACAATTGCTTGCCTAAATATCTTCATGTTGCGTCTAATATTATGAGAGGTGCAGATTTTGTCCTAAAATTTGCCGAGTTATTTTAAGTATAGATGCATAATCCATAAAATGTGTAAGTTGTTCCTGCTGTACTGTCTCTGATAAGCAGCGTATGCATTGTTCAGTTAAAATGTGACACACAGAAATGCCTTGTAACTGCTGTTTAGGGGAGGGAGGGTTGGGGCAGGGGATATTCAATGTTTGTTTTTTTGTAATGTTCGTTTGTCTGTGTTTTAAAATCTAAAAAATAAACGCAATTTAAAAAACAAAACCTAGACCCCATCACACAATGGTTTAGGGTAAAAGCATGTAACCTAGTTAAATTGGCAGTACTGCCTAAATACTTATAGGGGCTGATCCAGAGCTACGCTGGCTCTCTGGTGCATCCCCCTGTGTGAGCATTGTTACACACAGTTACAACGGCTGAAAGCTACCCTAACTTCAGCCGGCATAACTGTACGTGACTACGCTCACACAGGAGCGTAATCTGACTAATCCAGCCCTCCCCACACCCAGCTTCCGTAACTACGCTGTAGCTGCCCGCCCCTTCGTCCATAACTACGGGATGCCCGGCGCATGCGCAGAACAACATTTCTGCCGTTCTTATGCATACAGCCGCCGTAACTAGCGCGGCGGCCGTAGCTCTGGATCAGCCCCATAGATCCTAGATACTATTTCCGTTACTTAAATAAACACCTGTTGTCCTTCGTCTAGGCGAGCAAACGCCATAAATTGCCCCTATCTTTTCTTTGCAGAAGTAAACAATCAGATGGACTTGCCTTCCCTAATGTATGGGGTTATTATATGGCTTCACAATTATCGCACTTATTAGCATGGCTTGGAGATAAGGGTGATGGACTGTTGGGAGACTTGGTGCGTTCCTCGGGTGGGGGCACTCTCTCTCGTCTTCAATATCTGTTGACGGGTTGGAGACATGGGAGGGGACTTCCACTGGCCTCAAGCATTGTGGGTATATAAGGAGATGCCTGGCACACCCCTCTGGTTTAATCCCTCCTTTGCAGAATTACAAAACTATACACATGCATCCGCAAAATACCCAGGTGCATCTTGAAGACCCTCATCATACAAGATGAAGTTCTCAATAGGAGCCTGTTCCCATTTATACACCTCATCCGGAGATAAGTGGTAAGCAGACAAATATATCTTGAAGAAAGAAAGTTCATATGGTAAGCTCCCCTGGCTCAAAGGACTAAGAGATGGCTGGAATACTAAAGCTACATAACACCATGAGACTTGCTTAAATTACCTGTAAAATTGATGCCACAAAGTTGAAAGCAAAGCATTGTCCAAAATAACTTGGTATGCTGAAGCAATACGATTGCCCTTCACTGGAGATAAGGGGCCCAGCCCAAACCCTGCAAAACAGCCCATTACCATTATCCCTCCTCCACCAATCTTCACAGTTGGCATAATGCAGTCAGGCAGGTAACATACTCCAACCATCCGTCAAACTCAGAATTGCCCATCTGACTGCCAAATAGAGAAGTGTGATTCATCACTCCAAAGGACACGTTTCCAATGTTCCACAATCCAGTGTCTGTGTGCTTAACACCATTCCATCCAACACTTGGCATTGGACTTGTCGATGTGAGGCTCGCATGCAGCTGCTATGCCATGGAAACCCATTCCACTTATCTCCCGCCAAACAGTTTTTGTGCTTATATTAATGCCAGTGGAAGTTGAAAATGAAATCTGAAGAGTTTTGGCAACTTTTACGCACCATAGCAGTCAATGACACCGCTCTGTGATTTCACATGGTCTTCCACTTCGTGGCTTAGTTGATGCTGTTCCCAAATGCTTCCACTTACTAATATTACTTGTAGTTGACCATGGAATATCCAGCA
>WWET01000020.1:348266-363940 GCA_011038615.1 Limnodynastes dumerilii
GGGGGAGTAAAGTACCAACCAGACACAGGTATGTAGACCCTTCCGCTCTCAGCATACAGAGGTCTTGCAAACCTTATGTTAACATAATGGACAACTTCCTGACCTTTAATAGTTTTCACCATGCTGCCTAATACTGGGGCCAGGCTTCCCACTCTTCCAGTAGTCACATGTAAGGCAGCAACATTATTAATTGAAAAGTCACTGCTGCAGCAAGAAACTGGTTATATTGGAATTGTAACCAGTGTATACAATGATGAATTACTAACCAACACCAGCATCCAGTGCTCCAAGGGCTCACTCCCAGCACTTAAGCACTAGGCAGTTTTTAAGTTAGACCATGATTATTATTATTATATATTGTTAATCTACAGTGAGATAAAAGGTAAGGTGTTGCAAAAAGATTGATGGGTATAGGATTGTTCACAGTTGGCTTCAGAGTTAAGCAGTCTTTGAAATGTTCGATTTGCTGTTGTAAGTGAAAGGGTTACAGCACTGTTTATTAGTTAACGATACAATATCTAGTCTCTGATTATCTAGCAACAAGTGTAAATTTTACATTTTCTGCCTCATCCATGCAACGTGATATATTTTGTGTATATGGAAGTGATGTCATGCATGTGTTGGGAAAGGAGAAAAAAAGTATAAAACGGGAATTACTGTTACTCCCTGTTACATCTGTTTCTTGTAGATCATCTCGTAGACACTGCTACAATGGGTTGATAGAGGCACACTGGAACTGGGCACTTGACAGTTAAAAAATACTGTTGAGAGAAGCTCCTACCCTTCTCCAACCCCCACTGGACCTAAGTTTTATAATAACAAAGCCCAAGAAAGATGGAAAAAGTAAAAGAAGAACAAAAATAGAAAAAGAATTCAAAACCCCAAACACTACTGAGCATGAGGGAGGGTGCACAGTGTCCCCCAGATGATCTACGAGAAACAGATTTAATGGTGATTAACAATAAATCCCATTTCCTCTATTACTCATGTGGGGGACACTGCTGCAATGGGTGATATAACAAAGATTTCTCTATGGGAGGAAACGCTCAGCTGAAGATGGATTTAACACTTTACTTCCAAAGGAAGCACCCTGGTTGGCATCCCTGTAAGCCTGTTGAATTAGGAGCTAAATTCATCTAGCTTTACACTATTTGGTAGGCAGCCATCCCCGTTCAATAGCTTTTTAAAGGACGAACAGGAGTCAGTTTACCTAACCTGAGTTGTTCTATCCACATAAATCACCAAGGCTCGAACGACATGTAAAAAAATTAGATTATCCCGGAAAGGTGTGGGTCCCCGTAGCGAACAGCCCTACTTCAAAAGACACTTTCGGCTGACCCTATTTCCTAATGCGTAACATCGCAGCGGGGACTCGCAAAGATCCCGGACACCTGAAAAACTCTCTCCTGATTGATAAGGAAGTTGGAAACCACTTTTGGTTGAAAAGAAAGAATGGTACAAAGAAGCACCCTATCTTGATAGAAACAACAAAAGGAAATATACAGGATAATGCCCTCAACTCTGAGACTCTTCTAGCAGATGCAATTGCCAAAAGAAAAGAAACCTTCCAGTAAAGAAATCTCAATTCAACAGATTCCAAGGGCTCCATCACATGATACCATAAATCCAAAAGTACTAAATTAAAATACCAAGGAGTTAAAGGGGACACAAAGGTGGGGGGCTGAATATGAAGGACCCCTTGCAAAAAGGTTTGGACCTCTGAAAAGAGTCCATTTTCACTGGAAGTAAATTGAAAGAGCAGAAACTTGCACCTTAAGCAAACCTAAGCAGAGACCTGATTCTAGACCATCCTGAAGGAACTCTAGAAATCTTGCAAGACGAAAAGACAAAGTATTGAGACTCTTCTGTTCACACCAACCAATGTAAGTACGCCAAAACCTATTGTATATTTTAACAGACAGGTTTGTGGGTTAGGGAACATGGTTTGAACAACAGATTCAGACAAACTCTTCTCAAGAGCCATGCCATCAGATTCAATTGTTGTTGGATTTCTTGTAAAACGGGCCCTGGAAAACAAGGTCCAGATGAAGAGGAAATTGCCAATCAGAATCGACTGCCAGACTGAGAAAGTCCGCGTACCAAGACCTTCCTGGCCATTAGCTGGATGGAGAGATTCCCCCAGAAGAATGGCCTGTCTGCTGAGAAAGTCAACATCCCAATTGTTGATTCCCGGAATATGAACAGCAGCGACAGGATCGTACCTTTCGGCCCATGAGAAAATGCACTCTGTCTCATCGCCTGAGCACTTTGTTCAGCCCTGTCTTCTGATATAAGCAACTGCTGTTGCATTGTCGGACTTAAAGCGTAGAGGATTTGCCACTAGCTACTAATCGCCAATAACAAAGCTCTGTGGACTGCTCTGAGCTCCAGAACATTTATTGAACAAATTTTAACCTATAGACCCAATGCAAATAACTCCCTTCCAGTCAAGACATGGTCCTGTTTATTAAAGCACTGTTAGCACCCTCAGCTATCAGAAAGGGGGATGTCCAGGTTCTAGTTCCACCAACATAAGTTGGGGAATGCCTCTTCCACAATGAGCCTGGACTTAGCAGTGGTCTCACAAATGGTATGGCTCCAGTGGCGGCAATCTTAGAAAACAGAATTTTCCAGGTGGCTGTCTGAGATTTAAAAAAAAGGTTCTAGTCTGACAGCCCAGCCACCGTAGGGGAGGTCAAACCAAGAGAGAACAAAGGCTGTTCCCCTCCAGCAGCTGCTGTGTACAGTAACCGTTAGCAAAAGAGCCGACGCTGCTACCGCAGCACCAGCTCCCCCCCAAAATGGGAGCTACAGTGAAAAGTAAAATATTTAAATAAAATAAAAAATTAACCTAGAAGCTGTACGCAGCTTCACTAAAAAAGCACCCAACTCCTACAGGCACTTGAAAAACTAAGGTCCATTGGGGTTTGGAGAGGGGAGAAGCTTCTCTCAACAGTATTTTTAACCGTCAAGTGCTCCAGTGTGCCTCTACCAAACCATTGTCGCAGTGTCCCCCAGATGAATGTTAGCAAAGTGGTTCCACGTTCCGACGAAGAAACCTGGTAGAGAATCTCCTGCAGTGCGGTGGGAGGAGCTTGTAATAGTTAGTCACTGGCTGTAAGATGGAGCCACTATACCAAAGGTGTACCAGGTATATTAAATAAATCTAAACAAAGCATATCCCTAGTGCAACTTAATAAAACAACGGTTGGGAGCACAACTGTCCTGTGTACTGTACCAACAGTGGTAGGCAGTGGTTTACAATCCTGTTACAACCACCAATGCAAACTACTGAAGGGTAAAACCTTGTATCAGACATCCGTCACAGAACCTCCACAAGGGTGCTATGTCATTGTCTGTGAATCATGACATTCTTCGTAAATGTAGTCACTATAGTTACCCAGGCAACAATAAAGGAAACCTGGGGATAAAGCCATAATGCAGGCATGCAATATTATGAAGAACAGAAATAGCTTTTCAGTTCACTATAGCTGTGAGATCCAAAGTATAGTTCAATCCTCTGCTGCATGTTACAGCCAATACTCGCCTTAGCACTCTTGGGGCAAGATTTACTAAGCTACAGGTTTGGAAAAGTGGAGATGTTGCCTATAGCAACCAGATTGACGCTCTCAATTTCCTATTACATACTAGTGAATGCCAGCTAAAATCTGATTGTTTGCTATGGGCAACATCTCCACTTTTCCAAATCCACAAGTTAGTAAATCTGGCCCTTGAGGTTAATCTTAGGAAAGATGCTATGCTCAATAATGGCTTATATGTAACCAGATTAAGCAGTTTATCAGAAGCATTTACTCCTCATCCAAGTTTGAGGCAACAAAAGAAAAGAGCCAAAAAAAACTTGGAATTTAACGTTTTCCCTTAACTATGCAATGTCTCACAGGGTAAAGACATAACAAATGTCCCCCGATAAAAGTGGGGTTTCATTGCAACTTACGCAAAAGTTTTCTGATCAATCTCCTCTTTCACCTCCTTTTTAATATTCTGCTCCTCCTTTACAGTTGTGCTAATCTTTGGTTTTAGGCCCATATTATCTTCCTCCATTGGTTCATCAAAATCTCCATCATCAAACTCAACCATCCCTTGGTCTTCTTCTGAAATAAAACATAAAATTTGTAATTACTTTGTAACTATTTTATTTAATTTTTTACATTAGTGACTGCGTTATTTAAATGATTTTAATGTTTCGTTAGATGTTTTTACTTTACAAAAAGAGTTTATAAAATGCAATTCCTTTATTCCTTTACAACTTACAAGTTTTGGGTGAGGAAGATTAAACATTTAATAGAAATTTTCTATTTAATTCCACCTTAAAGCTGCATAAAATCTAAATTATCAGGTAACCAGCCTGCTTATTGTACAGTAAATGCACATGGACAACTGGTGGATATAAGTCTGATCATGAAATCGAATTTCCTGCGCGCATCAAAGACCGATATTCTACCCAATAGCTGGGCATGCATATTTACAATATACAGCAAAAAAAGAAAATAAAGTAAAAGTAATAAAAAAAAAAACACATGTTGTGAGGCAAGTTTTGGTTTTCAGAAAATTAGGTGGATATTTTACTGCTAATATCAGGCTTTAACAGCCCAGGCTGCTAGAATCATGATTCCAGCATCATGGGGTTCCTCTACCGTGATTCCAGACAGCACCAGGGTTGGTTTATTAAGGTTGGTCGGACTAGAACAGTACCTCCTCTTGGGTACAACCAGCCCTAATACCAATAGCACTAAGGAACTTCCTGCTACCCGTGGGCTTTAAATCTGTCAAATGTGTACTCTGCTTCACAAAAAGAGCTGAAATGTCTGAAAATAAAAATTGATAAACAATTCTACACAAAAAAAAGCTTGGCATTGAAATACCTGTTGAAATATCCTCCAGTTTAACGCGGTCACCATTTTCAGTAGCACTTGATATAACCATATCAACAGTTTCTTTTTTAAGCTCCACTTTTTTAGCAGCTTTGGGAGGAGTAGATACATATTCTGTTTTTGCCGCATGACGTTTCTTAAGACTTGTAGAAGCCTGCAAAAACATACAAATATGACTGAAGAAGAGATCAACTTGAGTAATAGTTGCCCATATGTTTAAATGTTTACCTTGGAAGCTGGATCTGCTGACGATAAAGAAAAAGGGTTAAGAGGTGCTCCAGCAGGCCTCTTCTTTTTTAAAGGGATCATTGGTGGTGGAGTAATGTTTGTCGGCTAAGAAAAAACAATAGGCAATAAAATGGATAAAAGTTAATCTTTCACTAAATACCGATTATCACGTTTGTATATTTTAATTTTATTGCACATTAAAACCACCTTCTAAAGTACTGTGGAGGAAACCACTATTTCTTCGATACAGTCAATCACAATATTGGACAACTAACATTTTGAGCTGAAAGTCATTGGCATTAGATACAAGATGAATTAAAACAAAAAGTAGACAAAACGTATATGCACTAGTGGTTGTTCCAATAGCTGCAGTAATTCATTCCCGGTTTCATAAACGACCACTAATGTAAATTGGCTTATGAATTACTGAACCTCACATAAAGGGCCTGATTCAAAGGCTGAAAATAAGAACTTGAAGTTACACCTGGGCAAAACCATGTTGATTTCAGGGGGAGTCAAGTTCATTTTATTCTATGCGAGAATGCTTTGCTTTTACTTATTGCACACAGATACCTGATCAGCTTCACTTTTAAACTGCTAATTAGACTTGAGCTGGGAAACATCACCTTTTAACTATAATACTGTTGCAACAAATGAAATTTGACTCCCCTGAAATCAACATGGTTTAGCCCAGGTGTAACTTTAGGTTCTTATTTTCAATCTCTGAATCATGGCCAAAGTTACATATGCTTTTGATGGCACCTGATGGTTTGATTTTTGGAAACCATAGTGTATTGTTATGTAAAATAAGTTTCTGCTCCACTAGAGATTACTGTGACCATTTCCTTACCAGAGGTGCACATCAGCTAATCAGCATATTTATCCAGAGGTTTTTACTGGTGCCTGAAATTTAACCAGAGAGCAGCTTCTCTCGTTATGGAATTTTCTTATAGGTTTCTGCAATCTATACTATGACAATGTTATGATATATTCCACAGGTTTATTAGGTATGGTCTGTTATCCAGTTACAAGTCCACAGTGTGCAGTAAGCTAATAAGGCTGTGGTGAGTTTAGTTATTTACAATTATAACACTGAGGTCCAGATTTACTAAGTTGCGGGAAAGGAAAAGTGGAGATTTTTCCCACAGCATCCAGTCAGATTATAGCTGTCATTTTCTAGTATGAAATAAGAGCTAGAATCTGATCGATTGCTATGGGCAGCATCTACATTTTTCCTTTCCCGCAGCTTAGTAAGTCTGGCCCTGGGTCTCTGACTCATCTTGGAACAGGTCTAAAGTCTATTTTCTTGCCTCGTATTCTGAAATGCAAATAATATAACAAAACATGGTCTATCATGTTCATTAGTTAATTATAACCAGAATCTATTTTAGTTGGTTTCAAAGAGAAGGAGGATTATGAACCAGCTGCTGTGTTATATTTCTATGTATAAGAATGGACTCTATGCTCACTGAGTGTGCTTAAATGCATTGTTACCTGGTATATTTTGCATTAGGAGCTCATCACTAGTTACACAGCTAGTGCTTATATGTCCTAGTAAGCTGGCAATAAACTATCTACCTGCTTTCAAGAAATACACATACTGTTTCCCATGACAAACAAGTAAGTGCTAAGCTCTAATCTGTTCCACAGCTATACTGAGTTGAACCCAGCTTCCCGTGAGCTATATTCTGCCATTTACCCGTAGTCCTGATCTATAGGGGGACATTAGCCAGACAACCACAAGTGACATGCAAGTAGCCATAGCCGTAGATATCTAGCAAAGCGGTTCGAAGGTAGCCGGTGAAGGAGCCTGGTGGTGGCAGAAACAATCTCCTACAGTGAAGTGGGAAGACCCAGTAGCAGTCAATTATTGGGGAAAAGACAGAACCCCATATACCAGGGGTGTAAGTGTTATATTGGAATAAATTGGGATAGGTCGCTTCCTGTAGCAATCAGTGCAACTGAATCAGACAACAGTTAGGTGCTACATAATCCTGTTACAACTGATGGTTAACTGTGGGATGGTATCATTAACACCTATGTTTCTCCATTCTCTCTAACACACACAAAGCACAATATTTCTTTACAAGTAGTCAATAAAAACGGTTTGCAGACACTTCAAAGAAACTCAAGCGTATTTAATAGAGGTTTTTATTTAGTTTATAATTAATAGTGATATACAGCTTACTGGAACTTAAAAGTAAACAATACTGCACATATTTCTTTAGCACAACAGTCTGTGATTTCACCTTGCCAACACTGCACATCTATGCAACTTGGACCGTACAGAGTCACTCAAGGCATTTCACCCACTCTGTTTTTTGAACTCTTGCAACATTGTATACATTGACTGCTCAGCCCAAAACGCTTATTACAATTTGAAATAATTGCTACAGTGTGGACAATCACTGACGCTTGCCTCAAACAGACAGCTGTCATATCTTTTTATTCATGCTACATACACTTACAGTGAAATAAAGGCTTTTTTAACTTCCAAAGTTGGTGTCGATTTGCTCTTTTTTTTGTTTTTGAATAGCACCTTAACTCCCCCGGACATTCCCAGCCCCCAGACCATTATCTGCCATTATATGGGACATCACCAGCGCTGAACAACATCCCTGCCTTGACAACACCCCAGTTTACTTCACCCCCAGTAGGACGGTATCACTACCATAAGGTATTTTTGTTTTGCAGCAAGACCAAGGCGCTAAGCATCTATACACCCACCCAGATTCTTCCTTAGAATCACGGCCCTTGCCACCACTTTACAATACTGCACACGAGTATGCCAACAGATTGTAAAAATAACAAAAAAAAAAATCTACCTGTGACTTCAAATCTTGCAGTATATCACCTAGTAAATCATCAGTGGACAGATCTACAGCTTTCTGTGAAAACAAAAAGGACAAACACATTGCTTCTTCATAACACATACATAGCACCTTATGATTGCCTAGCTGCCACTTCACAAAAAAATGTAAAAACAAACATGTTAAGCATTACAATTAAATACATATAAAAGACAGATGAACAGTCCAGTCACTCCTATAATAACTATATTTTACTCACATCTGTGGCCTTTTTCCCAGTACTGGCCATAAACATCAATTTGATGTTGTTTGGTTTGGATACTGATGATTTTTTAACATTTGGCTTGTCTTTTGCTGCTCCCTTGCCTCCTATTCCTGCAAGGAAAAGTAATTTACTCTAACAGTATTTCATTTATGAAGGGAAGATCTAAAACATATAAGGTGGTACTTTTACACCCTGCAAGAAAAACTTGTGCAAAAAGCAGACATCTGCAGGAATGAAGGCCCCAAACACCATATAAAACACTTAGGGCTAGATTTACCAGGCTGCGGGGAAACGAAACGATTGCCCATAACAATCAATCAGTTTCTAGCTCTCTTTCCTATTACATACTAGAAAATGTCAGCTAGAATCTGATTGGATGCTAAGGGCAACATCTCAACTTTTCCTTTCCCATGGCATAGTAAATTCAGCCCTTAATGTACAACAATATCAATATAAAGGATAACAAATATACATACGCTTATCAATATGTACATCTTCATTAAGGTCATCATCAAAAATTTCTCTTCCATCTTCCACATAACCCGTTCCATCTGCAAATGACAGAAAAAACGTCTTTAGGGACAAGTTATAGTTGTGGAAATGCAGGTGCAAATCAGGCCTAGTGTAAAAAATGCAGCCAATGTCTGATGCCACATCTAGAACCAAAAGAGCCACCATTCTCTGGCACAGAGTCTGACAATCTGTACTTCAAAAAGAAATAAATGAAATTAAAGCCAAAACCCCTCTTTTGCACAAATGTATTACTCACACAGATCCAAAGGTGTTTAAGCTTTTAATTTAATAGGCATGGAAAGATGGAAAAAGCCTTTGGACGAATGCCACACACCTGTAAATGCCTTTCAGCACTATAGCCTCCTCATACAAGATAGTGGTTCCCATGCCAACGAGAGCCACATACATAGACTCTGATCATAAAACCATGATTTGCCAGAAGTGTGGAATCCATTAGAATAATAAGGTGCTATAGCATTAAATGGCAGTCAGCATTATAACCCCTAATATTGAATAGGTGTTCCCAGACAGATGCCACTAAATAAAGAAGTAGTTTAACTTGTATTTGGACGTATCAGACAAAATGCATGCAAAAAAAACCAAAAAACATGTTTTAACACTTTGTGTGTCAATTTTATTGAGTGTTAAGTGTTTTAACTTACTACATTATTACATTGATGGTTCAGGATCTCAGACTTCCACTTAAAGGCTTCTGAACATTTGGCAACAACGATATCAACTGTTCACTGTATGCACAGCATATGGACTTTTAACCAGGAGAGATATGGGCTGGAGTACGATGGACACTTTTGAACATATAAAGGCATGGTATACTATTGCACGTTCTAACAAATTTGCCTGTCTGGCAAGTTTGTCCGGGAGGAGACCACTGACCAATGCAATTATCAACGTGGCCATTGACACCCAGATCCAACTGATAAATTAGGAGTTGCTGTCTCTCAAAGGTAGTGACGGCTGAAAGTATTTATTTAGATTTAAGTTAGATTTGATACTTACCATTCAAAGCACCATGTTCGGTGCTCCAAGATCGATTGTTTTGCCCTATCGAAATTGGTCCGTTCTTGACAGGGACTCACACCCCTGACAAATATAGCCCAAGACGGACGTTCAATTGAGAAGTTAGAAACCTGAACCCGGTGCCGATATAGAATAGTACTTTACAACTGATGAACAGAGGTGCACAGTATATAAAAGGAACCATTGTTACATTTATTATACCACACGGAACTGAGGTGGATACTTTATTTTACACGAGGAGACATTATTACTCTCTACAATTGAACTTATACTCTACAGCATCAAGTTATTTCATCACTGCTACAACAGTAGAGGCACACAATGTTTAACAGTGCTATTACCTCTGATATGGTGCACAATTAAGAACTTGGAACAAGCTTGTACAGTGATAACCTAAAGAAGTCTAATTTTAAAGTGAAAATCTATAGTACACGCTTTGCATCAAATACATATGATACCTATGGCCAGTAATTAAGATGTAAATAATCTTTTATTACCATGTACTAGCAATATATTGTTTTAATTCTTTAGGATAGAATTGTAATAGTGTTAATATTGTATTTTCCAAGCGCCCCTTTATTCTCATATTTGGTTTGTTTTTAGAGTTGGTCACTTTAATTGGAGCAGCTGGTCAGTAGAATACATTTTGATGAGACTGTTTTATTAGCGCCATCATTTTTTTACACTTTGTTTGGACTTCTTTAAGATGCCTGGTGTCACATATAGGTGTATATTTGGCTAAACGCACTACTTGAAATTATTATCAAGCTTTAATCTATGGTGGGGCTATTATGTGTCATTGTAGGAGTTTAAGTCTTCCAAGAGTTTAAGTTAAATTAATAAATCAAGCAAACTTTACAAATCAATTTAACTTACAAGTATATATAAAAATGCATTAAGGCTTAATTCTACATGACATAAAAATTCATAAATATCAAAGGTTTAAAGTTTTGAATAGGCATTATTTAAGTAAGGATGGTCTTAATCATATCTATACGCTTTATATTTTGATATTCCAAAGTATAAAGCAAGAAAATCCAAGTAGTTAAAAAAAAAAAAAGCAGAAAAGGAAATTAGGAAAAAAAATTGTTTTGTATTCATTTTTTGCAAGACATCAAAATATGTTTATTTTTTTTTATATAAAAGGCGATGATTAAATAACTCATCCAGGGGAAAAATAAAAATCTTACCATCATCTATTATCCAGTCATCATCCTGCCGATCACGGACAATCTTTGAGTAAGATTCCTCATCTACCTCCTCATAAACGCTCGTCATTTGCTCTACCTTATGATAAAGATACACATTTTTTAGTACAAAAATATTAAGGATGAAAAAGTTTTTGCTTGGGGTGAGGTAAGGCCTCAGGGTCCTCACCCCTGCTCAGGGACACAGAGTGGAGGAAGGCTGCAGCCTATCAACTCCTGGCAAGGTGACCTGAGCAATGCTATTAATGAAAGTTAAAAAGTAGAAATTAAATAAAAAAAAACCACAGGACCAAAGCTCCAAAAAAAAAAAAAAACATGCCCACTCCATAGGACATTTAAAATAAATTGGTTTGCTTCCCTTAAATGTACATTGTATAGGCTGAGCATGCTAGTTAACACTAATATACACCAAAGTTCTCAGGATGAAAGAGAAATTACAACTACAAATAAACCAAAGTTCTCAGGATGAAAGAGAAATTACAACTACAAATAATAATAATATAAAACTACTAATAAAATAACTAATGTCATAAAAATATCAGAAAGGCTCTTCCCTCCACAAGAAGGTCCCTCTTTGATATTCACTTACCATAGCAGTATTCAGTCTTTTTCCTCTGGACTGTGTCATTCAGACAGAGTTACAGATAAGCACTCAGAGGAATAAGACTGAAGACTGCTCTGGCAAAGGATGGCCATACAAAGACATTACCTGGCCTGCTGTTGCTGCTTAGCATCATCAGTGACAGAAGCCCAGGTAACATGGAGTAGCATAATTATTATAAAGCATGAAACAGACACTGTAATAGGTCAGTGCGAATTCTAGTTTGAAATGGGATCATCCATTAAGAGCTACACACCTGCTATAGGGATTATTTTGAAAACATATCAATGAAAGTAATCTGGGTTTTCATTACATTAACTTCATTGTTTCTATGTATTGTGCACTAATGCTCATTAAGATAAAGGGGTATAATATGCTTACATGTTTACCAACTATCTTACAGCATCAATATTGCAAGGCATAACTTGCCTTATTACATTAAAGAATATAACCCACATCCTGGGTTTAGACATTAATTAAAAAAATTGAAAATCCTGCTGGCAAAATAACTTAATTTGCACGATCTACCGGTTTACCCCTAGTGCAACCATATCCAATTTGTCATATTACACAGAGAGGCACAAATTGCCTTAATATTGTAGATTAATTCACTTTAAAGCAAGGAAATGGAGATTTACAAATGACAAGTCAAACGCTAAATAGTTTACCTCATATTTAATTTTTTCACCGGCTTTTGCTTTTTTTAATCGTTCCAAAGCTTCTACGCGTCCTTTTTTCTCTGATTTTTCACGCCGTGAACGGGATGCCGCATAACTCCCAGAGTCTGCCATTTCTGCAAAACAAACTGGGCAAGATCAGGAATATGCTTCCTTAAAGGCCTTTTCTATATTTATATTCATCCCTGTATTAAATACTGTATGTCCAATATACTGTAAACACTTCATTAAAAGCAGTTACTGTGAGCCACCATTATACACTCTATTCTGCATGGTTACAGCATCCACAAATAGCCCTTTCTATGTCAGAGCACACATTGGCTTCAATTAAAAGACAGGACAGGTGTAATAAGGAACAAGTTATAAGTAACAAGACTGAAAAAAAAATCAACATTTATTAGAAGTTTAGTCAGACAGTTTTTGCAAATTCCTTGTTTATCTGCATTATTTTCATAATCACATTGTTGGAAAGAAAACCGTTGACTAAATACTAAAGATTTCCATATAAGCATAGTTTAAGAGTGTGTTCCTTACTATTAAATACATGTGTACCAAGATAATAAATAGATATAATAGTAATGTGTACATTGCCTTTAGAATTGCAACCAACTTGCTAAAAAATTAATGTGTGCGTGCAGACAGTCAACTAAGCAAAATTAAGGTGCAGGAATATAACATTTAGATATTAATTCATGGAATCAAGCCTATATCTGACAATCTGTCCATTAAATTGAGGTTATTCGGTGATTTAATGTATAGTTTAGACATATTTTGGGAGCTGTTTGAGCTATACAGAGTCCTTTTCTTTTATTCTTTCCTATTACTGCTTTTCAGTAAACATTTAAACAAAACCGTTTTCAGATATGCCTAAAAAAAAAATTATAAGCTTTAACATGTTAATTTTAAACACTTTATTTTTACACGATAGCAGGGCAGTGGCCAGAAATGAAATAACCAGCCCATTAAACAAAGGCACAAAAAAATAAACAAATCTACAAAAGGCCAGGATCACTGACAGCCAAAGTAAAAAAAAAAAAAGGGGCCGAGTGTCATTCTCTGAGCAGTACAGTATAAATCAAAAACAGGAATCCATGAATCCATATTGCATAAGTCCCATGAGCAGGAATAGATTAAAGTTGTTACGTTATATTTAATTAAAAATAATTCTTAAAATGTAGGTGGTAATTATGTGGTGTAAACAGGTCAGCCCTTAAAATTACCTCTACAATGTTCTGTAGAACACAATATAAGTTCTACAATAACTAGATGACTGAGTAACAGTTGGCACCAAAAACTGTCACCACTTTTGTTGATGTCAGCTGAGCTTGTTACAAACTGTATCACTTGCTTATGATGCCTGTCAGCACTGTATTATCTACAGGTACACTTACGTGAACTTATAAAGTGTGTGGAACTTTGAATTGCATGAGCGCCACATAATGCTGCCCCATCTGTGGTACCTTTTACATAAACATTAATAATAAGATGCAGCATAAGTAGCCAGTAATAACTCCCAAATTAAAAAAATATTAAATTTTATTTATTTTTATAATCAGAGGTAAAACAGCAAACAGCAAACATTGTTAGGAAGAAAAACAACCAAAACAAAAATGAATGAGAAGTTAACACATCTCTAAGTGAAATGTACCATAAACCTAATTCATATGCACTCCTCTGCCATTTACTGATGGCTTATATGTAATGCCTTATGGAAATGGGTCATTTGATACACCTGCCATATGAAATTGTAAAATGCACCATGTACGTCATTTATATGACACTTCTCTGCCATTTATTGAAGCCCTGGGGCAAGGGGCTCATTTAAGACACCCGACACCGGGACACATTAAATGGCCGGCTGTCGGGACAATTACTTTATAAGCATGGGCCCACTGGACACATAGCAGACACCCTTTGCCTGCTGACAGATATACCCTGTCCATCTAGCAGCTTCATTCAATCCATCTAATATCCCCGCCTCCCGCCGTTACCGTGCTGCAGGCTGTCTCCGCCGGACACGAGGATAATACCTTCAGCACTGTCTGTGTCAATAACTGGACCTGGCGCCAAAACAGGCAGCTCGACACAAACACAGCGCTGCAATCGAACTGGCGCGACTTGTCTGACCAATACGGACAAAGCAGGAAAAAGCCGATATCCAATCAAATCCAAAGTGCTTTTGCCCTTGGCTTCCTATCGTGCGTGCACGCTCCCGAACGAGGCTCTGCGCGTTCCTGTTAAACTCTCTATAAGAGCGACGAATCTTGTGTAGAATTTTCAGTTGTCTTGAATGTTGTTCAGATTGTGATCGTGCAAAATAGACCCGTTATTGGTTCTGTATGTGGAGAGCTTTAGTTTTGTTGTTGTTGGTGTCCATCAATGCCGATATTATGTGATATAAAACTCTTTATTTTTATTTAATTAAGCTAAACATTTTCTTTCTAGTCTAATATGGTGAGAATTTTAGCAAAGGTAAGGAAGAAAAAAAGCTCTTTATCATGTGGTATATGGACTGAGTTTTTGCCAAGTAGAAATGCATAAAAGGGGGCTGGTTTCAGAGCTACATTTATTTTTATGTGAGAGTGTAGACATGAGCAATAATTTGCCTCACCTTTTTGAACTGCAAGGGGAGGCAAATTTAAATTGTGAAAGTAGAGGTGAAGTTTTTTTAGCTGAACTCTAATTTCCAGATTAAAGATAGCTATGCAGTATTAGAGTTCTATGTGCAAAAGTAAAATATTTTCCCTGCATGCATAAAAAATAATGAGCACACCGTACTTTTCAAAATGGTTAGCCGAGCTTTATACTTGCACCTTTTTTGCCCTTGCTCCCAAACTCTGAATTAGCCCCAAGGTGTACAAGATAGGTGTGCCCAGGCCTCCTGCAAAGAATAAACTGGGTGCACCACTTAGAGTTAACGCACACTGCGTTATTGTTAGGAAACCACTCACTGGGACGCAGAGCCTAACTGGGGCCTGGTTTTTAATAGAGCCTTTGATGGTGAAGATAGGCTTGGCTGCGGGAAACCCAGCAGGTCGTGGCTCCTAGCAGCAGCTCCTATGCGTGCGGGTGAGAGGGCAGGAAAAAACAAGGAAACCTAGTGGACAGAGAGACTGCACCACAACAGACAATGAACAACAGGACTGACTAGGGCACTCTCACAGAAACACACACTGAGCACAGAGGAGGACAAAGGAGAGGGACAACTGGCAGGAGAACGTATGGAAAAATCACTCACAATAGCAGGCCCTTTATTTGGCCCTTTCCTCAGGGAACACATATCCCTGAGGAAAGGGCCAAATAAAGGGCTCTGAAACGTTGAACCACAATGCTGACTCTGTGAGTTTTTCTAATTTATTAAGAAGACGCCAAGTGCCGGACACCATATACTTGTATACTAGGATGCCGATCCAGTCAGGGCACGGGTGCAATTGAACTGGGT
>WWET01000020.1:384231-435948 GCA_011038615.1 Limnodynastes dumerilii
AATTATATATATATATATATATATATATATATATATATTTATTTTTATTTTTTTTAAATCTTTTTATGTAATGGTATTTTAACAAGATACATACAGTACAAGTTTTGATATCCATAGCAGTACAACAAAATACAAATGTATACATAGGTACATATAAAATGTATAATAAATACTAGCTCAAGTCAGAACTTGCTCACAATTGAAGCAACAGAATCTAACAAGATAATCACGTATTGAGGAGGGGGAGTCGGGGAGTAATAGGGAGGAAAGAACTGAAAAGGGAAGGGAGAGAGGGCACCATCAATTTTACTGTCTCATATAGGTCCTGGCATAGGCAGGTTAAAGCACTGAAACAAAAGGGGACCAAACAGAATGAAAGTTGGTAACCATGTTATTTTGAAGACCCGTTATATACTCCATTGAGGCAATGAAATTCATTTTGTTTAAGAGACTCACTTGTGAAGGAATTGTACAGGATTTCCATTTTTTGGAGATTAGAGTTTTAGCAGCGTTGCTATTGTGAGTTGCTAATTTCAGTGTTTCCCTGTTAATGTCATGAGGTGACAGGTTAAGCAAAATATGTGGGGGATCTTTCGGGATAGATAAACCTGTAACCTGTTGGATTAGAAGCAAGATTAAGTCCCAAAAATGGCTAATAAGGGGGCATGACCACCAAATGTGCAGAAAGGAGCCTACTGCGCGATCACATCTCCAGCATGTTGGTGGAACTTGTGGGAACATTCAGTGAAGTTTTTCAGGCACAAGATTCCATCTGAAGTATATTTTATAGTTTGTTTCATGAATAGCTATACTAATAGAGGCTTTCACAATTGCCTCACAGATGGATTCCCAGTCTTCCCCATCCAGAACACGACCCAAGTCACTCTGCCAAGCAGAGTCACAGATGATGCGATCAATAGATTCTTCCGCTAGAATTGAGTGATATACAGTATGAATGATATTGTTCCTTTCTGATTCACAGATTTACTGCATAGATTCTCATAAAGGGTATTTGCACAAATCTAAGATCTAGTCTGGGATTGGATGAAGCCCTTACTTTGTAGGTATCGAAATACAAAAGAATTGGGAAGGCTGTGTTTTTTCACTAAATTCAGCAAATAATTTTGGTGTTGAGGCACCCAGAATGTGTGAAAACCTATCTACATAAATTGCCTTCCAGGGATCTCTGGTGTCCTGGTGTGAAAAGTGGGTGGATCCACATAGGTGACAATGATGAGGGGTAGGTTCCTAGATTTAATTTTGCGTTGAGACAATCCAACAAAGACAAAGTAAACTGTGTAGTAGGTACAGTGTAAGTGGAGGCTGGTCTGCTGGATCTTGGCAGCCAGGGGAGGTAACACAGAGTGTTCAGGTTCAGAAGAGAGGATTCAATATCTACCCATTTTTTTGTGCCTGGTTTTAAATACCAGGATATAATCCGATTAAGATGGGCAACATGATAGTATCTGACTAAGAGGGGAAGCCCAAGGCCTCCGGCAGACACAAACCTTGATAATTGTGTACGACTAAAACTAATTTTTTTTTTATACGTGGGAGAAAATTCTTAGAACATAGATTCTGCCAAACCAAGAGATATATTGATCCTTCCAGGGTTGTAGGTCCCTGACCATGTGCATATCAGGGGAGAGTAAGCTCTATGTAATATGATGACACTATATAAAAACCTGTTAATAAATAAAAAAAATCAAGATAGTTGGGCTGATAAAGTGAAGAATAATGTTTGGTAACCATAATATCTAAGTACTTGAGTTGGGTCGGCCTCCATTGAAAATTATAGCTGAATTCTAGTGCCAGTAATAATGGGTGTGGGATATGCAGAGCCAGAGCCTCAGATTTAGTGTTGTTAATTTTATATCCAGAAATCAGACCATACTTCTCAAGTTCTTTCATAAGATTAGGAATAGATATTATAGGATTCGACATAATAAGAAGGATGTCATCCGCAAATCAAGATAATTTGTATTTATGGGGTCTACTTGAATACCCTAAATATCAGGAAGTTGTCTTATCCTAGCTGCCAGGGGTTCAATGCATAAGGCGAAAATTAAAGGTGAGAGTGGGCAACCCTGTCTAGTGCCATTGCTGAGACCGAACGTGTCAGATTGCAGGACATAAGTCATGACCATGGAGGAAGGGTTAAAATGGACGGCTTGAATTATTTGGACAAAATTTCCAGTGAAGCCAAAGGCCCCCAGGGTAACAAACATAAAGGGCCATAAAATGCGATCAAACGCTTTCTCGGCATCCAGAGCTAGAACTATGGTTGGAATTAACGTGCTGTTAATGTGATGGATAAGATTAATAGTTCTACACATGTTGTTATACGCTTGTCTACATGGAATGAATCCCACCTGATTCGGGTCAATTAGACTTTCTAGAACCCCATTTAACCTGTTAGCGAAGACTTTAGCAATTAGTTTGAGATCTGTGTTTATGAGCAAAATAGGTCTGTAGTTTACGCACAATGAAGGATCTCTCCCTACCTTGGGAATAACAACAACTTTGGATTTGGCAGAATCTGGGTGCAATTTACCAGCATGAAGGATATGATGAGTCATATGGGTAATTAGCTATTGGGAAAATACTTTGTTATTTGCCATAGAAAACCCATCAGAGCCAGAAGCCTTTGAGGGTTTCTGAGTTGCCAGCGCCGCTGTCACTTCCTCTTCTGTTATGTCCTGACTAAGCATACCCGCTGAAGTGGCAGTAAGCCTAGGGAGGTTAACCGAGGAGAGACAAGATTGTTTCTCCCTGACCAGAGCAGAGGTGTCCAAAGAAGGTTTAATATTATATAGTCTTTCATAATATGACTTAAAGATTTTGTTAATATGTACTGGATCATAAATTAAATTCCCTTCGGTGTCTCTAATAGAGCCTATAATTTTTGTCACTTTTTGGCCTTGTGTGGCCAATATTTGCCAGGAGAATGTCTACTTTATTTCCTTTATCATAGAATTGTTGGCCAGACCACCTCAGGGACAACCTCTACTTGTTCAGCCTGCAGATGAAGGGTCCCTATAGTGGGGGCTGGGCTAAGGCTGGCCCTAGAGAGTGGGTTGTAGCAGTCACCTAGAACTCCTATAATATTAACCAATAAATTAATTGAAAAACTAACACAAGGAATAGTTTATGAATCGCATAAGTAAAAAGCTAGCATAAATCCTAATAAAACAGCCTAACATTTCAAAGCAAAGATGTGCACATGTTAATAGTACAGACACAATTAGTATGTGTGGAGAGCACATCAATGCTATATTCTGACAAGGAGAATGGCAGAAGAAGGAAAGAAAAAAGAACGCAAGTTATACATTACTCTAAAACAAAAGTCCATTTTCAACTGCAGAATCTGAGAATACACACTGAGACCCTTCGGGGACTGGAACCAGCTGAAGTCTTCGAAAAAGTGAACACCTTTCCTCCAATGTGCTGCTTGCTGTTGATCTTGACCACTACTCAAAAGGGAAGCCCCATTTGTATCTGTAGCCATGTTAACGTTAACGTTAGCATGGCCTTGATGTGCTTTTTGCTTGTCCCTATTTCAATTGGCAGCAGTGTTAGAATTTTTTTTATGAATGGGTGAGTATGCAATTCCCACTGGGGAATTAGGGTTAGGCTGTCGGGGGGGGGGACGGGGGACTTAGGGGTGTGGTTCCCGGAAAGAACGGCCCTATTTTGATCGGCATACTTACCCATTCTGAAAAATAAATTCTAAAATGGACTTAGGGTTAGGCTGCGGGGGGGAGACTTAGGGTTAGGGAGTGGGTTGGGGGAAACATACTTAGCTGTCATCAAGGCATAAGCAATCGATATCCCAGCCAGTTTGGAACTGGCTGGGAGTAAATGCCCCTACCAAAATAGGTCCATTCGCAACGGTGACCCACACTCGTGTGGCAGATGGAGCGCTGGGTAAGGGAACCACTCAGTTTAGCATTTAGAACACAGGGGTTACATTTAGTAATGTAAATAGAAAGAGGTTAACAGAGCAAACTTGCAGTATTCAGAGGGTATCTTAAGTAACAAAACATTGCCGCTTGTGCTGCTGTCTTGGAGTATAGTTAATGTGACCATACGTCATGTTTTGAACAGAACCATCCCGTTTTTAGGTAGCATGTCCCGTTATCCCCAAGCACAGCTTCAGGATACCGAAATGTCCCGTTTTCAGGGGGTGAGCCTCTGGTGACTGGCCTCTGGTGAGCCGGGGTAATTCCCAGTGGGCCCTGATGCCTGTAAGCTCCACTCCTTTTTGCAAGGGGGTGGAGCCTTCTCTTGGGAGCACCCCTGCTGCAAAGTCTAAATTGACACAGAAGGAGGGGGCAATAAGACTGGCTGGACACAGAAGGAAGGGGCAATAAGGTTGACTGGACAAAAATTAAGAGGAGGGGCAATAAGGCTGGCTGGACATAGGATGGGTCAGTAAGGCTGGCTGGACACTTAAGGAGGGGCAATAAGGCTGGTTGCACAAACAGAAAAAGGGGCCAATAAGGCAAACTGGTCAAAAATTATGAGGGGGCAATAAGGCTGAATGGACAGAGAAGGAGTGGTAAATAAGGCTGAATGGACAACGAAGGAGGGGTTAATAAGACTGGCTGGACACAGAAGGAAGGGGCAATAAGGCTGACTGGACAAAAATTAGGAGGAGGGGCAATAAGGCTAGCTGGACATAGGAGTGGGCAGTAAGGCTGAATGGACACAGAAGGAGGGGGCAATAAGGCTGGCTGGACACTTAAGGAGGGGCAATAAGGCTGGTTGCACAAACTGAAAAAGGGGCCAATAAGGCGGACTGGACAAAAATTAAGAGGGGGCAATAAGGCTGAATGGACAAAGAAGGAGGGGTCAATAAGGCTGAATGGACAACGAAGGAGGGGGCAATAAGCCTGGTTGGACAAACAGAAAAAGGGGCCATGGCTGACTGGACACAAATAAAGAGGGAGGAAATAAGGCTGGCTGAACACAGTACGAGGGGGCAATAAGGCTGAATGGACACATTGAGGAAAGGCATTAAGGCTTAATGGTCACACAGAAAGAAGGGGCAATAAGGCTAACTGGACACACACTATGAAGGGGCAATAAGTCTGACGACACACACAAGGAAGGGGTAATAAGGCTTTTTGAACACACAAAAGGAAGGGTCAGAAAGACTTTCTGGACACTCACAAGGAAGGAGCAATAAGTCTGACTGGACACTACACAAGGAAGGGGGCAATAAGGCTTTTTGAACACACAAAAGGAAGGGGCAGAAAGGCTGGCTGGTCCAACACACACAAGGAATGGGCAAAAAGGCTTTCTGGACACAAACAGGAAGGAGCAATAAGGCTTATTGAACACAAAAACAAGGGGCAGAAAGGCTGGCTGGTCTGACACACACAAGAAAGGGGCAGAAAGGCTGACTGTGGAGGCACACACACAAGGAGAGGAGAGATTGGATGGCTCTAGAGACAGACATGTAGGGGGAAATTGGATGGCTTTAGAGACGCACAAGAGGGCAAGATAGGCAGGATGGAGGTATATTTAATATGTGTAGATTTCTATACTTTATTAGTTCATTCCTCATATAGTTTTACTTTCAGAAATTTGCTTTAGTGGAATGTAGCACAGTAAAATGTTTTGTGTATTTGTATGTGTATTGTATAGCGATAACTAGGATGCAATGTGTATTATATGGTGATAACTAGGATGCAATGTGTATTATATGGTGATAACTAGGATGCAATGTGTATTTGGACATTACAAGAGGCACATATTGGAGGCTGGACATTATAAGGGGCACATATTGGAGGCTGGACATTACAAGGGGCACATATGGAAGACTGGACATTACAAGGGGCACATATGAAAAGCTGGACATTACAAGGGGCACATATGGAAGGCTGAACATAATAATAAGGGGCAGATATGGAGGCTGGACAAATAATAAAGAGGCAGACATGGAGGCTAGACAAATAAACGGGGGAGACATATGGACTATGGACATAATAATAATAATACTAATTAATAAGGGGCAGACATGGAGGTAGGACAAATAAAGGGGCAGATATGGAGGCTGGACATATGAATCCTGGACAAATAATAAGGGGCAGACATATGGATGGCAGGCCTAATAATAAGGGGCAGACATATGGATGGCAGGCCTAATAATAAGGGGCAGACATATGGACGGTTGTTAAATAAAAGGGGCAGGCACTAGACCCGCTGGTCTGTGCGATGTAAGACACAACCACTTTCCCAGGCTTTACAAAACTTAGTACAATAAAAAATATATATATACACAAATACCAGCGCACACTTGCAAAAAAAAAAGGGGAACACTAACTATGTATTGGCTGCCAACCTCAAACAGGTCTGGAGCCTGTTAAAAATAAGAAGGTATATAGAAAGGAGAAAAGCCTCTGGACTTTGTATGCTAAGCTATAGCATACAAAGACCGCATATACGCAATCTACGTATCGAAACGATAGGCAGATTACGTACAATAGCTACTACGCATGCGCAGTAGCTACTGTTTATTGAACAACGTCCGTCTATGAAAGACAGACGTAGTTCTGGATCCGGCCCTAATTCCCTAACATTAGGAAAATCACAGTGGGGGCGGGGCAGGAGCAGAGCTTGAACGGGGCAGAGCTTATTTGTCACTTTTTCAGGCTCCAAAATGTTGGGAGATATGCTAAATAACCCCACATGTATTACACATATTGGAAACCAACCTTTCAAAATCCTGCATTTGCCACTGTCTTAAGTGGTCCTTATTGTATGGTGATCAGTAGTATGTTCTCTACCTTGTATATATGTCAGCAGGATACTCACTGTAATTATATGGGTCACTGTAACTGAAAATTAATAGTATAACATGCTTGTCACACTGATCTGTTGAAACAGTCTGTGGGTGTAACAGATGATACACAGTTTATTCTGGTTTTACACATACTATTATCTAAAAAGTAGTAGATGTCCTGTTTTGAGGAAAAAATAAATGGTCACGTTAAGTATAGTGCCTCAGTACAGTGCAGATGTTGGCCACACTAATAGGAAAAGTCTTGAGGGAAAGGAACAGATGAGGGGGCAGGAAAAGATGGGGACAAATGCCCCTAAATGTCTCTGTCTGCCCAGAAAGCTAACTGCAAGGCAGGGGAGGCAGATGGTACCCAGAGCTAGCTCCCAAGTCTTCCTGAGTCCATACTGAGAGGCCTGTTCGCCACAAGGGCACCGCTCCAGGGGGAGAAGGGGACCGCAGGCAGCCACACACTAGTGCCTGGACAGGAGGACGAGCTCACACACCCAACAATAACTATATTTTTTTGTGTAAAGGGATGATCATCAAACATGGTGCTGAATTTAATAAGGAGTTGCTTTGTAGCAATGAGAAAATAAAACAGAGCCGAGAGAAGAAGCAAATCACTAATCTTAGGCCTAAGATTACATTTTGTAGTCTGTAATAAAAGTGAAGATAGAAACTAGGGAAAAGAACTAAACTAACAAAAGTAGAAAGTCTTGTGAAGTCAGACTATGTTAAAGCAGATAATGTAAATAACTATTTTTGGTTAGTGTTTATAATCTAAGGTTAATGACCACAGTTAAGCAGCAGAAAATGGGTGTAATGAAAGTACATATACTTTACATAGAAGAGGATACTTTTATGGGATACATTCTTGAAAACTAGAAAGAGTTTAGAGAGGGGGTTGATGGTCCTATTAATGAAATCAGTCAAACAGTAGAGCACAGTATCAGTCAAAAACAATACTTATCATATTACACAAATTCACAAGAAGCAATGCATGCCTCCTAAATCCCATTCACTAAGCGGAATATTCACCATAATTTAGGTCAACCCCCAAGGAACTAGACAGGTGACATTTATACAAGACTGGTCTAGGATTGTGATAATTCTGAGTAGACTTTTTCATGTTGAATGCGTTACTTTTTCCTTCTTCATACTTGGTACCAACTAACATAGTGTGTGTTATGACACAAGTGGCACACCAGTGGCACACCGAGGTGTGAAGTCTAAATACTGTCCAGGTTTTTACCAGAGCCCCTGATGGAGGGGATAAAATTGGCTGCAGGCCAGCAGCAGGTCATGGCCACTAGTGAGTTCTCTCAGAAACCTGATACACCAAAACTCTTAACCAGAGTGAATCTTGACTACCCTCTTGGATGACACATAATAGTATCATAGTTATCAGACACACCGTAGACACAAAAGACTGATATAACATAGAGAATGTGTGCAAACAGCAAAGGAGAACCAGCAAGGTAGAGAACTACGCAAGATAGCTAAGGAGGATGGTACACTAAGATTGCACCAGGGGATGGGAGACAGGCCCCACAACCAAGAGTAACCAACAGATTTGTGGGTAAAGTGAGAGTAGATGGTAAAACTCCAGCACACAGAACACAAGTGCAAATAGATGGTAACACACAAGCACACAGAATACACGTGTGAGTAGATGGCAACACCATAGCACACAAAGGGCTGGGGTCCAACACGTGAAACACCGGAGCACTGCATGCCAGGATGAGTGCTAACAGCATCTGCCACAGACTGCAATACCAAACACATGTGGATACACTCACTCCAAGGAACAAGGTGGGGACAGTGCAAGAGAGACCAAGGGCCAGATTTACTAAACTGCAGGAAAGGAAAAGTGGAGATGTTGCCTATAGCAACCAATCAGATTCTAGCTCCCACTTTAATATTACATACTAGAGAATGTCAGCTAGAATCTGATTGATTGCTATGGGCAACATCTCCACTTTCCCTTTGAATCAGTTAGGAAGAGCTCTAACGCTGTAACATAAATGCATTGTATTTGACTGCTAAGTATTTATTTTTAACCTGCTAAACCTGCATACTGACCTAGAGCAGCATTGCATTTAAATCATTATCATACTTTCTGTTATTTGTTTTTATCTGTCTATCTTTTGCACTTAGTGGAGATAGTAAATTTGTGGGCTTAATGAATATTCAAAAGAAAAAAAAACTCTTTTAATGACCTCATAACTATGTTAGCCATGAATTTAAGGCTTGCAATGCCCCTGTATTGTCACAGACTCCTAACAAACATATAAGCTGTTTCATGTACTTTAAATAGGGTAATGACTGCCAATGTAACCAGTCAGTTAATTCAAAACTGTGGACAGGTTATGCAAGAAACAGAGCCTTCTTAAAAGAGATGTACACCTTACTGTGTATGCAAGCTATGTTTTTGTTTGTGAGGGCAGTGTATTAAATCTACCACACTCACGGGGGAGGAGGGCCCATATTGGAGATTTAAATACCACTTTTAAAGCACAGCATCTAATCCCTCTAAATTGAAATAATTTGTTATATAAATAATGAAGACAGGATGTTATATGAGCACTTTAACAGTTAGAGTAATGCTTATTTGACTTATTGTGTCAGCAGGGAGCTGCTTCAGCACTATCAAAGGTCTTTTCTGATTCAAACAAAATAGTGTCGAAAGCCCAAGTATGTCACCATCTCAAAACATATGACACGCTTTTAGTTTATTTCTTCACAGTGTAAAATTACAACTTTTTAACACTATTTATTGTGAGAAAAAAATACAAACATTTGGACCAAGGTTTTTATTGTGCATGCATATATAGAAATGGACATCCTGAAGAAAACAATTTAGTCAGTCGTCAGCAGTTATAGGTCATAGTCATAGTTATCAGGCTAAAACTTGTATTTTGGGGTGATCAAATGACAATTGTTAGTTCAAGTTCCTTAGAAGACATTTTTATGATCATTAAAATTAATCATTTCATGTTTTTTTTATACATACATACTAATATTGGGGTAGATCCAGATATATGTACACTAGCGTTTTTACGCCAGTCGCTGACGTAAAATCGCCTATTTGTATGTACTGCGCATGCATGCGGCAAATGTTACGCCACGTAACTCTGAACATACGTACAAATCAATATGGCCCCCCTCCCGTGAGTGTGGTGGATTTAATACACTGCCCTCACAAACAAAAATATAGCTAGCATACACAGTAAGGTGTACATCTCTTTTAAGAAGGCTTCGTTTCTTTCATAACCTGTCCACAGTTTTGATATCTATCTATCTATGAGTGCTACTGGCAATCTGAGACTTTTGCTAAACACATAGATTTGGTTTCCTAGTTTTCCTTTGTGTTTAACACCACTGCCAAATGGCATTGTAAATGGCTGTAATTAGTCAATTGCCAAATATGCCCACAATAATAATGTGAACCTAAATACGCACTATAAAGTTATTACTACTTGCAGTTCCTAAATTTAATCACTAGAGGGCTTTTTACATCAGCTGCAGTAAAAATTAATTTATGATTCTGAAGCTTTCAAGTTTATGATTTTGTGTATAGCATATAGGCTGTGCGCTCTAGAAAAAATTACCTTTGTTTCAGCTTTTATTTCTGCTGTGAGTAAGGATTATGGTAATTAAGCAGTTTAAATTTCCTGTGGTATACACTACAGAGAGCTGATTGTGTATGAGATACAATAATAGAAATCACTGTTCCATATCTATTTTGTATGTGAATAAAATTTAATTTAAATGGAATTTAATTTAAATGGAATGGCAAATGTTTGCTTAAAGGATCACTAGTCAAATATTAAAATGGCAATATTAATTTATAGTACTAAATGTTTAAAATGTATAATTAAGACCTGGACCCATATTTATTTTTAAAATAAGTTGAACTTTAGTAAATGGCCAGGATAAAATATTTGTAAAACAAAGTTTAATGTATGTTATGTCAAATATCAAATATGAACTCCATGTATTAGTACACTTCAGTCCTTGAGAGTTGCTGGCAATTTATTTATTAACAGTCTATAGGGTATATTTACAAAAGTCGCTTTTGGCTGGCGATTATGAATCGCCAGCCATCCTCGCGATTTTCCTGCGGTATTCACTAATGGGCGCTTTTCTTAGGCGATTTTTAATCACCCGCGAGAAGCGTCGCTTTAGCATGGGGTAAGCATGGGTAAGCCTTTTAACCATGCTGCAATGCAGCATTAATGTCATACTGTATGTTTTGAGCACACTTTTTTTTTCATGCACCACACACAGCGCAGCATGTTTAGAAGGCTTACCGAGCTGACACTGATATTACTACAAGGCTAAGCAATGCTGAGCCTTCTAGTTCTATCAGCACAGCATGGGTAAGACTCTCAACCATGCTGCGCTTAGCTGTTTTTTTTGGGTTTTTTTTACACAGTAACAGCGATTTTCTAAAGGGCAAATTGCTGTGCTTTTCTATAGAAACCCTGGACAAGTCCAGAAGAGGCCGAAGTGCTGAAGAGAGGACCAGAGCTGCATCTTCTATCTACAAGCAACTGGAGAAGATTCCCTGCCAAGAAGAAAGAAACTCCAAGCAACTCGTCCCAAGAATGATGACAGCAAAATGGTGAGTGTGAAAATTTTTCACCTCCTGCATATGTTTACGGAGGCCAGGACTTAACACATATGCATGTGTCATTCAAAACACTCACACATTCTTAAATGTGGATCAGGCCTTCAGTTCTCACAGATGTTTTATCATAATGGACACGCTGAGCCAGAAACATATGAGAACAAGGACATTGCTTCAGACTACTCCATCGGTGGCAGTCAACAGGATGCCGGCTGTGATCATCTACGGTTTCTCTGCTGTGGCTTCAGCTTATGACAGCTTTCCTGTAAGTGACAGCTGTTACATGCCATCGCAATCAATGTGGTGGCATGTAAAGCTTACCTCTGTTCCCACGCTCTCTCTGGCCTCCAGCAGGTCCCTCCTGCATGTCTTCCAGCATGTTGTGACATAGGTGATGGTGTCTTCTTGCTTAGAACTGCCATAGTTTCCCTTTTAGGTTGCTAAGATACAGCCAGGCCAGCTGGCAGGAGGACTGCTATAAAACCACTGACCAGCAGCCACTTTATAGAACTGGCAGGTTCCTCTGTTTATCTTAAACTATTAAGAAAGAAAGTAGGGAGAAGCACTGTGGATGTGTTTAAAATAAATATATATACAGATGTTTATGTGGCATACACGTTAATGTACAAGATAAACGTCCAGCAATAATGTTGAGGGTCTCCCTCTTGATGGGTAGAGCCCATATACTCATTCCTAAACCATCAAGACATAGAGAGATTATGAAATAAATAAAACATTATTAATAATCAGAAAATCTAAACATGAATAAATTGGCTTAAAAAAAATTATTCTTGTATAAAAGATACTTTTACTTCATATGTTAAAATATATCAACACCAAAGTAATGTTGCGCAGCACCGCAGGGCTGTGGCGATCTGTTGCTACTTACCCTCGGCACATGTTTCCTCCCCGCAGTCTGATGCTCCCCGTGCCACTTACCTTGCAGGGTCACTTCGTCTGGCGTCTGTTTCCCCTCCGGCTTGTGTCTCCTTCCTGTCAGGCACTCCGGATCCCTGTCTCTCCCTTCCTTCCGGCTCAGCCTGTAGTGCATTGCCTGGGACGCACATTCTGCCGGACCGTCGGGCTGGCGTCTGGTGCATTGCCCAGCAACCATGATGCCAGCCTATCCACTGTTTTGGTGCGCTCCCTGCGCTCTGCTCATTGGTGAGGGATCCCTTATAGCAAGTTCTGCCACTGCAGCGGTGCCAGTGATAGCTTCTTTCTAGTTTCTCTAGCCTGTTTCTTGCCTTGTGCCATTCTCTTGTTATTTCTTTGATCTTGAGTGCCCCATCGTTGCCCTGCCTTGTTCCTGCCTTAATTTCTATTTGTCTCAGCTCCCCCTTCTGCTCCTTGCTGTTTGATCCTTCCTTGTATTAACCCTTCTTTTCCCTGAGTGTATGTGTTTGTATCCCTTAGGGGATTTCCTCCAGTGTAAGTAAGTGAGTGAGTTACCTTGTTAGTTTAGTTTGTCTGTACTGTATAGTCATCGCTGGTCTTGTCTGTTTATTGTTCATTGTTGTTTTGTCTCAGTCCAGTTTCCTCTGGTACTGCCTCCACCTACTTTCCCAATCTCTCTCTCCTCCATTCCCTCTTGCCCCTGCTTTGATTCACCTTCTTCTCCCAGACGTCACCCCAGGAGCCACGACCTGTGGGTAAACCTGCAGCCCAGACTATCCTCACCTTTAGAGGCTCTAGTGAAGAACCAGGTCCCGTTAGACTCCGCTCCTTGGCAAGCGTCATTCGCCTTCATTCCATGACCAACCTCGTTTTTCGGATGTTTAGACTGGGGACTCTAGCCCCTCGAGGTCTAAATGAAGCAGTTAAATGAAATAGCATGATCTAAGAGATATATATGTTGGCTACTCAATATCATTTGATTATTGTGGATAGTTGTCACCTATACGTTGGCCCAAGCTGTTTATTCTTGCCTTTGGATTTATTTAGATATATATTAATTTTACATCTAAACGGTAATTTAGTAATCTGTTTTTTTTATTGTGGCAGATATATGTATGTATGTGCAGTACACATGGGAGACATACATATTTTAATAGCACAGGGGGACATATTAGGTATTGATCCAACACAAGGGGACATTTAAAAAAAAAAAAAGATGGAGGGACATATATTGAAATCATTTTTAATGTAATAACATTTGTGTATTGTAATTGGTAGTGTTTATAATGCACGGAGGGTCAGTGTTTATTCATTATGGAGGGGACAGGTCAGTTTTTATTGATTCAGAGGGGCAATGTATGTGGTATAATGGTAGTGGTGCACACTGTGGTTGCAGCAGCATGCCGTTAACCCTTTGCATGCTGCCGCTTAGGGCACTATAAGGCACAGCATGCCCTGGAATACAAGGGCATTCTGTGCCTTATAGTACTAGATGCCACAGCATGCTAAGGGTTAATTGGTTACCGTGGCAGCCATGTTAAGTATTTAAAATGATATTTTCAAAGAAACAGGTGTTTTTTTTTCTGAGCATGAGTGCCGATTTCAATGAAATCAACAATCACCCCACCTCTATTATCTCTGGCAATTTTTGGACCCATTCTACAGCGTGTTTACAACTTGCACCTTAGTAAATCTGAGATTTGTATCTCATGAATGGGAAAAATCACCACAGACAGCTCAACAATGGCGATTTATTAGGAAAATCACCTTTCAGAGATTTTAAAATCGCCACAAAAAAATAACAAATACTGGCGATTTTGACAATCTCGCATTTAGTAAATCTAGTCCCTGGTGATTGATTAATTACACAGGTGTCTTTAAATATAAGAGTTGCTCAAATGGAAATCTCTTTTACCTTTGAGAAAGTAGTGAGCATGCTATGACATACGTCAGGTGTTTATGTATCATTTATCTTTGTACAAGCTTATTCCCTATTCTATAGGGCTTAACACTGTTGAATTTACTATCTAAATATTTGATTATGGATTTCTCATACATTACACCAGGAGCCACGTTTCAATTCTTAAGATGTCAGACCAGCTTTTTCCTGAGTGATGAAATCACTGACACGCTGTGGTGCTTGTCAAGATTGCAGACTATCCACCAAATAAAGGATTCTGTCAGAAGCAAATGGGACCATTCCGAGTAGGGGGGGAGGACAACTATTTTGGTGAATATAGAAAAGGAGAATAAGGGACTGGTGGCACTCAGGCCTATTGTAGAGGTGTGTTAATATAGATCATGTTGATACGTGGGTTGTGGGTGGTGTGGCTAGAGGTATATGGGAGTGGGTGCCCGTGTTCTGGGAACGGAGGTTGAGAGGCTGGTGGTGCTCGGACTTGTTATACAGGTAGGATGTGATGGGATGAAGTAGATGGAGGTGGGAGCTTTGGGGGGGGGGGTTATGGGAGAGAATTCAGTATGTCCAATGAGGTAAGGCAGGATAGGGGACTGTAATGCAGGTCAGCGGGAAGATGATGAAGAAGTAGTTCCTGTAGGGGGTTGGTGGAAAATATGCAGTATGTCCAAGGTGAGATACAGGAGGGAGACTGTTCTGCGAGTCAGTGGGGAGATACTGTTAGTCAGTGGGGGGACAAAGCAAAAAGTTTCTGTGGTGTATTGCTGGATGTTACTGCTGGATGCTGGTGAGTGTGTCCTCACAGTTGTCTGTCCGTGGAAACGCGTGCGTGAGGATACTCAGGAGGTCGGTGGCTGAGAGCGACGGTAGCCGACTCATGAAACCGGAAACAAAGGGGGAGAAAATCTCCAAGATTGTGTGGTATGTTTAAGTGGCGTGGTAATAGGTGATAAAAGTTGCACTTACAACTGCCCGACTTGGGATGCGTTTGATAGATCTGTTCGAGGCCTGGTGCTGGTCAGGGTTCCCTCAGTGTGCAGCTCAGCTGGTTGCAGGTGGCTAGTGCCGGTGGGTTGCAAGCGTGGGAGACAAGGAGAGGTACAATGTGTAGACTGTACAGCAGATGCGAGAGGGAGTAAAACTGCACTTACAGAGGTCCGATTGTAACAGCGCCTATCATCACATGGACAGGTGTGGATCTATGTGTCTGGGAGTCCCGGTCAATGGTGTCTGCCACTGGTCGGTGGCTCCGTCAGCTGGTGTAGTTCTATGTTTGTGTGTGATGGTGCCTGGTGGAGGGTCTGGGTGCCGTCTCCTGCCGTTCTTCTGCGTGTTGTCTCCCGCTGGTCGTCTGTGACAGTCCGTTGGGACTGCTGTGGTGAGGGATAGCAACCGGTACCATGGGGCTCCCCAGGAGCGGGGAAGCTGAATATGAGTGTCTGTGTTGCCAGATGGTAGAAAAAAAGAAACACTAATTATCGCCACAAAAAAAAGAAAAGCACTGAGAGACAAGCTACACCAAAATAAAAATAAACAAACACAAGCCAACAACAAGGATAAACCCAAAACCACTAGAAACAACTGACACAAAAAACACGGACAAATCACAACAAGACGAACAACAAATACCACAGCAGATATCATTAATCAGTACATACACCCATCCACAATCATTAGCAACAGCAATTTACCAACTGGGAATCACTCCTCACCCACACCCAAAACAACTCAGATCAGCAAAAAACCTATTTTCACAAAATACAATGTGTTGTGGTACCCCGGGTTTACCCCGACAGGGAACTGGGGTGACAAAAAGATAAGAGAGAGGAAGCCAAGCAACTCACCAGTTTGCAGAGCCTGTTGTCGGTCTGAGTGTTCGCTAGAGCCCCTAAAGGTGGGGAAAGACTGGAGCTGGTGGGACTTCATCAGGATACGCACTTTAGAGAAACTCGGAAGAGGAAATGGGACAGAGGGGAATGGATAAGAGAAAGCGTGTAAGAAGCCAAAGTAGTACCAGAAGGGCCTGGACTGTCACAAACAACAAAGAACACAGAACAGACGTGACTGGGAAGACTAGACCGGACAAACTAATAAGACTAACTGGGTGACTCACTCTCACACACACTCACACAGCTGGAACCCCCTAAGGGGTTAACAGAAACAGACAACCAGGGAAAAAATAGGACAGCCCAATTTCTGGCATGCCTGGCAAAGACTGATATTCCTAGTGGAAATCCACACTTTATCACACTTTATCCCTGACTTTAAAGAAGGACGTAGATTGATGTTGGTCAATTCTGGTCTTGGAGACTAGAGCTGCTTTAACAAGGGCTCAATTGACTAGTTTCCAGACGGTTCTAATACGAGTAGCAAAGTGTGAAACATCCGGATCAGAAGAGTGTTCATGTGTATATAACGAGGTGGCCTGAGGGTGGTAGCCCGAAAGACAAAAAAACTGAGAAACTCTGGTGGCTGAGTGAGTGTAGTTATTGTAAGCAAATTCTGCAAATCGAATATTATTGGCCCAGTTCTTTTGAGAGGAAGATGAGAAACATCGTAGATATTGTTCCAACACCTGGTTGACCCTTTCGGTTTGTCCATTGGACTGGGGATGATGGGGCTGATTCAGAGATGCGATTGCGAAAAGATCGCAAATATACGCATCTACGGTTAAGATCTTAGCAGGTTCCAGCCCACTGCATAAAGAGTCACTCCCCTTGCAAACAGCGGTGGATCTTAAACTTAGACCACCATTGACTAGCCCTAACTCTGCGCTGGCAGTTGAGATCTTAAGTGATGTAGTAGCGTATATTTAAGATCCCAAGTGTCAGCCCGCGCCCACTTTCCCTCATTTCCCTGCCTCCCCCCGCCCATTTCCATGCAAATCCTTAAGATCTTAAAGATTCGCAGCACTTAAGATCTTAAGTGCTTGCGATCGATTCACACTTACGATCTTAGCGAATTTACGCTACTAACCGCTACGTACATGGCGTTGCACTATTACTACGCATGCGCAGTTTTGCAAATTTTCTAAGATCCTAAATATACTCTCCTAAGTGCCGTGGAAATCGTATCTCTGAATCAGGCCCGATACCCCGAGGAGAGACTGAATTTGATGTGTAGTAGATTGCAAAAGGCTCTCTAGAATTTAGCTACGAACTAAGAGCACCGATCAGAGACGATATCCCAAGGCAGGCCATGTAATCTGAAGATGTGTTTGAGAAAAAGGTCAGCTAGCAATTTTGCGGATGGTAAACCAGACAATGGAATAAAATGAGCCATTTTACAAAATCTGTTAATGACTACCCAGATGGTGGTGAAACCTGAGGAGTTGGGAAGGTCTGTGATAAAGTCCATGGACAAGTGTGTCCACAGACACTTGAAGACAGACAGGGAGTGGAGGGGACAAATATGGGAACATCTGGGGTACTTGTTTTGAGCGCAGATGATAAAGGCATTAACAAAATCTTCAACATCTCTAGACATGGCCTGCCACCACACAGATCTAGAAAGCAGCGACAGAGTCCTTTGAATCCCGAAATTACCTGCAGATTTGGAGGCGTGACATATATGCACATGGGTAAAGACGGTTATCAGTAGGATTGAGTTGGGAAAGAACTGCCCCTGCACCGACATCAAAAGCGTCAACTTCCACAACAAAGGGCCGATCGGGATTTGGGTGACGGAGAATCGGAGCCATGTTGAAGGCAATTTTCAGCGCCTTGAAGGAATCCACAGCTTTGGCAGGCCAGTTGCAAGTATCCGCTCTTTTTTTAGTGAGATCAGAGATGGGGGTTTACTAACACCGAGAAGGAACGTATAAATCTTCTGTAAAAATTTGCAAAGCTGAGAAATCTTTGGATGGCTTGAAGATCCGAAGGTTGTGCCCATTCCAGAATGGTGCGGACTTTGGCAGGGTCCATAGCGAAACCTCGAGGCGAGATGTGGTAACCCAAGAACAGTACTTCTGTGACTTCAATTCTCGCATTTCTCCAACTTTACATAAAGTTGATTTTCACAGAGTTTCTGAAGAACATGGCGTACCTGTAGACGATGTTCCTGCAAAGAACGTGAGTAGATCAGAATGTCATCCAAGTACACGATTAAGAAGGTGCCCAAGAAATCCCTCAAGACATCATTAATTAGGTCCTGAGATACAGCAGGGGCGTTACAGAGGCCAAAGGGCATCACTAAATACTCATAGTGCCCTGAGTTTTCCCCTTTGCGGATTCGGATAAGATTGTAGGCTCCTCATAAATTAAATTTTAGTATACACAACCGCATCTTTAAGTCTATCAATTAAATCAGAAATGAGAGGTAGAGGATACTTGTTTTTTACTGTAATTTTGTTCAGAGCTCTGAAGTTGATACAAGGAGCGAGCCATCTTTCTTAGAGATGAAAAAAACGTGCTCCCATGGGAGAGCGGGAAGGATGGATGAATCCTTTTTGAAGATTCTCTTTAACATAGTCGTTCATGGCTTTAGTTTCCGGTATAGACAGTGAGAAGAGACGGCCCGTGGGATAGGGAGAATCAGGAATTAAATCTATTCCACAGTCATATGGACAATGAGGGGGAAGTTTCTCAGCTTCCTTCTTGGAGAAAACGTCAATAAAATCGATATAGTGAGATGGAAGGGAACTCACATCCAAAGAGGTCTGACGTATGGGTAATGAAAGATAGGATTTACAGGAATCATTCCAGCAAATTATCTCCCCTTTTGTCCAGTCAATGACGGGATTATGTTGAAATAACCAGGGATGTCAGTACCACTTTGGCAGCAAGAGAGGAGAACATGTAGAACTGGATGACTTCTGAATGGAAGGCCCCAATCAAAAGCTGAACTGGTTCGGAGATAGCTGAAATAGGTCCTCCGGGCAGAGGCTCCCCGTTGAGGCCGCATGCAAAAATTGGAGGTGATAAGCGAAGGATGCTGATTCCCCATTTTCTGGCCGATTCAATTTCCAGGAAGTTCCCAGCTGCTCCGCTGTCTACAAATGCTTGAACCTTGATGGAGGAGTCATTGACTTTAATCAGGACCGATAATAATAATGAATTCTTGGCGGAAATAAGATTCTGGGCCAGATGGATCTTCTCCACATTCATCTGGTTTGGTCGTTTCCCGACGGCTTCACCTTTTTAGGACAATTATCTGTCATGTGGGCCTTTCCACCACAACATAAGCCAAGAGTCCAAGATTACGTCGTCGCGCTTTCTCCATTCTGGAAAGCCGGAAAGAACCAATTTGCATAGGTTCATCATCAGGAATAGAAACACAAGGTGGCGAAGTGGTGGCAGTGGGAAAGACGAGCTTTTTCAAGCTTGCGTTCTTTAAAGCGTTGATCTATCTTGTTTATTTGAATAACATGACAATGCAAAATACAACAGGACTGAAAGGAACATATTCATCCTGCTCAGAGTTTAGCTGAGGCTTGTAAGGCTAAGCATACTAAACAAACATATCAATATTAATCCTGTAGGTGAGACAAATAACAAACTACTATGTTAATAAGGGCATAAAGAAAGAGAAGGCGAAGAAAGGAAGGGGAGGGGAAGTAGAAGTGCTGAACAATAGTACATGCTCCAATATTTATCAAGGCTGACATCTTTTCTCTGACTACAACCAGACCAGTTTAACTCTTCCTAGTCCCTACATATCACGGGTACCACAAATTGTCCTAAGAGGGAGTCCCGGGGCCGTCTCGGGTTCTTGACGGGGTGCTCTTTATCCGAGAGTAATCAGGGGTTAGTTCGAATTCCATCCAAGCAAACCAGGTGTCTCGGAATTCTGGGTACAGTCCATTAGAAGTCGATATGAGGTCGTCCATCAGCATGTATTGGTCTATCTTTCTGTACCAGTCTTTCAATGTGGGGGATACGGGCAATTTCCATCTGGCTGGTATATCAGCTTTGGCTGCATTATTTAAATGCTTCAGGAGGGATTTCTTATAAATTTTGAAAGGGATGTCTGAAAGGGATAGGAGCCAAAACTCCGGGCCGTGGGGGACCGTGGATTGTGTTACCTTACACGCTGTCGCCTTCACCTCACGCCAGAAAGTGGAAAGACCAGTGCAGTCCCACCATATGTGTAGGTATGTGCCGGATCTCCTGCGATCCCTATCTTTATATTGGAAGTTAATCCATATAAAGCAACCTCAAAACTGTTGCAATCCTAAGATAAATAAATACATACATTTCTACCTTGCTCCACTACTGTCCGTGTCCGGTGACCGTGGATTGTGTTTCCTTACACGCTGTCGCCTTCACCTCACGCCAGAAAGTGGCAAGACAAGGGCAATCCCACCATATGTGTAGGTATGTGCCGACGTCTGCTTGGCAGCGCCAAGGGTAGGTTGGGATGAACCGGTGGATCAAGGAGGGCACCCTATACCATCGACATAAGACCTTAAACTGGATCTCCACTACAGAAATGCTGAGGGAACACTTGGATGTAACTAGAAATATCTTACCCCAATCTGTCTTTGTGTCTGATACAAAGAGACCATCAACTATCTGCTTATATATTTTGGAGAGTAAGCGTGTTGGAGCTGACTCCATGGAACAGAGGTCTTCAAATGGCGTCAATGGACGACTCCACCTCGAGAGCGGGCCACCCTGCATCAGGTAGTGTCTAACTCCTAAATATTTCCAGAAGTCTGATGTCGGAAGGGAGAACCGATCTTGGACTTCTTGGAAAGACAGAAGGGCCGCCCCCGTACCAGCCGCCGAGCCTGGAGACCGTCCTCCGTGGGCCAGTGTGAAAAGTTTCTAAGACTCAGGCCTGGAAGGGAAATTGCTGTTGTGTATGAGTGGGGTAAATGGTGAGTGAATTGAGGAGAGTTCAGCTTTTGTGCGGGTGTGTTTCCAGCAGGTGAGCGTAGGTTGTAAAGTGGGGTGTCGAATGTGGGGTAGTGTAGGGAGCCAAGGGAGTTACATTAGGGGAGCGGGAGCTTTCTCTGATTCTAGGTCTTTCCATTGTTTAAGTGTGGTCGGTTTCGACCACTCTGGTAAGCAAAGCCACCCAGTGATAGCCTTGCACAAAAGGGAGTTGAAGCCCACCTTTTAGTTTACTGCGATACAAGACGTCTACCTTAAATCTGGGAAGCTTACCTTGACAAACAAATGTTTTGATCAGTCCCTGAGCTATTTTAAAAAAAGATGAAGGAATATGGATGGGAAGAGTTTGGAAAAGGTAAAGAATACGGGGGAGCACGTTCATTTTGTGTCACAAACTGCGAAGAATGTTGGCACCTGCCACGGGTTTCCAGGGAAGCAACAGATGAGCAGGAGTGAAGTGAAATAATGTTTGACTTTAATAGTGATGGTAGCACAAGACAGGAGTAAGGGGTAACCAATAATAGTGAACAGCCTTTGGATCAAGGAGGCAGAGGGACCATGGGGAATGGATGAGTGATAGTGAGGATAAGAGTCTGTGAGCAGGGGTTCACACTGACAGGTGTGACAAGGTAGCAAATAGTGAGATTGAGGTTGATTGGATGAGAAGGCTGGATAGCACTGTGGAATGGACCAGGACTGGATCAGGACTCAGGCGAGACTGGATGCAGGATTGAACCAGGACTTGACTGGATGCAGGGTTGAAGTACTGGGTTGCACTTGATTGGCATGCTGGGGTGCGCCGTGCTGGCGTTTCCGGACTGGGGTGCGCCGGACTGGCGTGCTGGGAGGAGCTGGACCACAAGACTACTGGACCGGACTGCGAGGACCACGGCACTGGAACCAGAAAAGGACCCAGGACATAGGAACCGGGATGGCAGGACCAGGACGACAGGACCCGAACCCACAGAGAAGGCACTGGATCAAGACTGCAATCTGCACGGCACTGGATCGGAGTCAGCAAGGCACAGGACCGGAGTCGGCAAGGTACAGGACCGGAGTCTGTCTGCAAGGCACTGGACCGGAGTCTGTCTACAAGGCACTGGACCGGAGTCTGTCTACAAGCACTCGACTGGAGTCTGCAAGGCACAGGACTGGAGTCTGCAAGGCACTGGACTGGAGTCTGCAAGGCACTGGACTGGAGTCTGCAAAGCACTGGACTGATGAATCAGGACAGCCAGCTTCATGAAGACCAGGTACCTGGGCACTGGGGATAGAGTGCACAGGGTTTAAATAGAGCGCCCTGTGCACCGATTGGCTGGAGGACTGGAGAAGAGGATCCTCATTGGCAGTTCAGCATCACATGAGTATTCCAAGATGGCGGCGCCCACGGACCAGAGGCACCGCTGATCCTGGCGCCAGAACACACGTGGGACGCCAGCTGAAGATGCATGGTCAGGCTTGGTAAGTATAGGAGACTGTCACTGTGCAGTGACAGTATCTGAAATCCAAAGCTGCAGCACCGCAGGGAGAAGACCGCTGCCAGGAAGACGTCTGACAGGGTAAGGGGGCACCTTGTTTCCAATATGTTTCAGGCTCCCCGGTGAGGGCGCAGACCGTTTTGATTATATTAATCCTGCCAATCCAGGAAAACTGTTTCGCCGTCCAGGCTGACAGGTCTTTTTCAATTTTATTGAGGAGAGGAGGGAAGTTTGCTGGGAAGAGTTGGGTTGGGTCGGGGGTGAGATTGATACCTAGATATGTCAATTTGGCATGTTCCCATTTAAAGGGGAAGTTCTGTGCTAATGCCTCTTGGTGCTGGGGCGATAAGGTGATGCTCATAGCAACCGACTTGTCCATGTTAACTCTGAAATTGGAGAGATGGCCGAATTGCTGGAAGTGTTTTAGCAAAGTGGGCAGGGACGTCCGTGGGCTAGTTAGGGACAGTAAGAGATCGTCAGTGCTAATTGTATTACCTGTTACAGATCTGAATGCCCCTGACATCTGGATCCATACGGAGCGTGAGCGCAAGGGCTTCCATGGTGAGAACGAAAAAAGGGGGGAAAGGGGGCAACCTTGGCGCGTCCCATTGGATATCTGGAATGACTCAGAGAGACCCCCATTTGTCCATACTCTAGCCGAGGGGGAGGAGTATAGAACCCGGATCTTCCCTACGCACACGGGCCCCAATCCCAGATGGCCCAACACTCCAAAGAGGAAATCCCAGTCCACCCTGTCAAACGCCTTCTCAGCGTCAGTCGAGAGTAGGATTGTCGGGATTTTTCGGAGCCTGACAAGGTGGACTAAGTTAATGAGTTTGGTCATGTTGTCTCGTGCCTCACACCCGGTACAAATCCAACTTGGTCATTATGTATGACTGAGGTGAGAATTAAATTTAATCTATTCGCAATTAATTTAGCGAAGATTTTACCGGTAATATCCAAATTAAGAAGAGATATGGGGCGGTAGCTTGGGCACCGGGCTGGGTCTTTACCTGGTTTAAGGATTACGGCAATATGCGCCGAGAGGGATTGAGGTGAGAACGGTTTAGTGGGGGGAGACTTCATTAAAGGCTGCCAGCATCGTGGGAAGGAGCTCACTACCCAGGAACTTGTGATAGGATGCAGTGTACCCGTCTGGGCCCGGGCTCTTCCCGTTAGGGAGATCCTTAAGTACCGCTGCCAGCTCTTGCGCGGTAAAAGGCAATTCAAGAGATTCCTGGATAGCGGTAGTGATAGGAGGAAAATTACAAGCCGTTAGGTATTCAGAGATTTTGGCGCATTTGAGTTCCACCTCAGCTCGTGCTAGTGGAGGTGAGAGGTTGTACAAGGCTGAGTAATATTCCTTGAAGTTACTTGCAATAGCTTTGTCTATAGAAAGAGTAGTCCCGGCTGGGGTTTTGATTGATGGGATGAACGTGTTAGCCCGTTGAGCCCTAAGCGACCTAGCGAGCATCCTACTTGGTTTGTTGGCCCACTGGTAAAACTTAGACTTACACCGAAGTAGAGCATGCTTGGATTGGTGATGAAGGAGGGCTTTTAGTTCTTGTCCGCAGAGTTAGGGTTGCTCAATGGTGGTCTAACTTTAAGATCCGCCGCTGTTTGCAAGGGGAATTACTATTTAAACAGTGGGCTGTAAACTGCTAAGATCTGAACTTAGTTGCGTATATTTGCGATCTTTTCGCAGTCGCATGAATCTGAATCACCCCCTTCAAGTGTAACTAGGACTGGGGCATGATCGGACCATGTGATGTTCCCTATTGATGCGTCCATGAGGTGTTGGAGTTTGGAGTGTGATAGAAAAATGTAGTCGATTCGTGTATATGTGGAGTACCTGCGGGAGTAGAAGGTGTAATCCCTTCCAGTGGGATGGACAAGGCGCCAGGCATCGACAAGCTGGTGCTCGTGGAGGACCCGTCTGATTCCTCGCTGGTCTCTCTGGGAGGAACTTGGTGCACCCGAGGTGGAGCGTTGATCTATCTTGATAGACAATTTCATCAGATCTTCCAAAGCCTCTGGGGCTGGATACTGGATCAGAGCATCCTTGACATGTTCGGCCAATCCAAGACCAAACTGTGAACGCAGAGCTGGATCATTCCATTGACAGCGAGTTGCCCAGGTACGAAATTCCCCAGCGCATTCTTCAACAGATCTGTGGCCCTGACGGATTGAACAGATCTTAGCTTCAGCGGATGCTTCCTGATCCGGATCGTCATAAATTACTCCCATGGCGGCAAAGAAACTGTCAACTGAATGTCGGGCTGGATGAGGAGGGTCCAATAAAAATGCCCAGGATTGAAGTTCTCCTTGAAGAAGGGAGATGATCAGTCCTACCCTTTGGGTTTCAGAGCCTGACGCATTAGGTCGTAGTTGAAAATAGAGGAGACAGCTGTTCTTAAAGAGGCGATAGGTGGAACGGTCTCCAGAAAAGCGATTCGGAAGGGGAGCTTTGACATCCTGAATGGGAGCAGGAGGTTCAGCCTGGACTGGGTTAACATGGAGAGCGGCAATCACCTGATCCTGGTTCCTTGGTGGTCAGGTTCTGGACCATCTGACCCAAGTGCGACACTTGGGTGATTAGTGCTTTGACGGCCTCTGAGACGGCGGGATCCATTAAGCACTAATAGGGTAGGTAGAAAGGATAAGGAGGCACTGAGGAGCAATAAATACAGCAGACAAGGATATAGTGGGAAAGACCAATACAACTAAACTGTAGCTCAAATTTCTCAATATTATTTTTTTTTGGGCTGGTTATAATGTTGTGGTACCCCGGGTTTACCCCAACAGGGAACCAGGGTGACAAAAAGGTAAGAGAGAGGAAGCCAAGCAACTCACCAGTTCGTAGAGCCTCATGTCGGTCTGAGTGTTCGCTAGAGCCCCTGAAGGTGGGAATAGACTGGAGCTGGTGGGACTTCGTCAGGATACGCACTATAGAGAAACTCGGAAGAGGAAATGGGACAGAGGGGAATGGATAAGAGAAAGCGGGTAAGAAGCCAAAGTAGTACCAGAAGGGCCTGGACTGTCACAAACAGCAAAGAACACAGAACAGACGTGACTGGGAAGACTAGACCGGACAGACTAACAAGACTAACTGGGTGACTCACTCTCATACACCCTCACACAGCTGGAACCCCCTAAGGGGTTAACAGAAACAGACAACCAGGGAAAAAATAGGACAGTACAAAATTGGATGGAACACTAAGGAGGGAGAGAGAGGGACTGAGAGACACAATGAAAACAAGGCAAGGAAATGGGCAGGAATAACCTAGGGCACTCAAGAACAAGAAAAGCATCCAGACTGGCACAGTAACGCTAGAGAGAAACTATAACCAGCACCTGCTGAAAGTGCTGGAGACTATTTAAATAAGAGCTGGCCAATGAGAGAATGCAGAGAGCGCGCCAACACTAGGGACTGGTGTTGCTGCGGCAACCAGGATGCCTGCAGAGTGGAGCCCACAGAAAAAGAAAAAGAGTGTCTGCGTTTCCCTGGCACAGCTCCGGAAGACAGCAGAGAGCCAGGGAGAAGAGGAACGGATGCCAGGCCCGGAGGAGAGACAGATGGTGAGCAGGGAGACGCTGAGAGGTGAGTATAGGAGAGGGGAAGTGGAGGCCCGCTGTCAGCATGCAACGCTGTTGGTGCTGGCTAATACAATGAAATGAGTAAAACCATGCAATAAACACTCAAAAACCACTGGCACATTTTAATGAAAGACAAACTGATGGCACCCATCCTTGGACCCCACCCTAACATAGTTTTCAGAAAAGCACCTAACCTCCAGTTAAAACTAGTCAAAAATCATATAAAGGAAGATACCACATAAACATGGCTCACCGCCACAAAAGGGTTCTTACATTTTGGCACCTGCCAAGGCTGCACAACTTTAGGCTATCATCAAACCAAAGCTACCACATCCATCACTTCCTCCGTGAACAAGCAGTCTTTCAATATAAACCATCACATATCCTGCTCATCCAAAAATTTAATTTATTTGCTACAATGCCCTTGCGGATTACAATAATAGGAAGAACAATAACAAGAACCTTTGAAAGTTAGGATAGGAGAACACGTTCGTAACATCCGCAAGGGCTATACTCAGCATAGTGTGTCAGAACACTTCAGAACTGCCCACAATCAGGATCCCAAATCCCTACAATTCTTAGGGATTGACAAAGTACAGAAAGACTGGAGAGAAGGGGACTTCATTAAACACATCAACAAAAAAGAAATACAATGGATGTATAATCTAAAGACTTTGGGCCTGATCCAGACCTACGAATGAGAGCGGAGTGTATTACAGCTGCAGCGTAAAAACTTTCACTCCCACGACACTCCCCTTACCTTCTTTTCATTAAGCCCGCTGAACCCTACCCTAACTTTTCCCTGTGTTCGTACGTATTTTCGTAGGGGGCTAAGAACGCCCATACTGTACAATTTAAATGGCTCCCCCCCGCCTACATTCCTTAACTCCAGCATCCGTACTAAGTTTGTAATATAAACACGCCCTGTCGTCGGAAAAAACGCAAACAATACGGACGCCAGAATCGCCGCTACGAAAAGGTCTTTGGTACGACCGGAAGTTGTCACTATGCACATGCGCAGTACGTTTTTTCTGCCGTTTTTACGCTTACGATCAGCGTTAGCTCGCATGCGAGTTTAGGACTGGATCAGGCCCTTTGGGCCTGATCCTGACTTAAGCTTGTGTGCGGGTATACAGCGGTCGTATGCGTAAAAACGTCCATTTGCACTTACTGCGCATGTGTGGGGCAGATGATACGCTCATGTTACGGTCTGAAAATCTTTGCGTATGGGCCTTAATCGTAACCGATTCGTATTACCGATCATGGGGCATGCCTGCCATACGAAAGCCGTAACCACGCACCGAGGGCGGGGTGAAGGCATTTAAATTGTACAGTATGGGCGTGCTAGCATCGTTAATATGCATTGAACGTACACTCGTGTTAGATGCCGCATGGTCACCTGTTCCCCGACGCCATCTTCAGCTCCCTGCGTGCCTTCCCTCTGCATGCCGTCACGTAAGCGGACGGCATGCAAATTAGCCACATGGACCCACTCTCCTCACCTTCCTGGCGTGGACTCCGGCGATGCGTTCTGGTTACTTAGCAACCAGAACGCTATCTCTCCCTCTCACGTGGCGCACTCTTTCTATTGGCCCGGTCATGCTACTATGGTTAATACTGATGCCCAAATACCTCAGGAGGCTGGTTCCCAATATGGCTCTCTGATTGGCCAGCCTCTCACGTAAATAGACCTGCGCCTGCACTTGTTCCCCTACGGTTATAGCGTCTGCTGCCCCGTGCTTCTGTCTTTATCTACCTCTCTTATCTTCTCATTGTTATCTATTGCTATCTTGAGTGCCCCATCATAGTCCTTCCTGGTTCCTGTCTATAATCCATTTGTGTCATTGCCTTTATCTCTCCTTGTTGTTTATCCCTATTTGTATTAACCTAGTCCTCTCTTGACTGCTTGTTAGTGTTATCCCTTAGGGGATCTCCTGCTGGTGTGAGTGATGTGTGAATCTCCTGGTTAGTCTTGTGTGTCTGTCCAGTATTGTCCTTCCAGTTTGTCTGTTCTGTGTTCATTGTTGTTTGTTCAATACAGTCCCTTCTGTACTGCTTCACCCACTTACCTACTTCGTTCATCCATTCCCTCTTGGTCCCATTTCCTCCTCCGGGTTTTCTCTAAGGTGTGTATCCTGAAGAAGTCTCACCAGCTCCAGTCTATCCCCACCATCAGGGGCTCTAGCGAACACTCAGATGGACGCAGGCTCTGCATATTGGTGAGTGACCCGTTTCTTCTCTCTCCTTGTCTTAGGTCACCCTGGTACTCAGTCAAGGTAAAACCAGGGTACCTTAACAGCACGGCCGCGGGTACGAACATAAAAGTTAGGGTAGGGTTTGCCGAGCGTATGAAAGCTAAACTAGGTACGAGCAAGGGGAATGCCTATTGCCGTGCATCGGTGGTATGTTTGGCGTAAATACGCTACGCACAGGAGCGTAGGTCTGGATCAGGCCCTTTGTCACCAAGGTCTAAAAATAAACCTGGCAATCAACACCATCCTATAACTCAAATATCTGCAACCCTCGCATCCTCTCCAACACACAGGTTGGGGGTTTAATTCCCCTTCTTTACATCTGTTAACATGTTCCTATCAGTTCACACTACTCCCCCTCACCCTTCTATCAAATCACAGTACGCCTCCTCTCAATCTCCGCCCTTCGCCTCTCTCCAGCCCCTCCGTTGTTCCTGGCTCCTCCCTACCCTGAGGACAGCCCGTTGCCAGCCCCCCTTCGCCCTCTCCTGTCAATCCTCCCCTAGCCACTCCAACCCCCTATATATACCCCCCACTTCATAGACACCAACACACCCTTGAGAAACGCATTGGCCGCCCACTCAAGTATTGTATCATTGTTCCAATAACCAAGTTTGCATCCATTGCCCTGCATCGTTCCTACTTCCTCTCTTTCACCCATACACCTCCCAGGATACCCTCTGGCCACACAAACACTCATATTCGGCTTCCCCGCTCCTGGGGAGCCACGTGGTACTGGCTGTTTTCCCTCACCACAGCAGCCCCAACGGACCATCACAGATGATTAGCAGGAGACAACACGCAGAAGAGCCGTGAGAGACAGCACCCGGACCCTCCACCCAGCACCAACACGCACAAACAGAGAACTACACCAGCTGACGGAGCCGCCGACTAGAGGCAGACACCATTGACCGGGACTCCGAGATGCACAGATCCACACTTGTCAATGTGACAATAGGCACTGTTACATCCGGACCTCTGTAAGTGCAGTTTTACTCCCTCTTGCATCTGCTGTACAGTCTACACATTGTACCTCTCCTTGGCTCCCACGCTTGCAACCCACCGGCACTAGCCACCTGCAACTAACTGAGCCGCACACCGAGGGAATCCTGATCAGCACCAGGCCTCGAACGTATCTATCAGACGCATCCCAAGTCGGGCAGTTGTAAGTGCAACTTTTATCATCTATTACCACGCCATTTAAACATACTACACAATCTTGGAGCTTTTCTCCCCCTTTGTTTCCGGTTTCCTGAGTCGGCTACCACCGGCTACCGCCTTTAAGACCGCGTGCACGCAATTTACGTAGCGAAACGCTACATAAATAGCGTACAATAATTTCTACGCATGCCCAGTAACTTCAATTGGTTAGTTACGGATGGAAGGCCACAGAAGACGGAGGTCTGAATACGGGCCTTAATGTGGGATTATTAGCGCAGTTGTATGTGTTTGTTTTTCTAATAAAAAAAGGGGTATATCACTTTAAAAGCGCTGATGTTTCCAATGCAGCAGTCCTCAACCTCACAAGGGTCGCAACCTCAAATAGTACAAAGCAATAGAACATAATAGGAGGAAAGCGTTGTGGGTGTGGACAATCAATCTTAATAACATATAAATTAAATAGGGATAAAATTTATATTTAATATCAGGAGCGGCAACCAGGTTCAAAAGTCACCTAATAAAGTCTCTATTATTTTCCACTGGTATAAGAAGATGCAGAAAGGAGTAAAGAGAGTCACTCCAAAACCTCAATCCATATTTCTCAGATATAAAAAACAAGCCTAATCTTAAAAAATTTTTTATGGGCATCCATTCCATGTAAGAAAAAAGAGAAAACAGAATTAAGTACACATTCAAGAAATAAATAAATAAATGAATAGGTTGGAAACTGATACCAGGTACCAAATATAAGGACACTGTAATATGGTTGTAAAATGATATCTTTACTATGATACAATTGATAAAACATGTGCTACATAAAAAGTAAACACCTCATGTGCATATGTAATGAAAGTCTGCCCATAAACCAAACAGAGATCTGTACCCTAGAGACAGTGAGGCTGATCAGGTGGTCCGTACTGAGTACCGACGGGACATCCAGAGCATCTACGAGCAGTCCTAGTAGTGGATCTTCCGCACCAGTGGAGAAAACTTGTGCTTCGGGCGCCTTCACCTTCTAAAGTCACTTAACGCGTTTCGGGCTCCCCCCTTTCTCAAAAGTGCTGTTTTTTCTTGTTTGCTTTTCTTGCTGGGCATGGCGAGCCATTTTTTCAGCCAGTAATGGTGGGTAACAAGTTATTTTATTGTTAAATGTCATTCTGGTTGGTGCCTAAGGTTATCTACTGTTATTTTTATCCTCTTGTTATTGTGCCTCTTTGCTGCAGTGTGTAGTTAACCCCTTGTGCTCCTGCCTGCTCCTCCTTTCCCTATTCCCTCTGTCTCTTTGCGCTCCTGTTTATTTCTATGAGAGAGTGCCCTTGTGATTTCACTGTCTGTCATGGTGCTGTATGTCTGTCCCCTGTTTGTCCTCTCTTACACACACGCATAGGAGCTGCCGCTGAGGGAGGGCCGCAACCTGCTGGGTGTACTACAGCCAAGCATAACCTCACCATCAGAAGCTCTAGTGAATTCCAGGCCCCAGTTAGACTCTACACCCTGGTGAGTGGTTTCCGTTTCTCCTTATCATAACACTAGGGCCCTTATGTGGCACCCAGCCTATGTGAAATCATCTTAATTGCAATAGCTATTTCTGCATTACTGAGTATATTGGCATAGCAAGCTTTCTCGATCTACCAAATTCTTACCTTTTCTATGGTCGTTGTGACCTGAATATGTCTCCAAAAAGAATTAGACTACCTAACTACTACAGTTCACTTAGATCTAGGCCAGATGAAGAAGCCATGGGATTCTCGAGTAAAGAATCCCTATTCTCCCTATCCCCTCTTTGCCTCTCAAAGGAGGACCCTTCCTCTCTCCAGGTTAGAATCTGGTAAATCCATGAACCAGCTTCTTTAAAATCCAACTGTCAACATCAAAGAAACAGATAGAAATTACTGAGGTTGGAGGGTGAACAGGCAAAATGGAGGATTTAGTGGTCTCACACATACAGTCTGCTCAGGACACACAGGTCTTTGAGAACTGAAATTGCTGTACTTCAAGATAAAGTTGCAGATATGGAGAATAGGGCCTGGAGAAATAACATTAAGAAGCAAGGCATACCAGACTCGATCCCAAATTCTGAGTTGATGAACTTTGTATTAACACTGTTTTGAATGCTAATCCCTTCAGCAGATTGATCAAATACATAGTCTTCTGAAACCCAAATCTGCCCAGGGGTCTGTGTTCGACCATATGTTACTACGAGTCCACCTGTTCCACTTTTAAGAGTCAGATCCTGAGAATAGCAAGAGCAGCCGAGGGTACAGATCTCCTTGGTAGCCTTTAGCTGTTTCTGGATTTTTCTGCTGTTACGATTACCAACCATCACCCAGTTACTACAGCTCTCAGAGATAACAAGATATCGCATCAATGGTGACATCTGGTTAAACGCCTCATTCAGTGTGAGGGCTCAACGTACAGTATCTCGTAATTAAAAGCAGGCCTCACACTGCTGCAAGAGTGGGACATTCCAGTTACAGTTCCAACCTCTCCAGTGATATTGGAGTGGACAAAGGCAACCTAACAACCTAACAAGTGATGGGATTCTCCTTTCCATTGGATAATGCAACTATACTTAAAAAAATAAATAAAACTAGTTTAGATTAGAATGAAATTGTATTTTATGTTATAATTCTGACATATAGTGTTATCAGTCTTCAGATAAGGTTGGCCTGTTATATATAGTTTATTTGAACCCTTGATTCAGATGGAATTGCTTAAATAATATTTTAGATGGTTATTTAAGTGTTACACACTGCAGTGTGTAATCATGTCTCTGTACTTTAGCTGGGTACTCCGGTCCTGATTTCCCCTGCAGCATTTCTCCCTGCTAGGGAACCTGCTTAATCATCCAACAGCTGGATTACCTTAGCCTTCTTGTCATGTGCATTCAGCAACCAATGGGGATGTGGCTCTCTCTTTAATTAGCTGCCACCTGTTACAGTCTCTGCTGGTCATAGCTTCTAGTTTCTGTTTGCATCAGTGGCATGCTTTCTAGCCCATAGCTTTCAGTTTAGCTTCTAGCTTTCTGCTCATAGTTTCCTGCTCTAGTGTCTCAGTCTGTCTTGCCTGCAGTTTGTGATCCCTGTGTTTGCCTTCCAAGTCTCCTTCTGTGTCTTCTCTATTGTCCAGCCTGCCCTATCCAGTCTGCCTCTTGTCTGGTTGTGAGTGAGAGTAAGTGTTTTCCTGTTAGTTGGTTCTCAGTCTGTCTGTCTGCTACTTACCTCTGGCTCTTAGAGTCTCTGCTATTCTATTTTCCTCTCTGGCACATAGTGCCTTGCCACAGAATACTCTTACCCTTCACTATATCTAACACAGCACTATGCCTACCTGTGCAGTACTTGCCTCTGGCACATAGTGCCTTGCCTCAGTATACCTTTACTCTGCACTAAATCTATCACAGCGTTTGTACCTACCCATGTAGTACTTTCCTCTGACACAGTGTTGTTCTGCCCTTGGTACATAGTACCACAGTTGCTTCACTTACCTATGGCACACTGTGCCTCTGCATTGCTTGTTTACCCTACTGTACTTACCAGTACTTCCTGTACCAGTCCTATATATGTTTAAAGCCTTATTCTTTCTCTGTATAGTAGTTTCCTCCTTTTACTTTGGTCTGATTGCTCTGAGTGGTTGTGTTCCTTACCTGTCTGCACTAAGGGTGTATTCTTTCCTATCTTCACACACGGTACTCCAGGGGTCGTGACCTACTACTTGGGGCGCAGCCAAGCCCAACCCCACCACCAGGGGCAATGGTGAACACCACCCGAAGGTAGACCTCACATCCTGGTGCTACTGTGTCACACCCTAACATTTACCTTGTGTCTGTCTCAGCCTTGCCTGTCTGTATTTTACCTACAATCTGTACCTGAAATAAATCTTATTGTTCACAGTGACTTCTGCATTTCCATGTACCTAGCCGCAGTTATTCATAACATTAAGTACCTTACAGTTTTATCTGTATTCTACTTTGTTTCAGCAGATGCACAATTCTCATTAATTAAGCTCATAGTTTTCATGTTAATTACTAGTTTTCAATGGTTGTCACATAGGTGGGGGCTTTAAAAGCTACCCCCCTCATGCTGTATTTGTTGCCACTAAGTTCCCTTAGCGGCATAAATTTTGACTCCATCAAACAGGTCATTTCAGTTTATTCCTGTTGCCCTTTGTAACACTATGTTGACAGAGTTGTACAATGCTTAGCAAGTTCAGAACCCTATGGTGAGGAAAATTCTACTCTTGCACCAGATTCTTTGATGCCTATTGTTCATGGCTTCCTACACTAGTTTAGCCAGGCATCTTTCTACAAGTTGAATGTGTCCAAGTCAGAGCCTTCCGCATTAAATTTCCAAACCCGATTAAGTCTAAACTAATAAATAGATAGAAATAAGTGTGCAAAAGGGACAATAGTTTGTATTTAGGCATCAAATTCTTCCAGATACCTCCCTGGTCTTAAACTGAAAATACTTGTTCCTTCTAGACCAGTGATTCCCAAACTGCGCTGCGGCTCCCAGGGGTGCCGCGACGCTCTCACTGGGGTGCCTATTTCCTATTGTATTCTATTGTATTTTAGTCTTAGGGGTGCCTTGAAAAAATATATGGAGACCCTAAGGGTGCCTCGAACTGAGAAAATTTGGGAACCACTGTTCTAGACCAAGTCTATGAACTAGGGATGGGAATCATTTGATGTTACATCTGAACCATCTGTCAGATGGTTCCAATGGTCAATGTTTAATCCTGCGATGGTTAGGATCCAATGTTTCTTCACCATCGCTAATATTCTAAACCAATGTTTTCCTGGTATTTTCAGATTTTTTGTAGGTGACATGGTGTGCCTGCATTGACTACTGCCAGCTGCACTCACTGCTTTGGGCAGCTGGTTGGTTCTCTCCATGTCTTGTATTCACAACAACTAACATACTAAACCACTAAGATTCTGGAGTCTAAAGGAACTAACATACCCAAATCTGGACAAAACAGAGAGACAGTATGCAACAACCATTGCCACTTTGGTACTTTTAGAACTGTTTTCTGAAGCTGGTTAAATTAAAGTTAAACCAAGAATAGAAATAAGGGGAAGTGACTTTCAAAATTGCTTTTTGTGCGGACTTGTGTACCAATTTCAAGTGCAAAATTCTATGGATTGGATTCTCTCTATTTTCAGATAATTATTCTAATATTCTCCTCCCAGGGTGTATTTTATTCCCTGTAATTTAATCTACTTTAATAGTATACTACTATATTGCCAAAGAAAAATAAAACAAAAAACACCCAGTTTCAATGTTTGCTGTACTGTATATACAGTTTTTTTTATTTCTAAATATTAGACTTCTGCAACTGATGCAACTCAATCTTCATGTTTTCCTTTCATCAACAAGTTTGATTTATCCCAATAATGTGTTTTACTGATAAGGATGATTTCAGAAGTTTTTAAGTGTTTTATATGATTATGTAGCCAATTTACTGTATTTAAAAAAAAAAAAGAAAAAATATATCAGTTAACGTTGGTTAGTATCGGTTACAGAACCAATATTTTGGTTCTAACAATGTTTTCTTTCAATGTACCATCCCTACTATTGTCAGGACCATGGTATTTTCACTGCACATATTGGGCTTGATCTAGCAGATTTGCAAAAATACGCAACTAAGTGGCAAGTACACTTCATCATTCTTACAGAATTTTACTTACTTCCACCTCCATAGGGTTACCTTAACTCTTAGTGCATATATTTGTGTGGATTTTGCTAAAGTACTTGCATACTTTGCAAACCCAGCCCATACTGCGCTATTTGTTATTATTAACATTTATTTATAAGGCTCCACACTGTATCTGCAGCACCGAACAGAGGCAATAGGAAAGCCTATAGTGACAGATACAATACATGTACAATGCAAAAATAAAATACAGTACAAAAATTGCTGAACAATATGTATGGAATAAATGTGTAGGAGCAGATGAATAAGGGGAGACCTAAACAGTAGAGAGAAAAAGTTGGAATTAATGAGGTCAAGGTAGAGGGATGATAACAGGAGGGAGGAGCACAGCTCATAAGATCTAACATGCTAAGTGTGAGAGTGTGAACAAACAGGAGATACAGGGATGAAGATGGGGAGGGCAGGTAAGCTTAGGTGGAGGAAGAGTAAGCTAGCCTGAAGAAGTGGGTTTGGAGGGAGTGTTTGAAGGATTGAAGGGTGCAGATTGCCTGATTGTTGTTGTGTTGTGGTTGTGGTAGGATGTTCTAATGCAGAGGGGTGGCCCAGGATAAGTCTTGGATGTGGGAGTTGAGGCGGTGGTCACCAGCAGAGTGGAGGGGACGGGATGGAGTGTGGATGAAGATAAGGGAGTAGAGGTAGGGAGTGGTGGAGGAGGAGAGAGTCTTGTAAGTTGTGGTTAGGAGCTTGAAGAGAATTCTGTAAGGGACAGGAAGCCAGTGTAGAGAATGACAGAGAGGGGAGGTGGAGGCAGTGCATTGGGAGAGGAAGATGAGTCTGGTAGCAGCATTTAGTATGGATTGTAGGGGCACGAGATGGACCAGAAATAGGCCAGAGAGAAGAATGTTGCAGTAGTTCAGACGGGAGGTAACAGGAGAAGGAAAGAATGCTTTAGTGGCACCAGCGGGTAAGAATGGTCTGATGTTGCATAGGTGAAAGCGGCAGGACAGGACGTGGGGGGTAAAGGAGAGAGAGGAGTCCAAGATGACGCCCGGGCAATGGGCTTGGGTGGAGGAAGAGATGGCGTAGTCGCCGATAGTAATGGAGATAGTAGGGGTGACTATGATTTCAGTTTTGTCCATGTTAAGCTTAAAAAAACACTCGGACATCCATGAGGAGATGGCCGAGAGGCAGTCTGACACTTTTGACAGAAGTTCGGGGGAGAGGTCAGGGACAGATTTGAGTGTTGTCAGCATAGAGGTGGTAGTGAAAGCCAAAGGAGCTGATGAGGTCACCCAGAGAGGAGGTATAGAGCGTAAACAAAAGGGGACCAAGAACTGAGCCCTGCGGTAAGTCATCGGAAAGAGGAGTGGTAGGGAAGGAGGAGCTAGAGATTGAGACAAAGAAGGAGCGGTCTGAGAGATAGGAGGAGAACCAGGAGTGGACAGTGCCAGAGAGGCAGATGGAGTGCAGGATGTGGAGCAGGAGAGGGTGATCAACAGTGTCAAAGGCTGCCGATAGATCCAGGAGGATGAGAAGGGAGAAGAGGCCCTTAGATTTTGAAGAAAGGAGATATTTTGTGACCTTGGTCAAAAGCAGTTTGAGTGCAGTGGAGGGGGCGGAACCCAGATTAAAGAGGGTCCAAGATGGAGTTGTCAGTGAAGTAGCCAATTAGATGCTTGTACAAGGGGAGAGAAGAGAGTTTGATGTGGCTAAGAGATGGCAGAGGTAAGACGATTGAGATAGAATGAGGGACTTAAAGAAATATTGCTTGGCAAGGCAAGGGCAGAGCTAAAAGAGGAGAGTATGAACTTGAAGTGGGAAAAATCAGCAAATTCCTTAAGGAGTAGTGGCATGCCTCTTCTTATGGATCTCATTAGGCACAGAGTTGAACTTCTTGTGTCTACAAGGAACAATAGAGAGGTACGGCGCTCTAAACAAATATTATATAACACTATGTGTCAGCACATAAATAAAAAGGAGGTTTAGTTCACAATATAGCTATATTGGGTTAAGCTCACCTGCCCAGCATCAAGGCACCTCCTGTAGGTTAGTCCCTATCCATTTGTTATATGTATACTCAGGAGGTCTGTATTAAGACACTCCTGCATTTGAACAGTATGCAGCGGCCATGTTGGGGAGGAGTTAGGCTCCCAAGTGAAACTAGTAACAGTAGCAAGAAAACAGGCTGTGCTTCTAATTCAACATATTAAATGTGTGCAAGTGTATATATAAATGAAGAGGTGCAGCCAAGGACCAAAGTGACCACTATGTGACTACAAGAAACAAAAGAGAGGTGCGGCGCTCCAAATAAACATTTTATAACACTATGTGTCAGCACATAAATAAAAAGGAGGTTTAGTTCACAATATAGCTATATTGGGTTAAGCTCACCTGCCCAGCATCAAGACACCTCCTGTAGGTGAGTCCCTATCCATTTGCTATATGTGTACTCAGGAGGTCTGTATTAAGACACTCCTGCATTTGAACAGTGTGCAGCGGCCATATTGGGGAGGGGTCAGACTCCCATGTGAAACTAGTAACAGTGTTCCGTGTGTAACATATGGATGCATGCACAAATCTCAAAAAATCGCCAAGATACACACGCAGCATGCTTATATTTAGGCACGTTCTTAAGTGTGAATTTGGTCTTATGTCTTTTGTTTACCTTTGCTGATCACATGATCTTCTTTTACTTCCCTGCACTTCCTGATGTTCACTCTCTCCTGCAGGCATTACCCCACAGGTGTTGCTCATTCCCTTGCTGGAACTCACTCAGCAGCTGTTTTATTTAAAGCCCTCACTAACCTCACTTCCCTGTCCTCTCATGTGTTTTGGCTCCCTGGTCTCTAGTCCTCAGTCCCAGTTATCCGGTCCCTGTCCCGGTCCCCGTTTCCTGTATCTTCATTGTCTGCACTTTTCCAGTCTTGGTAGCCACTTCTACGTTATCTGCAATACTCCTGCAACCCTTGCATCCCATTCACCATCTTGGCGTCCCTGTGTTTGTCCAGTGGGCCACAACCTGTCACTTGTCCTACCATCCCCTCCATCAGGGGCACTGGTGAGCCCCTGGTCTGACATAGTCCTTTTACGGTGCATGACAATTATGACCTCTATCAAATATTTGTGGCTTGGTTGCATTGCGACTTAAGATGGTGCTTCTACCCAAGATTTTGTGCTTATTCAGATCTATTCCCTATTTATTACCAAAATTCCTTGGATAAACTTACAAGCGTATGACTTATTATGAATGGATGGGACACTCTGCTAAGTTGTCTTTGGGGCTCTTAAATCTTCCCAAGAAAAAGGGGGCCTTGAACTCTCTAACTTATCTAACACTAGATATGAAGAGACACACCTCTTAGCGCAGATGGAGTGGATCTGGGTGGATATTGAGATGAACACATCATCTGGTTTTCCTGTTAATGACTTCAGTGGGTCCCTAAAGATACATGCCTATTGAGCTCTACTTTTCTGACCTTCACCAAACACTCCCTTCAAGTTTCGATAGTGCTGTCCTGCAATTAAAGGACTTCTCAGTCCCTCTCCATAACTGCGCTGGCCAAAACGATTCCCTAATTCGACTGTATCTAGTTTAAGTCATTAAGGCATTAGTGCTGCGCAAGATATAGTTTGCAGCACTATCCTTGCCCTTCTTCATTGTGCATAGTTTTAATGAAGACTGTACAACGTAAGACTTCTGCCTCATGTTTTGCCTAAGGACACTTCACAGTCTTCCTTATGGTTTCACAATGGGACTCTCAGAGCATCTCAAGATGCAGAAATCATGTAGAAATGCTGGTGAAATTAATTAAAAGAACAGAACATACCTTACACTAGATAGATTGCACCAAATTTGGTCCATGGAATCAAAATCTTGTTGGAGGGAACATTTGTTGGGGACATTTTACACATTTTCTGGGATTGCCCACTGGTTTTTTCAACTAATTAATACCACTGACCCCATTATACTTGTACCCCCTCCAAGATATGGAAACTAGATGTGTGCCCTACTCTGTATTGACATCTTCCCCTCTTGTTAAATGTTTTCCATGGACAGAATATGTCTCAGATTGGAACAATGTCCACATTCTACTCTAGCCTTGCTAATTTGACCATAGCACCCCAGACTGATGAGGAAGTATGATAGTTGATGTAAGCAGCAAACGTGCATATTACTGTAGCCTTATGTTTGAGATGGTTTATTGTTTTATGTTTTGCTTTTTGCCATTGACATAAGTGTCTTTCCTCCCCACTATACCCTTCCTTGTTAGCCTGTATGTTGTGCCATTTGTGATTATGGTTAATTTATATGTTTACCACTACAGTGTGTTTTTGTTCACCCTGACCACTTTTCTTTTTTCCTGTTTCCCTTAACTAATTTTGTTATTCAATAAAAATTGCTGAGGAAAAGAAAAAAGAAAAAGCTTGAACAGAGGTTGTTTTTTGTCTCCTGAAAAGTGGCTAAACATTCTGGACCTGATTCAAAGTTTGTGCGCGCAACATGGACAAGGTTGTGGTTTTCTGTGGAAAAAGGTTTCTGTGAATCGAACGTACACTTCTTTCTCTGATGTGCTATTGAAAGTGATTCCATGCTTGTAACTAATTTATAAATTGAGAATAATTAAGTGCGTGAAAGATGTACAGATAAATTATAATTACAGAGATTTTAATACGGTCCTTGATGTCTGATCGTGTTGGCCCCTCCTCACAGCCTAACCCTAAGACCCCCCTCCCAACAGTCTAACCCTAAGTCTCCCCTCCGCAGCCTAACCCAGAGAGGGTTACTCACCTTTTCGTTGGTTCGGCTACGGTGCTTCCAAAAACTAATGGGTGAGTATGCCAATCGCATACTCACTCATTCATAAAAAATAAGAAAAAACTTAAATGGCTGTCCCTACTTTGTAATGGCAGGCATTGGTGCAGGGACTTGCACCGGATCCATCCCAACACAACTTGGCAAGTGGAGTTGGAGAAAAAGACAAGTCAAGCATTAAAGAAACTGAGGAATGATCAGACTAGACAACCGATGCAGTAGTAGTCTGAGCAAGAAAAGTTACCAAATTGACAGAATACCGAGTTTGATACTTTTTATTTATGAAACAAGAAACAAATTATAGAGGCAGTACATGAAGCAGATCTGGTGAACAGGATAAATGAAAGAAATTTTTAATGTAAGGAAAACATTCTGATAAAAGAAGAATGAAATAGTCTGAGCAAGGCCTTTGGTGAGAGTGCAACCTATGAGAATCATGTCAATAGCTTTGTGAAGATTATGTGGAGCAGAGCACTCAGTGAACTGTTTAGTAGAGTAGAAAAACTCACCAGGTGTTATGAAGATTATAACACTTAAGATGAAGAGAGGATAACATTTTGGGATGACAAAGCTAGCTTAGATGAGGGGCCAACACGATCAGACATCAAGGACTGTATTAAAATCTCCATAATTATAATTTATCTTTACATTAGCTGTGACTGATTGAGGTCTCAAGAATTTCATACTAGGAGGCACCTTTGAACATTGGGGATGCATATCGATGTTATAATATGCTTAGTGGGGTCTTGTGTACCTGTGAAAATCAAAGAGCAGCCTTGGGTATCTGCAGTTGAAGATTCAGCAAGAAATGGAACTATATTGTGAAATAATATTGCTGTACCTTTCTGTTTTGTTTCAGGTACCAAAAGCTTGTGGAAATGCTGGGCCACCAAAGACGTTGGAAGAGAATATCCTTGTAGGGGGTGTGGAAAGAGAAATGGAAGACCATCGCAGGTATAAACATAGAAACAACACAAGAAGATATATCCTGATCTAAGAGAGAGAGCATCAGCACTGTGTAAACATAGGACAAAAACATTGAACTGGTAAATAAATCATAAAATTTAGTAGATTGTATATCAACTAGAACAAAGTAGTCTAGAAAACCTACAACATAAAACAACAAATACATTTTTAACAGATAGATATAAGTATCTTAAGTGTCCTTGGAGCAGTGATTGGACTAAGAGGTATAAGTCCTAAACCAAAAGTCCAGCTTATCAGTCTTGTGGGAAAATCAAAACCAGTTATAGAAAAGTTCACAGGTGAGTCGGATACTAGAACATGGAGAGGTCCTACGTTGGCGGAATGAGTCAGAGAATGGAACAAAGTGAGACTTTACCAGGTTAGTTCTTCCAGAATATGAAATTATCAATTGGAAGGGGAACCCCATCTATAGTGGTTGTCATTAATTCCTAAAATTTGTGTAACTTTGGTCAGGTCTTTTCACTTCCTTAGTAATGGGAGACAGGTCTTGGAAGATAAGTGACGAGGTATCTTAGTAGGATATGTGAGATGCAATTTGTGACGCCTGTAAAATCCGCTCCTTACTTGTAAAATAATGGAGGTGAGGCATAATATCGCTTAGGGTTTGATTTGAAGCAGGCATCAGGTCCTGATGTACTTGATGGAGAAGATCAGTAGTAGTAGCCACGTGAACCAGAGACTTTAATAGGCCCTCCAGATAAGTTGGAAGGTCAGCATTGGAGACTTGAACATATTTAATGTGCTGTTTGTTCTGTCTGGAATGATTTTCTTATCTTCAAGCTGCTCTTTGAAAGTATCTAACTCCAATTTCATGGTAAAGTTCAATCTGAATTTATTAGGCGCAAATCTTGTCCGTTTTTCCAAGGTATCTGTACGGGCTCTGATTGTGGTGATTTCAGATATAAACTCTGTCAACATAGCACAAATGTCCGTTTGACTTATGAGTGTTGAGATGTAAGCTCGGATAGTGTTTAGTGTTGCAGTTGCATATCAGACTCTTGTGTTGGCGAGCCTTGTTGGGAGGGTGATAAGGGAGCTGGTTTCAGTAGTTGAAGAGTCTTGACATTTGCAGAACATTTTTCTGGCTCTGTGACATTGCTGCAATAGGATAGGATAGTCTAGCAATATATTCAGGCTTGGGAAAATATTAGATGCAAAGAAATTGCAATATGACTGTAATGCATTTTCTTGAAACAGTGGTTTACCTGTGTCCTTGTATAGCTTGCAGATTTTTCTATAGCTGTATTACTTATTGCTTTGCTGGTTAATTTCCAGTCTTGTGCCTTGCCTTGCCTTGTCCTGTCTTGCTTGTCCTGTTATTCTTTTGTTCTGTTGTCTGCTTTTCTTATTTTCAGGTCAGCAAGATTCTTATGCTGTTTCAGCTTTCCAGCTATTAACCCTTCCTTGGTTAGCTATTGTGAGTGTTTCTTTTTTGTATCTGTTTGTTTGCTTATCTCATTCTATATCTGGCATTCTGTACTCTGTATCCTTGCCCCTGTACATCAATGCATTTACCGGCAAACTACATACTCTCTCTGTATTCCTGGAATCTAGTCTAGATAACTATGTCATGTCCCTGCAACCTTCCTTTAGAGAACTTCTTGATCATTTTGTAATTGGTTACCTAGATATAATTGGAATGGATCTAGAAATCCATAAGACAGGGTACTAATGCATTCCGAATGGCGTTTATGCATTAGAAAGCTCTAAGAATATAAGAATGATCTCTGTTATGCAAAGTGAGCCAATCTGATGGGGGGGGGGGACACTCTGCTATACGTACAGCATGTAAGTATGATGGGTGGAAGGAGATTTTTAAACTGTACAGTAAGTTCTTAGTTAAGTTCCTATGTATGATCCTACAGTACAAACACATGCCTTATGCACAAGGGCATGTACTTAGCAGTTAAGGTAAGGATCTGGGCATGGATGCAATGTAAAAAGACTTCACAGCAATAAGTCAGTTCTCTGTATCCTGAATACCATTTAAAAATACTTTAATGACAGCAGAAGCTGGAAGACCTTTGGAGTAGCTATTCTCTTTTTTCAGACACCAATATTGTATCTTAAAAGGATCCTCGAATGAGATATCGTATCAGATGTTATAAATAGGGCCCCAGGAATGAGATAAGTCATTTGCCGGAGGAACCTTGAAGAGGACGGAAGTCACCGCGTGCCCTTGCTAGCTGAAGAAGAGTCGGAGTCCCGATCCTCGCCTGTCAAGATAGAAGTCTACAAAACAGTGAATATTATCAATGTCTTGTAATACTTTTCATTAAAAAAAGTCTTGTTAAATAATTGCAGGGTTTTTATTTAAAAGTAAAAATAAAATTAATGAACGGAGGGGCCAAATTATTTATTTTAAAGAACAAAGGGGCCATATAATTTATTTTTATGAATGGAGGGGCAATATTAGTTATTTTAATGAACAGAGGGTCCATATAATTTATTTTTATGAATGGAGGGGCAATATCATTTAGATTAAAAAACAGAGGGGCCATATTATTTAGATTATTTTACAGAAGGACTATATTTTTTTTTAACAGTAACGGAAGACATTGTGGTTGCAGCAGCATGCCATTAACCCTTGGCATGCTGCTGCTTATGGTCCTATAAGGCATAATGTGTCTTATAGTACTAGATGCCTCAGCATGCTAAGGGTCAATTGCATGCCTTGTGAGGTTTTTTTTTATTAAACTTTTAATAACTATTATTTTATTAATCTCCCGTGATGTGTGGCAATTTCGAACCCTTTAAAAATCGCTATACATCACGGGAAAGTGAAAATCGCTTGTGCAATTCCCTTTATAAATCAAGTGATTTTTTTTTTTTCTTAAATCACCAGCAATGTCCCACGATTTTTAGGGGCGAGTTATCTCAGATTTTACCAAATCGCTATTTTACGTTTCCGCCACACGGAAATTCGCTCACAAGCGTTGTTCTGGATCTGGGCCAATGTTTTCCTCTTTATGGCATAGCTCATCAATAGGGGACTTTCTCCTTTTCACTCCAATTCTCCTTTGTAGGTTCTCGTTAAATATATGTGGGAAGAGAAAGTACCGAAAATAGTGTAGTACGTTCTTATAACGATAATCACCAACTACTCATAATAAGCATCTCTTGTTAGTATTGCATGTCTTATGTATCCAGACGGTCAAGGTAACAGAGTTTCCACCAGAACGGTCTCATCTCCCTCACTCCCCCCCCTCCTCGCCAGTCAGCAGAGCCTGGGGAAAGAAAGCAAAACGGGTTCAGAGACCCTGGCATAGTACGTCACCACCAAGACAGACTTTCACATAGAAGGTATTAAACTCACCGTTTGCTCCCCTTGCAATGAGGCATTTAATAAAGGTTTCTCTTCAATCATGGACTCCGTGTATCTTTCTTCAAAACATCATATCCTTTATTCCACAATATCAAGAAAGACATTCCAGTCAAAATGCGTAGGTTGCGGGTGGCGGCGTCTAGTTCAGCTTGGCAGGACTTCGAGCTGGGTGAGTGTTCGTTTTGCAGTATGGCACAGTTGGGCCCATCGTGTGCTGTCAGAGGTTGGTCACCTTAAGCGGACACCCCTCTGGCCTGTTATCCCTGACCATAGAAAGATTTATCATGTGAAGACTAGATTTTATGAAGAATTTATGTATGTATTGTACATTGTGGAATAAAGGATATGATGCTTTGAAGAAAGATACACGGAGTCCATGATTGGATAAGAGAAACCTTTATTAAAAGCCTTATTGCAAGGGGAGCAAAGGGTGAGTTTGATACCTTCTATGTGAAAGTCTGTCTTGGTGACGTACTATACCAGGGTCTCCCAGGGTACTATACCCCAGGGTCGACCGGAAGTACCCCTTTCACATCACCACCAAATACCCGGGATTTTGTCAAGAGACGGGTTATTTGTGAAAATCCCGGGTATTTGGTGGTGATGTGAAAGGGGTATTAGATGACATGATAGAAAGGAAATGAATGAAAAAAATCTAATAAAAGGAAAGCTCATATCACAAAAGTTTAGTACACCATACACAGTGGCACATTCATTTCTAGCAATGAATAAACATTTAAAGAAAGCCTCTTATGTACAAAAATGTATATCTACACCAACAAGGAAAACAGTGGTAATAATCATGCAACTAGTACTGAGTCTGAGATAATGGAAAATTTTAAGTCTTCATCTAAGTTGCATAGCTATGGGCTGGATTGTGACTTGATGACGTCAGGCTGTTTCTGTAGGTCCATATGGAAATAGCTTGAAATGATGTACTACTCATGCAGTTGAGTTCATTCTCTGCACGGGAGGTGGATCCACTTACCATGTATATGTGGTATGTATAGTGGGTGGGAATAGGCATTTAAATCATGCAGTAAGGGATAAGCCCTTAGGTATGATACAGTATTATGCATGCATAGATAGATATGTGTGCAGAATACTTAAAGTAGGGTTCTGGCCACAGTTCTACCATCTGTATGTAGGACCGCAGGGGAAGTGTCTTGTTCTCCTACATACATAGTTTTCGATCAGAAAATCTGTTTGTTGCCTTCGCAATGTAGGCAAATATACGAATGTGACTATTAAGTCTGGATAAGGCCTATGTATGTATGCAATTCACAGACAGCATTCCCCAAAACCTGCACATAAGTTAACAGTTTTTAGGTGCCTAATGGTACTTACAAGTGCCATACGCTGCCTTATCTTCCGTTTTTATTTATTTTCCCTCTTAGGGAGGGAAAGTTCGCACGGACATTGTCAACCCCTCCTTGCCTGCCTGCCTAATCTAAATAAGTCCACCGTCCACTCTTTCTAACTTTCTATGGAGGCTGCACTAGCACATGAATAACTATGTGCAGTCTAATAATATGGCTTAATACGGTTCTGTAATATTCCTCCAAAAGAATAGAGTGCACCATGTATATAAAAATATTATGCACTATGGGCTGGATCCAGACTTAAATTAGTGCTTGAAATTAGTTACTCCTGGGCTAATCCATGTTGATTTCAGGGGCAGTCAAGTTAATTGTATTCTTTGCATGCAGGGATATATCTTTGAATTTACTTACTGCATATAGATACTGACCAGCTTTACTATTACACTGTTATTTAGACTTGGGATAGGAAACATCACCTCTCAACTCTAATACTGTTTGCAACAGATGAAATATGACTCCCCTGCAATCAACATGGTTTAGCCCAGGAGTAACTAATTTCAAGCACTTACTTAAGTCTGGATTCAGACCTATGTGCCTTTTTATTCCTGGAGTAAAAAGGGTATAAATCTACTGTCAGATTATAGATATTACATTTGTATTAACATAACAATTTTCTGAATTGTTCCCAGAATAAACCGAATTAAGGGGTCATACGTTTGAATACGGCATCAGAGCCCAAAGGATATGATAGTGTACTAGAAAGAGCACTTAATACAAATCTGCTTTGTGTTTCTTTTTGGGGTGGAGTTTAAAGTGTAAAGGGTGGATAACTTCCTTTATTTCTTTTTATTTTTGTATTTTTTTATTTTGTGTTTAGGTTTATATTTATGTTTGAGGGAATGCATTTGTGTATACCTGATAAATAATAATATGGAGAATATTGCCTTCTATTACTGTAGCCCTATGTTGATCTTTAACCAACAATGATCACAGCTGGAAAAGTTTATGCTTCTGGGTGAAACGAATTGCTGTATACTGCAGGCATGATTGTATTCCCTTTTGTCTTTATCCTGTTCATTGTTTTGTATTCGTGTATTATACAAAAATAATAAAAATGTCATATAAAAAATAAAAAAAATAAAAAACGAAGACTAAATTTATTCTGTAATAAATATAAGTGTTTCTGAATTCATGTGAAAACAGGAAGAACAGTTTAAAAACAAAACAAAAAACATAAGATATCTGTATTGGCCAAGAAAGAAGTCTGCTGATGCCTATGAAACAGAAGAACATATGTGATACAGAACATCATGTAACAAACAAACTGAATGAAAGTATCCTGAAGCTGCAAACATATGCAATTAGACTTCCTCTGAACGGTTTGTGGTTTTAAATAAAGAACTAATTCTATAGCTTGTTTCTATTCTTCTTTGCTATTGTAGACAATTGTAGACAATTTTCTACATACCCTAATCCAGGGGTGGGGAACCTTTTTTATAACATCATTCGCAGGCCATACAAAATTATCAACTTAAAAACGATCCTGCTTTATTTGGTCAAAAATTTTATAAACTCACCCCTAATGTGAGCTTTGAAAGAAAATGGCGGCGACGGCGTCCTGGATATCCATCTGCTACCACATGCAGTCTGCTCACCAATGAGAGTTTTCTAATCAGGATCCAGGAACATGGAGAATTTTAGGGTCCCAACTGTCACCAGGGACCCAGGAGCAGATCGTGATCCGGAGCCTGCCGCACAATGCAGCCCAAACCTTCGCAGTGCTGGAAGCAGGAAAAGTGATTTTGTGGCCTAGTATACCGAAGCTTTGGAAGCTTCGCCAGGCCAAATGATTTCAGGGGCCTCATATGGACCTCGGAACAGAAGTTCCCCACCCTTCCCCTAAGCAATAACATTTTTCGTAAGTAAAAGGTACCAATACTCACCTAAACAGACCAAAGATGTGTCCCCAATTTATTGTATAATCCACTGTAGTTACTAAAGTCCTTTTTATACCCATTTGTGATGTAAGAAAAAAAAGAAGTCCTGTCATCTGGCTGTACTGCTAAAAAGGTGGAAAAGTACACCCATAAATATTTGATTTGACAAACCAGATAAACAATATTTAAATCCATTTCAAATCAAGGCTTGTATGCTTAAAAGCTCCGTTCAGATCAGTATCACAACGTCCCATGATCCCCTAAAGCTAGTGTGAAAAATTATGAACTTTCTCTTGAAAATCTTGCAAGAATATATTGCTGGGCCTGTTGTATTGTTTGTAAAATCAGGAAAGGGAGTATCCTGCACAGGCCTTTTGAAGGGCTAGAATGAACAATTGAGGGAGACACACCTCAAGTATGGGTAATGGTATGTTATAAATATATATTTGTTCTAGGCGCATTTCAGGTGTCCGCATCGCTTGGCACCTTTATTTGTAGAATCCCTTTTATAGAGCAATTTCAATGTGTGCTATCTATCTATCTATCTATCTATCTATCTATCTATCTATCTATCTATCTATCTATCTATCTATCTATCTAATCTATCCATATACATACACACACATATATATATATATATATATATATATATATGATGCATTCAAGTTATTTTATTCCTGAAAAGCACACACAACAGGAAGCTGAAACCACTGTCACTTCTCAACATATTCTCCCTACGCAAGAGTAGAAAACATGTGGCCAAAGAGAGTGTCTTTTGGTGTTGGGAAATGCCAAAAACTGCTTGGTTCAAGATCAGGTAAGTAGCGAGCATCAGGAATCAAAGTTGTTGTAACAGAGAAATTGCTACAGTAGGTCCGCCTGATGAGAAGGAGCTGCTCTTGGAACCTAAATGTTGCCAATTTTAGTATTTAAAACGCTTCTACCAGACGGTGAACTGGATGGTGCTGCCATCTGTCTCTCATAACCATAAAGATTATCCGCATCTTTTTAAACATAGCACAAGTCCCATTCTCTAGGAAAAAAATAGGAGACCTAAAAACTTGAAAGCACCTCAAATATATACTTTTATAGGCCCTTTGACTGTTTGCTGTGACAACAATTTACATGGTTTTTGCCTATAGTGTAATTATTCAAAGGGATTGGTGATATTAGGTTCATTCAAATGTTATGCAAGTCTAGCTATGTAATTGAACAAATCTGTACTATTTAAAGATTAGAGTATTTAAAAGTTCATGTCTCTTGCACCTTGTTGGACTTAAGATGGTGAAATCATACCCGTAGCATACATTTTCCTGTTTATTTATTTATTTATTTTGCCTTTTCATAAATTGCTGGGTGGTTTGGTTTCCTATATGCCTACATATAGAACTGAGTTCCTGTGTGGCTGTTCTGCTCCATTTTTTCATGTTTTATTGAAGGTTAGAGTGTAGTAGGTACCTAGAATAAATTCCAGGAATATTTTCTCAGGTTGCCCTGCTTGGATGTGGTTTTAGATCATGTCTGGGCCTTTGGAGGATTTTGAGTATTATTTACACATCCAATGGGAGAATGTATATGGGGTGGGATTTTTTGGAGTTGGTTAGGGAGAGGGGTGTTGTTATGTTTTGTATTAAAAAGTCAGCATTGTGGTCCTGTGATAATATTCAATGCAATATTTGTATGATATTTCTCTATCTAATTTTTATTTGCTTTTGTTCAGTTTGTATGTTGTATGTGACATTGGGACATGTTGGGATGCTTAAATTTTAATTGTTAGTTCCCCACTTTCTGTCATTAGCCGGAATGTCTGTGGTCTAAATGACATAGTAAAACATTCTCTTATCGTTAAGCAAATAAAATGTCATAATCGGGATGTGGCCTTCTTACTAGAGACCCATCTGGAAGGTAATAAATTATTATCCCTTAAGCATCCAAGGATGGGGCAGATATTTCATTCCAGAGGGGTTGGGTTTAGATTGGAGAAGGTCGTTTTGTTTTTATTCATGTCCTTTTCTTTTTGGCCCCCTTAAAACTAGCGGCTATTTATATTCGCCCTCCTTTCTCCCCATATGTGCTTAGGCAACTGTTTGTGTCTTTGGAGATTTTAATGTTGTCTGGATTGATGGGGGGAGAATAGTGCAGGTAAGTATAGCACTCCTCAAGGTTACATGCTATAATTCAGGAGCTGGGATTCATTAACATGTGGAGGAGATAACAACATAATGAGTTGCAATTCCCTGCTTTTCCTCCTCACATTGCACCTTCTCCAGAACAGACTTGGCAATGGCTTCTCAATGTCATTTGCTTTCTATAATAGAGGTGAAACATTTGCCATGTGGGATATCTGATCATTCTCCTATTCATGTATTGTGGAATGGGAATCTCCCAAGGGGTTTCTCCTTTTGGATGTTGAACTCTTTGGGTAACTCTGATTGGGCAGGAACCTGACATATCTAACCATTGGGAGACTTACTTTGACACCATTACTGGCCATAGTCCTCTATTTGTGTTGTGGGATGCATTTTTAAGGCATTCGTGGGAGGCGATTTTATAGCCAGCATTATTAAACTTAAAAGAGCTCAACAATATGTAACTCAGTAGCGCCCTAGACCGTTTTGTGTACAATATTAGTGTCTACCATTCAAAATAAACTCCCTAAAAGTTAATTGGCTTCTTTGGGACATACTGCTTCATAGTAGTGCCTTGTCCTCCTTGATCCTGCTCTCATCTGGGTGAACCTGAGCTTGGTGTAGCTATGATAGAAACCCCAAGCCGCTAGTACACGCAGCAAACACCAGGGCCATAACTAGGGATATGTGATAGGGGCGGCCGCCCAGGGCACCAAGCTTAAGCGGGCACCAGTAAGTGAATATTTAATGTTAAATTGGTTTGTAATTCAGGGTCTTGTTTTGCCCCTGGTGCTAAAATTTCTTGTTACGGCTCTGGCAAACACACTAACTATATATACACCATAAGTACGTTGTATTTTGTACCAAATGCAATTGGTCATGTTGATGGTCATGTAGGTCATAAAAGTATGGATAATGATGTGGATTTCTTCGCAACCAGCGAAGCACAGAATGGCATTTCTAATGGTGTCTGCTTTCTGTTACCCACATATATTGGGTACTGCTGTGACATCACATTTGGAATCTTAAAGCATTCATTTTTAGCTACTGCGCAGTAGCATTCCTTGGTGCCGCCTACAATGTAATATCACCCAGTATTAAAGTCTCAGCGCAGCCAGGACACAGTGGTTAGAGCGCTATACATAGAGTAGGTGTTTTACTCAGTGTATTCTGCCTGCACTTTGGGAACTAAGTTTTCTCCCCATTAATTTGAGCAGCCTCATTAATATTCAGTATTTATGTGATTTATTATTCATTACATTAGTTTGTTCTGTCAGTTTGCAATATATTCAATACAGTTTGAGCACTAGGCCCTTTATTATATATAGAAGTTTAATACCGGTACATCTATTATCAACTTATTCTTATATACAGTTTATTAATCATTGCACCAACCATTATTTCTACCACTTGTAACACACTCTGTAAGTACAGCACTTAATTATATATAGAGGTTTAGCCCAGCATCAACTGAGTTGAGACCCATTATAATTAGTAGTTTTTTGTTACACATGTCCATCATACACTCATACATATATACTCATACTTCAGGGGCATTTAAAGAAAAACTTGCACCCTGCCCCCCCAAAGCATTCCACTCTTAGCAGTATTGTTCATATTGCAGCAGGTACAATACACAGTAGGCAATCTGACCTCCTGATTATTAGTTTAAAATGGAGGGAGAGAGGAGAGAGAGTGAGATGGATGCATCAATGAACAAACAGCGATACAGTGCTAAAGATAACAGATAATATTAAAGATATATAAAAAAATTTAAAATTATATAGGATAGAGAAATATAAAACAAATGATAGAAAAAAGCATAAAGTAAGAAACAGGCTTAAGATAAACTCAGAAGAGGAATACAAAAACACGTAACTCCTCCTCCCAGATGTTACCCTTTCATTAAAATCAAAACCACTTTAGCTCCTTATTAACATTCAGACCCCAGATCTGGCGCAAATAATCCCGGCAGTAAAAATACCTACAT
>WWET01000020.1:436044-463526 GCA_011038615.1 Limnodynastes dumerilii
GCGCTTCTATCCAACAAATTAAATATGTGCAAGTGTATATATAAATATAGGGGTGCAGCCAAGGACCAAAGTGACCACAATGTAAATACAAGGAACAAGAGAGGTCCGGCGCTCCAAACATACATTAAATAACACTATGTGTCAGCACATACATAAAAAGGAGGTTTAGTTCACAATATAGCTATATTGGGTTAAGCTCACCTGCCCAGCGTCAAGGCACCTCCTGTAGGTGAGTCCCTATCCATTTGCTATATGTGTACACAGGAGGTCTCTGTTAAGACACTACCTGCATTTGAATAGCCTGCAGCGGCCATGTTTGGGGAGTGGTCAGACTCCAAAATAAAACTAATTTCTTTTGCTACTGCTAATTTAAATTCCTGACAACAATAAAATCCCTACACATAAAATCCCGGATGTTTGTAGTGCTACAAGCATCAGCATGCCCAAGGATGCCAGGGCATGCTGGCGCTTGGAGAACCACAAGCACCAGCATGCCATGCCACGTTGTTGTTGTGTCAAGTCAGGATTTGTCAGGATTTATTAGTTGTCGGACGTTGGTTGCCGGGATTTTTTACATGCCGGGATTTTATGTGTAGGGATTGTATTGTTGTCGGGAATTTAAATTAGCAGTAATTTTTGTTGCCGGGATTTTTTCAATGTCGGGATTTTGACTATAGATAAATTTGTGTAGATATATCTTACGCCGGGAATCGTGTAGGTATTTTTACCGCCGGAATTATTTGCAGCGGGATTTCATACCAGACCCCCCAGATCAGAGCACTTCCTGAGCTCTCCCTAAAATTACACCCGAGATCAGACCCCCAGATCTCTTACTTGACATCTATCCTATGTCCTGTGCAGAACCCCTGATGAACGATTTCCAGTTCCTGCATTGTAATTCCAACCATCCACCAATCATAGTAATGAGGCCACCTATCACTCTGATTGGTAAATGCCCAGAGCCATCCACACACATCATCATGCTGCAAATTGCTTAGATGGAAGCTGCGAGGCAGGAAGAGTAATCTCTCTGTCCGTGCTGCCTGTGTATAACATGCATTTACACCTGCCAGGACAATACTCAGGATGGAAAGATATGGGGAAAGCAAGAGAAATAGCGCTGCCCTAGAGGGTGTGGGTGTGATAATATGGATGTGGTAGATAGGTTAGGAGTGGAGAAACGGTGTGAGGGGTAGGATGGGTATGTACAAGGCTGAGGATACTCAGGTAGTTGGAGAGATAAACCAGGGGGTAGGGGTATGCAGTGGGGTGGTCTGGGGGGGGAAGTGGTTAAGGGATAATGGTGGTACAAAGGACCAAGAATATTACGTCCAGAAACAGTCCCAAATTGTCCCAGTAATCACTGGAGGGTCGCAAATGGTAGGGGGGTCAGTGGAGAGTCTTCACAGAACAACTTTGCCCGGAAGTGTGGTGGGGATGGCGTGGAGAGGAAGACAACACAGGAACAAGAAGCATCTAGTGCAATGCTCAGGATGGGTCCAGGTTGACAGTTAAGTAGTTTATATAAATACCACTGTGTCATGCTCAGTGGCAGATGCCGCCGCACTTATCGCCGCACTCATGCCCGCTCTCCAGCCCTCCAGAGGTGCCACTCCCAATAGTGGCAGCCTCCTGCACAGTGTCCATTGCAGCATGTATGCAGCATAGTGTCTGGGATTAGGCAATTGCACCACTATCCTCTGGAGGATGGGCGTCGCCATCTTGCCTCCTGTCATGTGATTCCCAGCAGTCACTCAGATACTGCCTCTGCAGCACACATGATCCCTCCAGCCAATCCGTGCACTGGGCAGGCTATTTAAACCCTGTGCACTTATCCCTCAGTGCCAGAACAACTTGGTCACTCAAGGTGCCTGGTTCTCTTGTATGTTTACTTATTACCTGTTTCCTGAATCCATGCTAGAGAAGTCAGTTCTCCTAGCTCAGCTGCTCTTCTAATCAAGCCTGCTTTTCAAGCCCAGCTGAATTAACCCTGCATTGCCAGCTAAGCTGGATCAAGCCTTCTTTCCAAGACCAGCTTACCTGCACTACAGCTACCAGCTTGCCTGCACGAAAAATGACTAGCTTGCCTGCACTACAATTACCAGCTTATCTGCACTACAGCTACCAGCTTACCTGCACTACAGCTTCCAGCTTACCTGCACTACTGCTACCAGCCTGCCTGCTCTACAGTCCATTCTTTGGAGCAATCCAGTCCAGTCCAGTCCAGCAGTCTGCTGTCCAGTCCAGTCTCTAGAGCAATCCAGTTCAGTCCAGCAGTCCGCTGTCCAGTCCAGTCTCTGGAGCAATCCAGTCCAGTCCAGTAGTCTGCCATCCAGTCCAGTGTCTGGAGCAATCCAGTCCGGTCCAGCAGTCCGCTGTACCGTCCTGCGTCCCTGCGTTCTGCCTACCTCCTATGCACAAGCATTAACTCCGGCCTCCCAGCTTCCACTACTGTGCCAGTCATCCTACACACCCCTTGTTCTCCCCTGATTGTCCTTTTTTAAGCTACTAAATATTGCTCCTGTAACTAATTGTGCAAACCAAATATATTTTCATTAACAGACCCCTACTGTTTAATTATGAATAATAAGTAAATTATGAAAGGTTTCTTTCCATACTAGATCTTGTACTTCACTTAAAATAAATAAATAAGAATAGGAGGTTTACCTATTCCTCATCAATCTTCTCCAACGACATCTCCAGCTTCTTCTGTTAGCTGCACATGCGCAGAAGACAAGGAGAATGGAGCCATCCTTGGAAAAAAAGGCTGGTTTTAGGATTTAATAAGGTTATATAGGTCAGGATTGCTAAAATCATGAATAATCAAAGATCCTATGTCATTTTGTTGTCATTTTTTTATGTTCCACTAACTAGACCCCAAAATGTGGATCCATTTATTCTTTTTAGGATATGATTTTTTTATCATAAAAATTCTTGAGGACAAACTGGAAAATTGTAAAGTTTGAGATTGGATTCAATGATGTCTTCTTTGCAGGATAGACAATAGTGGATTGTACTAAATGGAATGCATTCTGGGGATGAAAGATTTACCAGTAGATTTCCCCAGGTATCTCTACTTTGACCATTGCTATTGGCAATATTGTACATGGTATTGATGGGAATGTGAATAAAATGTAATAAAGCAATGCAATGGAAAGAGCAAGTCAGATGCTTGTATAAGGAGAGGAATTAGTAGGCCCAAAATAAATGTAGTAATGATACTTTCTTGGGTCCTTGGTGTGGCCTTACCTGCTGTGTTCAATTCTGGAGGCAATGGACCTGATTCAAACTTAAGAGTGCTTTAAGAACGCACAGAATATCAAAAGTCCACTCCCATGACACTCCCCTCTGACGGATGGAATTTAGGCTTCTGCGTGCCATAACTTACCTTAACTTCTCTGTGCATATCATTGTGCGGATGTAGCGAACATACATGTGGAAGTGTCTAACGCAGCTTATACTGTACAATTTAAGTGCCCCCCCACCTACATTACGCATATTGTCATACCCTGTCTTATGGAGTTGTGTACGTTCAGAAATTAACTCCGTATGTAGTGAGATTAAATGTGTAACATCTGCTGCGCACATGTTTGTGAATGTACTTAAGTCTAAATACGGCCCAATATCTTCAGATGGACATAAATCCAATAGATACTGTGCAAAGAAGAGCAACTGAAAGTGTACATAGCATGCATCACAAAACATAGAAAGAAGAAAAACTAGAGGAATTAAACATATAGCTCACATATGAAGAGGAAGTGTCTGCTCTTTTCTATCTAATGTGCTTATTCCAACCTTAACTACAGTCTGTAATTTCTCTCTTAAGACTGGTATCTTCCCCTCTGTAATCAAGCATGCACTGAAAAAACAAAACTCAGACCCAAACTCTCCCTCATATTATCGTCCCATTTCCAAGCTCCCATGCCCCTCAAAACTGCTTGTAAGACTTGCCTACTTGCCAGGCCTTGTTTTGTGATTAAAAATCGCCTAAGAAAAGCTTAGTGAATCCCGCAATTTTTGTAATCGATTCATAATCGCCGGCCAAAAGCGACTTTTGTAAATATACCCCTCAGAGTGGCTGTTTTGGAGACTTGGGGACCTCTGCCGGGAGTGATCTCTTAATTTAAAAATACATGATATATGACCCATAGTTGGGACTCTGATGTTTTTAGAGTTAGGACCACAAAAATAGAGAAGCCTTTTTAAGTGGCTGGTGGCTTAACATATTTCTACAGATGTATTGAACAAATTCTCTGACTTTTATTTTAAAGATAGAAGGTTATGGTTAGTTGCTGGGTAATTGCTAGAGTGCCATGTCTTGTTTTCAATTGTATTTTACACATTTTTAGCCAAGAGATAGATCTGGTACGCATCTAGAGCGCCAAAGTTCTTATTTCTAATAAAGACGTTATTTGAACCATGAGGCACTCTAAAAACAAAACATAATTTGCGCTTTTCCCCATCATATACAGTATGAAAAATGACGAATTTTTAGGCACACCTCATAGGGATGCGCATAAAAAAATAGTCAGAATTAGCTTTGCATCGCAAATAACGCAAGTGCAAAGCTAATTGAATCAGGCATTAAACATGACTTATTAAACACCATCTGAATCTAGATATTAAACTTAGTCTAAAGCATCCAACGGTATCACCATATACATTTTTGAAAAACACAGGATCACCGACTACTTCTTGTAGTTATTGGATTGACTGGCCTTTAGGCAGAAGGCCATACACCTCAGTGAAATATACTTTCTATTGGGCGTGCATTTCCACTAGATTTACGGTCATTTTCTCTTAGACCCTTAGAAGACTGTCACAGTGGCTAACATTTACGAGTTACCTATTTAGCATAAAACACATAAGCTGAAGATTGAAGACTATTCTGGCGAAGGGGGCTGGGGGCCACTGACATCTGGAAAAAGCGTGAAACCTCACAAGATCCAAGGACACAATGATGATGTTTTGCATCATTGTTGTTTCCGATGTAGCGAGATAGTACCGTATCGGCTCAGTACTCCTCGGATGTGGTAAGTTTGGGGGGCTTTTCAAAAAACCGAGTCTGCATATCTCTAATTTAAAATGGGGGGTGGTAGCTTTAGAGGTTTATAAAAATGTGCTGAAAAATTACTTCACTGAAAGTATACTTGATAAGTGGAATAGACTCCCATCTGAGGTAGTAGAGGCTAACACAATAGACCTATTTAAATATGCATGGGATAGATATAAGAATATCCTAAATCTTAAATTACATTTAGAGTGAAATAGTCTAGAGTGAGCATTTTTTTTCTTTGTTGTTTTTTAAGTTGGGTAGACTGGATGGGCCAAGTGGCTCTTATCTGTCATCAAATTCTATGTTAAACAGCAATCATTTTCTATTAAAGCATTGCTGGAAATTCAAAATGAGTGATTTTCATAAAAAAAATTCTATTAAGATTATCACTGTGGTCTGTTTAACTATATTTCTTAAAATTGTCTTATGAAGATTAAAGCAGCTTCATAAGGTTTTATTGTGTATTTTTCAGTTAAAATTTTAATTTGTATCTACCAGGACTCAGCAAACTTTTACATACAAAAGACGCAAGTTAGGAAGAGGTTAAAAGAGCTTCAGAATTGTTAATGGAAAAAAAACAATGTTTTGATGGTATGGTATCTTTGCATGCAGGGATTTATCTTTGAATTGCTTACTGCACGCAGATACTGACCAGCTTTACTATTACACTGTTATTTAGACTTGGGATAGGAAACATTACCTCTCAACTCTAATACTGTTTGCAACAGATTAAATATGACTCCCCTGCAATCAACATGGTTTAGCCCAGGAGTAACTAATTTCAAGCACTTACTTTAGTCTGGATCTAGCCCATAATTATTAATTACTGCATTACTGGATGAAAAATATAGTATCATTCCACTTTTCAGAAGAGTCAGTGATTAATCATATCCCCAGTACTAGGTATTTATAGTGTGTTCTGTACAATTTAGAACCCCAGACGTAACTCCTGAACTGATGCGCTCTTATAGGATTATTACTGGGTGTTTGACTCTTTATCGCTGGAATTCATATTAGAAAGGCAAAGCAATGAGGGAAAAGATCATACACCCAAAGCAATAAATCTTGAGTTAGTATACAGTTGATTGTTTTTGTGGTATTATGCAAGTGGCTATAAATTCACTGTAGGAATCATGTGCTGCTGCATATAGCAGAAATCTCTAGATATTTAATATAGCTTGATTTAACAAAGCTGATCTGAGCAACATTAACAGGGACTAAATTGCGATGGCTAGACAACTGGGTCAGAACATCTCCAAGTCAGCAGGTGTTGTGGATTGTTGCAGTGCTTAGTACCTACCATTAGTGTTATACTATGGACAATCTGGAAAATGGCAATAGATGGTGATCATTGCTGCGTGTGGGAAGTGAAGGCTAGCCCATCTGGTTTAATCCTTCAGAAGAGCTACTGTAGCACATATTGCTAAAAATGTCACTATGATAGAAAAATGCCAGAACAGACTGTGCATCACAGCTTGCTGCATATGTGGTTGTACATCTGCAGACCAGTGCAAATACTGTCCCAGGTTCACTGCCAAAGTGTGATGCATGTAAGCATCAGACCATGGAGCACTGAACGAAAGTGGCTTGGTCTGTGTGCCACACTGCAAAAATTGTTCAGGAATGGTTGTAAGAACATGGCACAAAGATGACATAGCTTCCAATTTCTGTAGTTCTTAGTCTGACCGAGCATCTGTGAGATATGCTAAAAAACTAATCTGAGCCATGGAGGCCCCACCTACATTACTCAAAGGATCTGTGTTACATTCCCTGGGTTTTCTACACACTAGGGCCCATAAGGTGTGCATAGATCAGGATCTGGCCGAATGGCAGGAGCAGATAATCCTAGAACAGACAATAAACCAGCAAGAGATAGAGCTCCCTGTTAGATATTTAAACACAGAACAGACAATCAGAGCTGGAGAGGCAGACAACAGCTGGAACCTATAAATCATGCTAGTACTTGTCATAGCTTCTGTAGGCCTGGTTGCTTTGTAACAGCCAGGTAAACAGAAAGCCAACTAGCAGGGATAGCTATATTCTGTGTTATGAAAAGGATACGCCAGGGCATGGAGTCTAACTTCTGGACAGTGTTCACCAGAGCCCCTGATGGTAGGGATGGCTTTGGCTGCATACGAGAAGCAGGTCGCGGCCCCCAGTGACCAATATCGAACAAGCTACTAGTTTCAGAGCTGGACTGGGAAGTTCCCAGGGGTGAGCAAGTTGTTCTGGCACTGTGGATACAGTGCTCTGGGTTTTAATAAGAAAGCCCATGACTAGGATTGGATAGCCAAGTTATGTGATTCCTAGAGATGGAATCAGATTGGATGGAACAAGTCATGTGATGAATCCAAGATGGAAGCACCCATGAAATAGTCCTGGAAGCATGGTAATGACCAGAAAGGGCAGCAGACAGATGACCCTTGTTGCGGTAAGTATCACGGTTTGTGACATGAGCATAACTTAGACTGATGGCCTGGCCTTGACATAAACGTTCATATCAAATCAGACAAATGTCCAAGTTATCAGTCCAGACCTATATTAGATTCAATCAAGGTGAACAAATAACCCTTCCTTCTCCAGTGCCTAACCCTCTCCCTAATGCTAAAAGTCCCTGGAGAGGTTACTCACATCTCCAGTGGTGTATCCAGCATGCAGCAGGACCGGCGAGCGGCGCTGCTGAAATAGTATGGGTGAGTATGACGATAGGCATATTCACTCATACTCAGAAAAAAAAATGAAAATGGCTGCCTATTCAAAATAGAGACGGACAAAAAAGAACGTTCGTCTGTCTCTACTACCTAAAGACAGCCCTTGTGCCAGGGACTCCCATCAGGCTTGGACCAGTCACTATATAACCTATTTATAACATAAAAGTGTGCCTTTTAAATACAAATATCACCTGACATCTTAAATGAAATCTTTTGCCAAGGAATGTCTGACACATTTTTTTTTGCAAATGCTCTATATCTGTCAAATATTTGATTAAACATGTAAGATTATTCAGTGATTGTCTCTTTATAATGGAATGGATTAGTGTTTCCAGTTCTGATAAATAAAACAAGCAATCAACACTTCCAAAATATCATAGCTAACAATGTTTTCATTTGGAAACCTGGTCACTGATCAGGTACTGCTTCTATATTATGATCTCACAATATACTTCAGACAGCAGTGCATGGAGATTACCGTGCTCAAGGGGTTGTTTGGCTGTAATTACCCACCCATTGATTAAGTACTTTATATCCTTTCAGAAGAATTCCTACTGTCTGATAGAAACGTGGAAAAATTACTGTTTTAAAAAGTAGTGTAGCAATATATGAATACATAAAGGAAAAATTGAGCTATTTACTGACTTTTCCTCAAAAATATAGCAACATAAATTTTTTAATAGCTATCTGGACAGGTTATAACAAATTGCTGATTGGCATGCATAAAACTGTCCAACTGAGCATTGCTTGTTAATAACCTTGATATAAATAAATAACCTGCTCAATGTGGCAAGAAGGATTACATTTTTTATAAATAGTACATTTACTAGTAGCCTTTTGTTGCAATAATGCTCCATCAATGTGTCAAGTGCTATAGAAATTTTGAGCATCCTCCGATATCAATAGAAGAGAATAAAACATGGATGCTGTAAGTGGACCTCCAGCTACTCCTGTGTTTAGGCAAGCTTTTTTCTGAAGTGGTTGGTCCCACCAAGCAAATAGCACTGGGTGGACTCTCACTTGTCAAATTATTTCTATTTAGTCCTACGGATAAATCTTTTTTAGAATAGAAAAATTGGCTAAAATAATGCTCTGGCGATTTACTCTGTTTGAAAACAAATGCTCGATCCCATGCCTATTTTCTTTCAATAATCCCCTAGGGCGCATCCTTTGCCTGACTATAAACTTATTACCAGCTGCAGATCCCAAAACCATACTTATTATTAGTTTAAGTTTCCAACCTCCTCCTTTATCCCAGCATGAACTACATAGTGCAACCTGACCTTACTTGGAGATAACCACATGCTTTGAGGACCCATTCACAATGAGAATAAAGGAAAGTACAGTTATTATGCAATAAAACAATTGTGACTGCAAAATCAGGTGTTATTGTAAACACTATAGATTATACACCATACTGTAGCTAGGATGTATGTTATATTGTACTTGTATGTTTTTTTATTTCCTACTTTTACATGATATATTTCACAATTTTTCCCCCCGATATTACATTTTATGTTCTTACATTTTATGTTCAAAAATGTCTAGAAACTGTAAGCTGAAGCAAGCTGGTTCTTTAAAAAAAAAAAAAAGATCACAAAAAAATAACAAAGTTTACCGCAGTTGCAGTTTCTTTTTTTGGCTGTTTCTATTTTGAATAGGCAGCCTTTTTAGAATTTTTTTTATGAATGGATGAGTGTGCCGACCAGCATACTCACCCATTCATTTTCGCAGGACCCGCCGCTGACAGCTCCTGAGAGGAGAGTAACCTCTCCGGGGACTTTTAGTATTAGGGGAGGGGGTAAGGTTAGGCTCTTAGGAAGGGAGGGTTAGGGTTAGGGACATACAAGGGGAGGGTTAGGGTCAGACTGCGGGGAGGGGGGTCTTAGGGTTAGGCCAGGGATAGGCAACTGCGGCTCTCTAGGTGTTGCAAAACTACAATTCCCATCAAACCTTGTCATGTACCAGCTATGCTTTTGCAGGTAAAGCATGCTGGGACTTGTAGTTCCACAACACCTGGAGAGCCGCAGTTTGCCTATCCCTGTGTCAGGCTATACAGAAGTTAAAGTTAAGATCAGGCTAGGAAGAAGGGAGGGTCAGGCTGCAGGGAAGGGAGGGTTAGGATAATGAAAGGGGAGGGTTAAGGTTAGAATTAGAGGAAGGGTTAGCTCCAGGAAATTATTGCTTTGCCTCATCGAGCCATAAGCAATCAATATCCCAACCTGTTTGAAACTGGCTGGGAGAGAACGGCCCTATCAAAATAGGGCCGTTCTTAGCGGGAAACGACACCTGTTTAATCATACTGATTTAGAACAATGGGGCTTATCCAAAGGGCAAACTATACCCAATGGCATAGCACATCTTGGCGTGATTTTGCACTGCTTATGCTCTGGATCAAAGCACATACAACCCAGACCAGAATGCAGCTTGTGCTGTAACAGGGGTGTGGTCCCCGTTGAGAATGGCCCTATTTCGATAGGGCAGTTCTCTCCCAGCCAGTTCTGATTTGGCTGGGAAATCATTTGCTTCTGCCTTGAAGAGGTGCTCCAAATGGTGAGTATCAAAATTAACTCCTACCCTTTCCCTAGTCCTTACCCTAACCCTCCCCTTCTATTACCCTAACCCTCCCTCCCTTGCAGCCTGACCCTAACCCTCCCTTCCCTGCAGCCTGACCCTAACCCTCCCATTCCTCAAAGCCAGACCCTAACCGTCCCTTTCGCACAGCCTGATCATAACCCTAATCCTCCCCTTCCATGGCCTTAACCTTAACCCTCCACCTAACACTAAAAGTCCCTGGAGAAGTTACTCACCTCTTCTGCGGGTCCTGTGGTGCTCCCAAAACTGATTGGCTGAGAATGTCGTTAGGAAAAAATATAAATGGCTGCCTAGACAAATGTCCAGTAATTCATGCAAATTGTTTTTGAGAACTAGATGGAAGTATGCACTGTTAATGGCAAGACATCTGTACCAGCCACATGTCATTTCTAAGTCCAGGAGGCTGACACTCCTTAGCCTTTTACAGCTCTTTGTGTTAGCCTTTCATTATACTTCAAATGCAATACAAAGGTATGGATTCTGCTTTGTGAGCATTTTGTAGGTATAAAATAATTTTTGGTTAAAATCATTCTTAATCACAATTCCACATACATTACTGTGTACTACTCGGCAGTTATGCAACGTATATCGTCACGTACCGTACTGTATGTGCCCTACTTGTATAGGCATTTAAGGCTTCCTTTGTGTCTGTCTATGAATCACATGCAGCATGTTTTTCTTCCATATGGAAATTCTCAAAGGGGGGAGAGGGGGTTGAATGAATACAACCTATAGTTTTCATAGTCTTGATTATGAACCAAATCCAGACCCCTGCGACCGCAATGGCAGCAGAGGTAGAGGGGCCATTCCCCTTTCACTCCAAATTTTGGGAGTCTTATAGACACTTGGGTCATTTATGATTTATACTGGTAAATTCAATACGGATTTTGCATTGTATAGGCTTATCAGTTTATTATACAATAATAGTTTCGCTATTTGTTTGTTGTATGGAATTCAGTTCTAACTGCAGGTCAAGTTTAAAGCATAAGATCTATGGACCTAATTCACACTTAAGAATCTGTGTATTTTTAGGTGCATATATTTTAGAAGGGATATACTGCACATGCGTAGTAACCTAATATACGCAATTTACGTAGGACTTAAGAACAGGACAGCTCTGAATCACCATCACAAACCTATTTCTTCTAGGTTCCTAGTGACTTAAGAACGAAGATAAGATGATTGGGTGGAGGAAAGCATTTAAATGTGGAAATTTGGGAACGGTTACGCAGAAATGTTCTTAATCAGCTGGCCTATGCACACAACTAAGAACCTAAAGAAAAGGTAGCCCTAAGGCATTCGTAAGTCAATTAAGAAGCTGAAAACTGGGAGCATGTCAGGGGAGTCGCCTTGCTACTTGTTGTGTATAATAAAGAACCTAAAGCCTTTTTAAGTGTGAATCGGGTCCTACATGGTTAATTAGAAATCAAGATTTATATTTCCCAAATTACTTTGCACATAGTCTAAAGAGATACTGTAATTAAATTTAAGGTATAAAGTCAGAAATTTAAATTTTTTTAAAATGATATGCAAATATAAAGTTAAATAATTCTACTTCGTGCAGAACTACCATGAGGTAGAATGACTTAGTTTCCCATCTATGTAAAAAAAAAGCCTGACAGACATAGGTAACTGGTGGCATTTTGATATTGTGAAATAAGATCATGGGACCTGATCCAGACTTAATAACAACAGACAATTTTGGCTGTGGGAACGCACTGCTCATGTGCTTGGCAGATGTTACTCATAGTAGCTCTGATCATACGTATCTCTGTACAATAGGGCATAACATCCTTAAGAAAACCGAAAATATGCATTGTGGGTGGGGGGAGGCGTATAAATTGTACAGTATGGGCTGGGCTAGGCACTTACTTAGGACAAGGCATTACATACGGCAAGGAATAGTTAAGGAAAGTTTCTGAACAATTATGTCAGCTAAGTTATGTATGTGTGAGAATAGTGCATTATCCTTGGTAGTGCGTAACTTAGCTCTGTAATAGGTGGTATCACAGCCCCCAGCATCATAAACAGTCCCTCCCCACCCCGAAGGTCTCTACCTGATCCTGTAGATCTGCAGAAGTAGACAAACTGTTTCTCTCCCAGTTCCACATGCAATGCTTGACTAATCCGCAAAGAAACACAGCATTAATAAAGGTCTGATAATGAGAACGATAAAAGCTAAGGTGCGAATGAGGTGACCGTCATCACAGGCCTCCGCCTCCGCCTAAATACGCCCCTTCGGGTATCATCTGCACCCAGGAAATAGGGGATACTCACACTAAGTCAGGGAAACTTACTCACCACTCCACTTGTCTGCTTGCTGGACGACTCTGTCTAAAGCATGAACCTAATCAGGGACTAGCGTCCTCTGACCAAGGGCCTACTCTTCTTATATAATGCAGGGTCTGCTACCCTGCAATGTTAATGGACCTAGTGTACTACAGAAGCTAGTGCCCTAACTACCTAATAGGACCTGGCACCCTATTTTACTACAGGGCTTATCGGCCTACTCTGATAAGGATTAATTTACTGTGGACTCAGATCCCTGGTGGTCCAGTGGTGTTGTTGGTGGTGGCATACCTCCACTCCTCTGCAAGAGAATGGTCTTCCGCCTCTCATTAGTGTCAGTGGAGAGAATGACCATAAGAGCCCAAGCTTATGCTGTTATGCTGATTATCAGTGGCATTGGGAACCAGCCTCTCCTATGTAGCAGTCGTACCATCAACCACAGATTGCTGCCTAAGGAAAGAGAGATAAGGGAGAACACTTTAATGGGTCCCTACTGACACACCTGGGTGGTACCTGACTACTTCTTCCCCCTTCTTTACGCTTTCTTCTGCCTCAATTTCTTTTGATCCTGCAATGCCGCTCTGTACTAAGCCGCTGTCCCCTCTCATTGTTCCTCTGGCATTCCAGCTCTATCCCTCGCCAGCGTCTCGTACTGTTTTTGTGTCACCATTTGCTTGTAGTTTTCCATTGCTTCTTGTGTTTTTCCTTTCTACAGTATTTTCTTTTTACCCATGGCTGTAGGTGACAGCATCTTCACCTGATTCCTCACAATCCATTCCTTCGCCATCTTCTTCCTTCCAGCACTCATGGGAACCCCCTTCTGCAGTATGGGAGTAGTGATGTGATGAGCCTTGACTGGCTCGCTATATCACCGTAATGTACTCTGGGCACTGCTTGCTACAGTTTATGGTTCACTGTACAGTAGTCATCGTATATATCTTGATTTTATGTAATTTCTTTCACTGTTAATGTTCCATTTTGACAGACACTAAATAACAGAAAAGGGAAACCTCAGTAGTAATAAGTGTAGTAAGTCTCTTTTATTCTTTTTCTTCTCCTGATTACTAGTGTGACCTTCAGGAGACAATAATTCCCTGCTGTGTTCCTCTTCCAGGAACTCCAGTTACTCAGGGATTTTTTTAGAGTTCTGTTTTCAGGTGATCGATTTTTCCATAGCTTATGATTGAGCTGTAGTGTGTCTGCTTCCAAGTTAAATGCCCTGAGTCACTGTATAAAACACAGAAGAGCAATTTCTTTAGGTCATTGAAAAGAATGTAACAAAGCTATCTATTGTAAGAATGAGGAATGGGATGGCAGTAAAAATCTCTAAAAAGAAATTCAACTAATGACAGGTGTTTCTTCTATCTCTTCAGTAAAGTTTAGTTTTGTGATCTTTGACTGGTACAAATATTAAATTCTTATGTTGTAAAATATTGATTAGCACACCATTAAGTATATATTTTTCAGTCCTCTTTGGACTGTGGAGTCCACCTTATACAAAGAAAAATCCAAAAGTAGAGGGGGAGGAAAATGTAAAATGTGCAAACAGAATTGGAGTTAAGAGATGATGATTCACAACCCCATTTTTTATGCTATTTTATGCTATCTATGTAGTGTTTTGTCACATAGGTTGCGTACATGTGGTCTTTAAAGACCACATGCATGCAATCTATGTAACAAAATGCTATGTAAATAGCATAAAATAGTTACTATGCATGTGTAGTAGCTAGATTCAGAAAATTAGGGACGTATGTTAAAAAAAACGGGGTTGTGAATTCGGCCCGATATTTCCTAGCTTAAATGCAGAGCCTATTCTTAAGTATATTGGCCCATTTTCATTTGCCACCTACAGCTGAACTCTTTCTATATTGTCATCTGTTGACACTTATGCCTCAGTGACATTTAGAAAAGGCAGGGAAAAAATCCCCCCAAAAAGGTAATACTCTAAAAAGAGGTGTGGCTTTGCTGGTACCTGTAAAAGGGGCATGGCTTTGCGGGCATGCCAGGTAGACCAACATAGAAGAGGGACCCTTTGCCTGCCATACAAGAGGAATCCCACCACAAAACGGGAACACACAGTACAAGGTATACTACCATACTACCATAAAAAGTGAGCAAGTTTCCCCAAATCTTATTGTTACAAACATTTACTTACAGTGTTGTTTTTGGAGTCCATATAATGATCAGTGTCACACTAAAAGAAGCTCCCTTCATAATGCAAATAGGTTTAAATAAGTTTTGTCTCTTTTTGCCTCCACTTTCCTATGTTCTCTTTCTTGCTAATCATATTTCTATACTGATTAAGAAAGCAGAATTTTTGCGTTAAACTGGTGTGTCAATGAGTTCTGTTTTGGGATTCTGATGTAACTAAAGATTCAAACCTAAGAAGCTGCTGCTGCAAAGACCTTTAAAAATCTTTAAAGACCGCATGTATTTTTTAAAAATGAAAAGTTTTCTTAAGAAGGAAAATACGCACAGGCACTTAAGGTAGCCCTATGGCACTTTTAAGTGCCTTTACGAATGGGGAAAACTGGGGAGGGACTAAAAATCTGCACCTATTATGTCATACGCATCTGTGAATCAGGGCCAATGTTCTGATGTTACAAGATCCAGAGGGAGTCAGTCCTATGACCTATGTGTTAAAACGTTTTTTTTTAAATATTAAGCTTGTGCTAAGTAAGGAAGATTGTAGAAATTTATAAGAATTGTACAGACAATGAAGACAGCCTATATACAGAACTAGATTGTGCAAGTCCTTGCAATTATTGGCAGCTTCTTCAAGCCTGTAAGATGATGCTGCACCACCTCCAGACCAAAATAACAATGTTTTAAAAAATAAATTTATGTTTTTGAGAGATAAAAAATTAGCCACACATATAAATGTGAATGTCCTACAAAAGCATTTGTGTCATTTCTAATGAAATTCAAAACTAAGATGATGCTCTACCCAGCAAGATCTTCAAGTATGGTCTGCACATGTAGGAACGTTTTCAAGCTTAAGAAGCTTTGGCTTCTTAAGATCAGTCTTTTACAAAGGGTGTGGGTGTGGGAAACATACTTAAGTGCCATAAGGCACTTAAAAGTGGGGTTAGGTTGCAGGTCAGGTCAGGTGAGTTAGGTGAAGATACTCATTCAGATCTGTAAATACGGTCCGTAATTCTCTCTTTATGTTTGCCAACTCTCCTAAATTATGAATAGACTTTAATGGCAGCTAAGAACCACTTAGACCTTCCAGTATGCCCATTTTTTATTCCTTTAAACCAGGGGGGTTCTCAACCTTTTTTTTTTTTTTTGGAGAGCACCAGTTACCCACTATAGAATCATGTCAAGTACCACTTTGCATATTATACATACCTGTGACCCATATATGTATTTTTTTTTAAATATCAAGATATTTTATACATTCTGTCCCTGGCCATTTGGAGATCATACCTCCTTACAACCTTGCCCAGTTGCCCAGAATATCACCTGACAATGGTCCAGGTACCACCTGAACCCCTGTTTTAAATAAATAATAACTCTAGTTCTTATTTGATGCTTAGCCTATCTATCTATCTATCTATCTATCTATCTATCTATCTATCTATCTATCTATCTATCTATCTTCGGTTGCAGTGCCCGCAACGATGATGTGCTTTCAGAAATAGAGACAGCCGAAAGTTATTTTTCGTCTGTTTCTATTTCGAATAGGGAGCCTTTTTCGAATTTTTGGAATATTTTTTTATGAATGGGTGAGTGTCCTGATCGGCATACTCGCCCATTCATTTTCGCAGACCCGCAGGAAGAGGTGAGTAACCTCTCTGGGGACTTTTAGTATTGGAGGGGTTAGGGTTAGGCTCTTAGGAAAGGAGGGTTAGGGCCATAGAAGGGGAGTGTATGGGGTCAGGCTTCGGGGAGGGGGGTCTTAGAGTTAGGTTATAGAGAAAGGAGTATTAGAATCAGGCTAGGGAGAAGGGAGGGTTAGGGTAATGGAAGGGGAGGGTTGGAGTTAGAATTAGGGGAAGGGTTGGGGTGGTTTTTAGCCTTACCTTTCAACGCACCGTGTTTGGTTCTCTGGGGATCGATTGTTATGCCTCATCGAAACTGGCTGAGAGAGAACGGACCTATCAAAATAAGGCTGTTCTTAGAGGGGACCCACACCCATAAGAATTTTTTCACAACTTCTCTGATGCTTAAAAACGTGTAATGGCAATTGATAGAACCATATGGTCAAAGTTAGATCGTTTAAAACAACTAGAGTATAAAGGTGTAAGAAACATGTTTTGATACAATGATGATGTGATATTTATAGCTACATGCCCAAGAAATAATTATATATTTTCTATGCTGTGTTTTAGACTCTTGCTGCACCTGCTCCATTTGCTGTAGAAACAAGCTGCCAATGCAGAGCACCACATGAGAAATTAACCATTGCTCAGGCCCATTTAGGAACGCCGGGTGAGTCATGAGCTTGTTGTACATATATAAAGAGTAATTTGTAGAAGTAATATGCAGTAGCCCTGTGTCTTAGGTGTTATTTTGCTTTATAAAGCAGTGATGTCTCTATAAAATGATAGTCTTTTTCCTGTGGCTCTTTGTGGGGGATTTAGTGGAATTTTCCTCTACTTAGTATAACAGAGGACATCCACAATAGGAGCTGACTAAACCATCTTTTTTTAATTAGGTCACAGGCAGCCTGCAGCACTCCAGTTCCCTTAATGCATTTTCTGGTATCAGTTTTGATTATGCCGATGGGCCATGCTGGGAGTTGTAGTTTGACAACACCTGGAACTAGAGTTGTTTCCCATAACAACCAATCAAATTCTAGCTGACATTCTCTAGTATGTAATAGGAAAGCCTTCCTGTCTACCTGTTTATGTGATCTAATTAGAATACTTAGCTATGTAACAAAGCTGCATGGATTGCTGGATTTTCACAACAATCTTTTCCTGATTGGATACACGTTCCAGACGGAAGAAATCCCGGTGTGAGAATACCTACACAGACAATATAAAGACAACTAACTTACAGACACGATTGAAATGCAGGCGTGAAATATCCAAACACTGATTACCCCGACATTAATATAATCCTGACACTATTAAAATACATAAAAATCCTTGGTATCTAGGTTATTTCCTTGCCTTACTTGGACGTCGGAGATAATATTTGGGCTAACATTTGTGGCACTATGAAGATTATCCTCTCATCAGCTAAGTGGCATTATGATTTCATATTGCAATACCTAAATTTAATTGCATATCCTTTTACATAATTGTTGAAATTTGCTGATTTTACTATCCTTTGAGTGTGGATTTTTCCTGTTATTGTATTTTATATCTTGGTCTTGTTGTGTTTAATAGAAGGGATTCTTTGTTTTCAAATTTATATATTAAAAGTTAAGTTTTAAATGAATTCTATTATGATCTCATGTAACCTGTTTAATAGATCTTTCACTCTTTGGGCCATATTCAGAGATCCGTTTTTCAGAGGAGTTCTGTGCGTATTTTTTGGATCGGATCAACTGCACATGTGTAGTAAGTTTATGTACGTAGTTTACGCTGACTATACACACGGAAGTGCCTAATGTACATACATGTGAATTGCACTTGGGGACATACGCACGGAAATCAAATGTACTGGAAAATTTACATAAAAGTGGGTGGAGGGAGGAATTTAAATGAACGTATGGAGGTGCGGTTATCTAGAATTGCATGGATGGAGCACATATACGCACGTAAATACACATGGAAAGAACAGAGTGGTCTAAGGTCTCGTCCGAGAGAGGGGAGTGTCGGGGTTGTTGGTGGATGTTTCCTTGCTCCGTCCATGCTTATAATTACATACATAAAAAAAACGGATCTCTGAATACGCCCCCTTGTCCTGAGTTCTACCCTCACCTTCATTCTACCTAGTTACTATTCATGGATGTGTTAATTTTGTAATGTCTATTATATGTATATAAACTTGGTATGTTTGCTTCATGTATTTTGGGCTGCTACTACATGTTCACATGATACTAATACGAATTTTTCGTATTTGTTAAGTACAACGTTCTTCACATTTCCTTACCCGGTAAAGCAATATAATAATTATAAATATATTAAAGGAGTATGATTAAAAATAAATCACTGTTTTGTATATGTTACTATCGTCTCAGTGCGTCCATTAATAAGTGGCTTTGTTACCCCCTTTCCTCCTTTTTCCTGCCTTTTATATTACCTCTTCGCAGGACAGGTAAGAATAAATATACCTAGGATAAGATGGTGGTAGTCTTATTTTAGATGAGAAATCTAGACGAAATCCCAAACACAAAAATCCTGACATGAAGTAATACTGATACCTAATAACCTGACACAGTGTAATGAGTTACCAACATGAAACCCCGATACATGAAATCCTGACACTATTAAAACAAAGACACATAGGGTCGGATTCACAACCCTGTATTTTTAACAAATGTTCCTATTTTTCCAAATCTAGCTACTAAGCATGCGTAGTAACTATTTTACGCTATCTACATAGCATTTCGTTATGTAGGTTATGTCTTAAAAGACGCATGTTCGGAAAATTAGGGACGTATGTTAAAAAATACGGGGTTAGTTCCTGTTTATATTTATCCACTGCCTTTCTTCATATGCTTGTGGTTCAACATTATATTGTTATTTACTCCGTATAAATGTCTGCTATCATTAGCTCCATTTCTAGTCCCACCACTCTCCCTATCCCTCCTCCTTATTGTCAGTATGGCCCCTTCTCGCCTCCTCCGATGGCGTACCACCCCCCCACAAATTTCCGGTACTACTTCTGTACCTTGTTTGTTCTCCCTGGACCTCTCCTCAATAGGAGCTTGGTCTCCCTTTATCCTTCTCCCCCATATCTTGAAGGAGTATATCTGACTTTTCCCGTTTTTCTGACATATTATACACCATGACACTTAAAATTCTGTCCCCGAATGTTAACGGTCTTAACTCCCCCTCGAAGCGCACTATTGCTTTACAACAACTTAAACGACATTCTATAGATATCTATGCTCATTTTAAAACGCCACACCCCGGTCTACATAGTAGATACTTTTCCCAGGTTTTCTATGCCTCTTCTGACACTAAGCAGAATGGCACAGCAATATTATTCCATAATAAAGTTCCCTTTACACTGTCCTCTTCCACAGCGGACCCACTCGGCCGCTACTTAATTTTGACAGGCTCATTGGGTCCGACTGTGATTACTGTTTATGCCACTAATGTTGGTCAGGGTGCCTTCCTCTCCGAGTTCCTCCAAATTTTATCGCAGCTAGCACAAGGGTATATCATAATCGGCGGAGATTTCAACACTTTCCTTGACCCTGCCCTTGATCGTTGTGCCCCTCTTCCGGCTCAGCCGGGCTCCGTTCATCTCTCCAGGACTCTCGCTTCTATGCTCACCCACTTTGATCTCTATGACTCATGGCGCATCCTCTATCCCACTAGCAAACAATATACCCATTACTCCCCCGCCACAATACGCATACGCGTATTGATATGATCCTAATAGACCCTAACCTCACACAGCGCCTTACCCATTCCTCTATAACCTCGGTGGTCTGGTCTGATTACTCCTCAGTTTCTCTCACGATTGACCTATCTTCTCTTCGCTCCCCCGCTTCTAAATGGCAACTAGATGATTTCCTACTTTTTACTCAAGCTCACGTTGACACCATTGCTCTTTCTATCACGGATTACATTACTTTTAAGTCCTCTCCAGAGGTCTCTCCGGCTTAAGTCTGGGAGGCTCACAAAGCTTCTGTCCGGGGTTCCCTGATTGCCTTAGCAGCAAACAAAACTAAAACTGAGAAAGCGCGTATTCAAGCTCTACAAAACCAAATCACCTCCCTAATGGCCCGTTTTCAAAGGTATCCTAAACGCAAAACCCGCATTAAATTATTGGCCTTAAAAGGCCAACTTTACCAGCTCCTCTCTAAAAAAGCTGCCAAAACTCTACAATGGCTTAGGCAGAAATATTATGAAAAGGGGGACAGGGCGGATCGTCTCTTAGCTCAAAAATTAAGAGATAAACGCGCTAGAAATCATATTGCAGCTATTAAATCGCAGGATAGTTCCACGATCTATGATCCCAAATGGATCGCAGATTCATTCAAAGAATTTTATTCCTCCCTCTTTAAGTTAGAGCCACACTTCTCTAGCCTGCTAATTCTGGCTAATAAAGTTAAGGAATTTTTAAGCTCTATTTCTCTTCCAAAAATCTCCCTTAAACAAAAACTATTTCTTAATAAGGAAATAACATCCCAAGAAATACTGGATACAATTAAAGAGCTTAAAAATGCGTCTGCCCCTGGCCCAGATGGTTTCACCTCCATTTATTACAAAAAATTTGCAGTACAGCTTCTTCCTTTGCTCCTTAGTTTATTTAATTCCATCCTCTATGGGTCGAAGTTTGATTCGGCCACCATGGGAGCAGAGATTGTAGTAATCCTGAAACTGGGGAGGGACCCTGCCTCCTGTAGTAATTATAGGCCAATATCGCTTTTGAATGTTGATCTTAAGCTCTTTGCTAAAATTTTGGTGAATCGCCTGAACTCGATTGTCTCTTCGCTTGTGCACCTGGACCTAGTGGGATTTATTCCTGTCCGTCAGGCGTCTGATAACACCAGGAGAGCTATAGATATCATTCATATTACGAACATTCGTGGCCTCCCTGCTCTCGTAGTGGCATTGGACGCGGAAAAGCGTTCGACAGATTGGACTGGACATATATGCATCAAGTACTCTCTGCCATGAGTATACAGGGCCCCTTTTTGAACGCCATAGCTGCTCTCTATTACACTCCTACTGCCTCCGTCCTTGCTAATGGTTTTAAATCCTCCCCTTTCTCAATTCACAATGGCACCAGACAGGGTTGTCCCCTGTCCCCCCTTATATTTGCTCTAATGATCAAACCCCTGGCCATTAAAATCAGAGAAAATCCAGATATTACTGGAATTACGGTAGGCCCTACTGACCATAAAATATCCCTTTACGCTGACAATATTTTAATGACACTTACCAATCCCACTGTCTTACTTCCCAATCTCCTCAAAGACCTAACCGACTTTGGGATCCTCTCTAATTATAAAGTCAATGGGCCTGATCCAGTACAACGCTTCGAAGCGAATTTATGCGTGGCGGACACGTAAAATCGCTGTTTAGTACGCATGCGCACCATAGAAAATACGCACATTCACGTAGCGTAATTGTGAACGTATGGGCCATTCAAGTATGTGTCACGTAAATACTTACGTGTGGGCGTGCCAATTTTACGTTACTCGAAATTACGTGTGAAATACGTGAAGTAGGCGGGGGGTGGTATTTAAAGTGTACAGTATGGGCGTGCTTAGCTGCGTAATAATCTGAAATCTTGCCGCTTAATCTTCCCTCTCCCCTTCAACATCAACTTCGGCAGACATTTAATTTTCGCTGGCAAGCTAAGCAGATTAAGTATTTGGGAATTTTTTTAACTAAGTCTTATCAACATCTCTTTGCTGCCAATTTTCCACCCCTTTTCTCTAACATTAAAACAGATCTTGAGAAATGGGATAAATATATTATCTCTTGGATAGGTAGGATTAACTCCCTTAAAATGAATATTCTCCCTCGCCTTTATATTTATTCCAGACTCTCCCCATTAGAATTCCTGCTAAGTATTTTAAACTCCTTCAGCAACTAGCCTCTAAATTCATTTGGTCAGCTCGTAAGCCCCGTATTCAACAGGAGCTTTTGTTTAGGCCCATTGGGGAGGGAGGTCTTGGTGCTCCAAATTTCTTGGCTTATTACAGAGCAGCGCATCTTACTCAGTGTGTATCTCTACATTCATCTTCAGGCACCAGGGTATGGACGGACATTGAAGCTAATTCCAATTCTATTTCTGCCTCCTTCTTTCTCTGGCTTCTACCTCGCCATAGACCTACCTTATCCTCTCTTCTTCCCACTTTAGCTTTTTCTGTTTCTATTTGGGATAAGATTACTCAGGCATACGAACTCTTAGCTCAACCATGGCGCATGTATCCTCTCTGGAACAATCCTTTATTTCAGCCTGGTTTTGACAGACACTCCTTCTCTCCATGGATAGCTAGTGGTATTTGCCACTTTTCAGATCTGTCCCCTCTCCGCCTTTTTCCTTTATTTGCGGATCTTCAGACTAAGCTCCATCTCCCTCATACCTGCTTCTTCCAATACCTTCAACTGAGGCATTTTTACAATTCCCTTGCCCCACCACAATTCTATACCTCAGACTCCTCCACAGTAGAATCGCTATGTGCTTTACGATCCCCCCTGACCAAACTTATATCGACCCTATATCGATTGTTCCTCCGATACAAACGCCCTTTAAAAGATTCTCATGAGCTTCAATGGGAGCGAGATCTTGGAGAGTCACTTGACGAGGAGGACTGGGCCTCCATTAGAGAAAACTTAGCTAAAACCTCCATATGCGTACGGATCAACAAACGCTCACAAAATCTATTATCATTGGTATTTAACCCCTAAAATGCTTAGTTTAATCTACCCCTCTACTTCTTCTGCATGCTGGCATCACTGTGGTGAGGAAGGCACCCTGTCTCATATATGGTGGTCCTGTCCGAAGATTGTTGCCCTCTGGAAAGAGGTTCACCGTTTGATCTCCTCTGTTACAGGTGTTTCCTTCCCGCCTTCGTCCACCTATTCCCTGTTCCCCCGCAGCATCCCAGATGCTTCTAAGAGTATTTGATTCCTAATAAAGCACATTTTGAACGCTACCAAATGCCAAATTGCAGCACATTGGAAACAGCTGTATCCTCCCTCCCTTTCCTCCATCATTAAGGAAATTTGGCGCATATACAAATTCGAATATATTTCTAGTATTCTCCATAATTCTTCTCTGGGGTATGGTCCCCCTGGCTCGCTCATTTTCAGATTAACTCTGTTTTGCATGATTAACTGTTAACTTCATACACTCACACCCACACTACGATTGCTTCTGACTCCTTCAATTTTACCTTCATTCCCCCCCTCCCTGTCTCTCCCTTATCTTTCCCTGATCCCCAATTTGTTATTCTCAGGTTTTGGGATCTCACTGTTTAATATTTGGAATAGTATTGAAAGTGTGCCTGATAGGCTATGTTGGCCTCCTGTCGATGGATATACTCCTTGTTTATCCCTTTTATATTTGGCATTACATGTATTTGTTGATAATAACATGTTATCCCGACTTTTCTCTTACCCCTCACCCCATATTAATTTGAAAAAATCAATAAAACATATTTTTTTTAAAATACGGGATTGTGAATCCGGCCCATAAACTCCTGACACATAACTTTTCCAACATGCTATTAATCCTGACAATGAAGAAATCTATGATCTGTCCCTGGCACTGCCTCTATGATCTGGTTCCCCGGGGATAGGGGAACAGATGCAAGTGTTAGCAGGGGGAGAGAGCATACAGGCAGCGGGAGGACAGGGTATTGAAATATGATTTAAAAATTCACTATTTTGTATATGTTACTATTGGAGGCTTTGATCCCCTTTTCCCTGACTTTTAAACTAGCCTTGTATTACATTACTGCACCCCTGAAATAATTGTGGGGTGAGACGATTGGTGTCTATGTGGCCACGTATTACCCTTTTCCCCTTTGGTCCTGTGAAGAGATAAGATGGATAAGTCATATACCTCACAATATGACAGGACATTTTATTGATGGACAAAAGAAAAGCTGAGGTTATCTCCACTTGTTGAATACAGAAAATGAGGTACAGAAAATGAGGGATGATCTAGATAGACTGGAGGAACGGTCAAGAGTGTGGCAACTGCAGTTTAATGCCAGAAAAATGCAAAGTCATGCACTTGGGGCACAAAAACCCAAAAGCTCAATATATCATTTATGGCACTACATTAGAATCAACCGAGGAGAAAAGGGATCTAGGAGTCATTATTGCATGTGACTTAAAGGTAGCCAAGCAATGTAACAAAGCAATGAGAAATGCAAGTCAGATACTTGGTTATTTAGGGAGAGGAATTAGTAGCAGAAAGAGAGAAGTAGTGATGTCCCTTTATAGATCGTTGGTACGACCTCACCTAGAATATTGTATTCAGTTCTGGAGGCCATATCTCCAGAAAGACATAAATACATTACATGTGCAAAGGAGAGCAATGAAAATGATCCATGGCCTGTGTCACAAAACATACCAAGAAAGGGTAGAGGAACTAAACATGTATAGCTTGGAGCAGAGAAGGGAGAAGGGGGACATATCAAGGGTTGTGACCGGCTAGAGGAGGGTGGCATTTTTCAGAGGAAGTGTAGGAGGTGTAATAGAACATGAGGACATGAATATAAACTGGAGGGGTGGTATATTCAGAGGAATTTTGTGGAAATATTACTTCACTAAAAGGGTGATAGATAAGTAGAATAACTTCTTATCTGAGGTGGTTGAGGCTAACACAGTAGAACAGTTTAAATATGCTTGGGATAAATATAATGATATCCTAAATCTCAAACTAAATTGAGGGTAAATAGAGTCTAGGGTCAGTATAGTTTTAAATAAACAACTGGGCAGACTGGATGGGCCATGTGGCTCTTATTTGCCGTCGCTTTCTATGTTTCTATGTAATATCCCAAGGCCACATACAGAATGATGGGACAGCAGGTTCTGGAGAAACTAAGTTCAGTAATGGAGAAGGAAAGGAAAAGAGCAGAAATGCATATTTCTTCTATCTCTGTCCATTTTAAATAGACCTAATTTCCTATTTCCTTTGTTTGGTATTTCTCCCCATAGATGTCATCTACAGATACCTATTCACCCAGGTTTCTCCTTGTGTCTTACCTTACACTGTGTTTTCGCTATGGACATACTGGAAATGTTACGAGCAAAGATGCTAAATGATGTGAAGTAGGAGATAATCACACTGCCTCGGGAGCTACCATTATTTCAAAATAAAATGGGGTAGAAATCCAATTTATTTTATTATGGTTTTCCCATGCAGATACAATGACTGACATTTATTTCTACCTGTGTATAATATGCAGCACAACACTTACATTGTACTTTGTATTCCTTTGAAATCCTACCTGACTTATTTACATATCAACAGCTATAATAATAATTAGTTATTATATAGTATATTGTGTTCCTTTATTTAATAAAGTCTATCAGAAATAATACTGATGACATTGTCACACACGTTGATTTTTCCCCCCTTAATTTTACATCTCTCTTTCATTCTTTTGATGGATCAGGTTGGCACCTCTCTCTCTCTCTCTCTCTCTCTCTCTCTCTCTCTCCACTGTGTGTGTGATGTATGATTAATCTACTAGACTGAAGCTCTTATAAGCACCACATATGATACTGTGAGTTAACTATTAAGGTAAAGTGTAAAATACTGATTGATGTTTGATTTCCATTATTGATTATGTTTGAGTAAAGTATAAAGAGTTTGTAGTGCATTATCATACCCTATGGTGATGGAAGGAGCATAGCAATGCTTAGAAAGAGATTAGTGTTGTAGTGTAGAAAATCAGCCGTTGCCTATGGATATCTTAGGGCTGAGAACACAGATGGCAGGAAGAGCCAAGAATAGCTGGCTTACATGCTGCAAGTTCTCATTTGGAATGGAATTTCTTTGTTAGGTGACAAACAAATTACAGGCATATAAAAGACAAATAGCCTAGCCTTTGTGATAATACAAATTGTTTTGTACCATGAAAATGTATTTTCTTTAGAGCGGCACAGCTGATCCTGCAATTTTCTTCGCAGTGATTATACTTAAATGGACCACTGCATTATATCAAATCAAAATAGTGTACACAGACTGTTCATTCTTTATATGTAGGACTGGCGATAAAAGAGAATGGGGTGTGTCACTTCCAAATCCTCTTCCGTTCTCTCTCATTTCTCCCAGAAAATGTATATTAATTGTAGGAAAAATTGTCAGAAGCTTATTTGCAAGGCTATTACAGCATCAAGCAATAGCTAGGTTGTGTAAACTGACAAAACTATGTACAGACAGAAATAATCTGGCCTTATACTGACTGCAGACTAATAAATGTAATGCACATTAAATGACATTATTACCTTTCATTATAAATATGTGTCCTACTTTATAAGTAGAAGGGTCAGAGTACTCAGTATTAATACCTTGCATCTCAATATTGGCCCAGTAATCAAGTAGATTAATTAATATGGATTAATATGTAGCCAGTTCATATTGGTTGTATTGTGGCTACAGCTGTCTATTAATTACTCCAGCAACTGTAATGGCATTTTCAAGTAAAGACAGTATAGATTCTTAAAATTAATATCTGCATTCAGAGTCTGTGTCACTTAAACATCAGTTAAATTTTTATGCTTTGTTTAAGGAATGAGATGAGGTATTAAGCTGTGAGGAAGGATAGTGATCGTTAGCTCATCTTGTGCTTGTGTTTGCCACATCACCCATCAGTCTTGTTATGGAATTGACTCATTAAAGGAAGCAAGACATTATGATTGTTTGGAAGTGCTTTTGATGTGCTAAACCACCTCCAACCTCCCTTCTCTTTTCTAAATATAATGTTTTACTACACGCGGAGAGCATGAGACAAAAGAACTGGTGGCGAATAGTCAATTAGAACTGGGATTTTATTCTCTAAATCAGAAAATTCAGATTGTATTTAGTTGCCCTGTTAAATTATTAAGAAGCAAAAGACCTGGTTCTGAGTTGTTCCGATCTTTGTAGTTTTGACCCTTTTCTCAGTTATACAGTACACATATCAAAGGCAAATTGAGTGTGGATACAGCAACCAGTGGCATGATTTTGGAAGGGGGGTTTCCAATATGTTTAAAACATGTGGAGTAAGTTCCGCTATCGGG
>WWET01000020.1:507724-517905 GCA_011038615.1 Limnodynastes dumerilii
CCTGCTTACGGCGGCTATACCCTACACTGGGTACGACCGTCGGCCGTACGAAAATTCGCAGAGAATACGCTGAGAAAATACGCTTAGCACGCCCATACTGTACAATTTAAATGGCTATCCCCGCCTCCCTGTAGTAAAACGGGCGCCCAGCCGACCATCGTAAAAAAAATACGCCCAGCGAGCGAAAAATACGCTAACGATACGCCCGCTATTCGCTCATGACGCTCGGGCGACCGGAAGCTGTCATACTGGGCATGCGCATTGCGAATTTTTTGCCGAAAATTCGCATACGCTCGTCGTACGCTCGCTTGCGATCGTTGCTCTGGATCAGGCCCTTAGTGAGGTTGTGTTTGACCCTGGTGGTTTTGAGGTTGTTTAAATCTTCCTCTACACTCTTTTGAAATACTTCAATATATGGACCCTTCAAGTGTTGGGGATAAAAAGATTACTTGTTTTTTAAGGTGGTATGTTTGAATTCATTAGAGGCCAACTTGTTGTCAACATTGGGCTCTGTATTAGATTTGTTATCCATGAAGTATTTCTTTAGTGTCAAATTCCTAACAAATTTATGTAAATCTAGATAGGTCTCGAACTTGTTAAGTGACTTACTCGGGGCAAATTTTAGGCCCTTTGATAGTACATTATTTTGTTATTTATTAAGAGTGTTGTGGCTTAGATTGAATATGCCTTCTGTGATTACCTCCGTTGTTTTGACCTCGCTCCTGTTCTTGTGCGTTCCTCCTCGCTTTCCCCGCTTTCTCTTGCATCTAGTTTCCTTTTTGTTCCTAGAAGTGATGTGGCTTGGTCTTCCAGGATTGAGTCTCCCCAAAGTCTGTTGGGTGGATCTGTATGTAGGTGTTCCTGGGTCCAGTTCTAAAAAACGGGACATGCATTGTTTGGCGTCAAGATCAGAGGAGTGGGGTAAAGTGGTTTGAGTATTGCCAGTGCCACAGGTTGAGAACCATATCCTCCCAGAATGTATATGAAATGTTCTATAGGAGAGCAGGTAATTCTCCTCAAAAGGCCTTTCTTAAAGTAAGCAGCCTGATGTTGCATTTTGGGTCACCCAATTGATATATGTCATTTGCATCGGTATGCCACATGCAGTATTTCCTGGCAGGAAAAGATGGTTACTATATCCGTCTATACTACATGTTTCATGTTTGTATTTTTACAAGGTATTATTATAAAGCTTGTACTCTGGGATTTATTCATAACTTTAATTAAACCATATGCTGCTAAGTGTCAATCCACGCAAAGGATTTTTGCAGGGCATTTCTTGCTCTTATAGATGACAGTGCAAGTCAGACACATTTAGTTATACATTAACACCAGATTTATGTTATATACATTTTTAGCAGCGCTGCCTTTTTAGTTTTATGAGTGTCAAATAATATTGTCACTCATGCTTGAAACTCTGTATTTGATGTTATCAATATTTGCTGCTTCTTAATTTTTGGATACTCCATAAATCCCACCATTTAAAAAAAGAAAACTTGGGAAATATAAGTTAGTCCGATGATTCACTCAGCCTGGGACCAGACTCTCCCAATGCCTACAGTCACATGACATCATGCTTCTTGTCGAATTGACCAAATAGGATCTGTTAAGGAGTAATATTGTGATGTCATTCTAAAATTTATACTATGAATGGCAATAATGGCAAATGTTTTTTTCATTAGGAGAAAAAATACAGATTTCAAAACCAAGTGGACAAAATGAAAGAAAAAGTGAAAAATGTAGAAGAAAAATCTAAAGAATTTGTGTACAAGGTGGAAGAAAAAAGTCATGATTTAATCCAAAAGTGGGAGGAAAAGTCAAGGGAATTTATTGGAAATTTTCTGGAGTTATTTGGTCCTGATGGTGCCTGGGTACGTTCATGGATTGTTTTTCCCTATAGATTTTACAGTGGATTTTACCTTACCCGACTTATTATATTGTTCTCCATCAACAATTGTTTGATACGTTGTTTTTTTCCCTCTTATCCTTTTTTGCTTCCTTATTATATAGCTTTTTCTATTATTATCAATTTTTCACTTTCTTTGTCCTGTGGCAATACAAAGTGTCACCTTTCCCTTAGAGAGCTATGTTATCATGAATACTCTGATGCTCCCAGTCTCAAGTTTATCACAGGTAGTGAAGAAGAATGGAGTCTGGGAGCATTATACACCATGCAGTATACTGAATATACTGTATAACTGTAACACAGAAAATGGGTCAGACAGACATTGAGCAAGGAATATCCAGTAACAGACAGGAGGTAGAAAATAAGCACTTAAAACAATAGGCAAGCAACAAATAGTGCTGACACAACAATATAACCAGCAGAGAGGCTATGCCCTGCTAACCATTTTAAAATAGAGAGGGTCAATCAGATTGCTTCATCATAAGAAAGCCCCCATGCAGCGAATAATCAGCCCAGAATCCCAGGTGCTGTTAACCAGTAGGGACAGTACAGTGAATACAGTGTCACTAAAGGTAAAATGTCCTGGCTGCTTAGCAACAACCAGGATGGAGAAGGTAAAGTGAGCCATTGAAAGTAGTGCAGCACCTCCTGAAAGCAACTAACAGTGGAGTCACTATGGGGGATGTGCACTGCTTCAGGTGTCAGCCTTAAAGGTGGCACGCAGCATGACTGCACTGCCACCGGCCAAGGAGTACAGTCACAGCACAAACAGTGGACCGGATTCACACCACTGGACGTATTGCATATACGTCCGGAGTTTACCGATATTTAATACTGCGCTTACGTAGTATCTTTTTTACGTAATCTACGTATCTTTTCGTTACATAGATTGCATATATGGGGTCTTAAAGGGCTGTTATTACTGCTGAGCCATAGCCTATCAAATGCTAGGTGTGGAGGCTTGTCATACCTATATAAGTTTCAACTGTGCATTACACATATCCTTTAATTCAACAATGACCAGTGCTCCATCATATTGACCTGAGTTTACTTTCATCTGCTGTATGTTACCTCAGCCGTGCCTCTGACAGTTAATTTAATACACATTGCAACTTAAATGCTTAGATTGTGCCTGCAGCTAAGATATATTTTTATCCTGCCCAGTTGTAGATTTCCATTAGGAAGAAAATGTATACTGAAATGCATTGCTTATAGTGTTTATTTTCTTCCAGAAGCAGATGTTTCAGGAACGGAGTGGGCGGATGCTTCAAGCACTATCTCCAAGACAGAGCCCAACCAGCAGTCCCACTCGGGAACGATCTCCATCCCGATCCCCATCACCCACTTTACCATGGTTGCTTAATAAGCCTTCACCTCCATCATCCCCAAAAGGTGCAGCATCTGCCTCTATTAGCAGCATGAGTGAAGGAGATGAAGATGATAAATATCCTGTGCAAGAAATGTTTTCAAATAATGACAGCAGTTAAGACTTTCCCTGTCGTTGGTGATATTGCGTAAATAGCCTCTCGCAGTGGAAGGATTTAATATAGATTTTCTATAAAGATGTGTTTAAGTCTGAAGGTTCAGTTGAGGGTGCCATTTAGGAAAGCATACATGTAAAAATTCTCAGGCACCACCAAGTGGTTGAAAAAAATATTGATGGAAGTGTATTAGTCTTGAAGTTATTTCCTACTATAAATGAATAGGTGCTTTGACCATGCCAAAGTGATTAGATAATGAGCCTGTTGAAATGGAAACTAAACAACAAAAACAAAAAATTTAATATGTAAGAATCAAATATCATCTGGTGTATTATGGGCATGTAGTTCCTGATATGCCCTGAGCCGTGAGCTAACTGTACCGAGCAGATTGTTAAAAATTGGTCTTAATGTGACATAGGGCCTGATCCAGAGCAACGATCGCAAGCGAGCGTACGACGAGCGTATGCGAAAATTCGGCCAAAAATTCGCAATGCGCATGCCCAGTATGACAGCTTCCGGTCGCCCGAGCGTCATGAGCGAATAGCGGGCGTATTGTTAGCGTATTTTTCGCTCGCGGGGCGTACTTTCTTTACGATGGTCGGCTGGGCGCCCGTTTTACTACAGGGAGGCGGGGATAGCCATTTAAATTGTACAGTATGGGCGTGCTAAGCCCGTACGCTCAGCGTATTTTCTGCGAATTTTCGTACGGGCAACGGTCGTACCCAGTGTAGGGTATAGCCGCCGTAAGCAGGGACTTTACTATGGGAGTGTTAGGGGCGTGTATGTTGATACGCCCGAGCGTACGTTCGCATTCGCCCGTCGTGCGAATTTTCGTAGCGCTGGATCAGGCCCATAGGCACATAGAACAATAGGCTTCATCTTCATGTAACAACCAATGATTAAAAGGAGCCTGAAATACAAAGACAGACGTTTCAAGGTTGAACTGATTGGATAAACACTGATACACTGGTTCTGAGTGATAAAGATTAGCTTCGGCTGTACTGTGTTGCAATACAATTATTGCCCATAATCCCCCACTACCATTTTTTGGGAGAATATATAAAGGTAGTGGAAAAGCAAATAAGAACAATATAACGTTATCATATAGGGTATTTGGATAATAGAACCATTATGTTTAACATGTCTGGAATTGTGCAGGGCAATATAAGATCATTCTTTCACAAAAATATAACCCAATTATAACCTCGTTATCTTTCCATAATATCCTACAAATAGTAAACAGCCTTCACACACAGCATGCCGGGAAAGAGCCCAAAGACCACCATATCCCTTCACACAGAAACACTTAGGACCATAGAGTTCTTTTGTACCTGTGCCACAATAGCTACAGTGAAGATTCACTTGGTTTCTATCATTTATTCCACTATGAAACGGGTGAGAAGACAGAAAGCTTGTTGTTCTGGATGCACAATCTATTATTTAGGCATCTGAATACGAACATACTGTATAGGGTGCCCAAGGTGCCTACTCTGCTATTTACTTTTATTATTGAATGTCAACAAAGGACAAAGTAGAAGCCATTGATAAGAGCACATAAATGTCTTTTAAGCATGTGCAAAGATATGTGCATATCAAAAAGTGCATAAATGTCACCAACTATCTATCCTTCTTTATCAATCTAGGAAAGTGCAATAACACAGATTGTGTCATTTTGTGTTTGCAATCTCAGATATGCCGAGTGCCTTTATGTGCTTATTCCTGCACACGGCTCCCCATTGAAACTTCAAATTTGGATATCTTCTAATGCTCCCATTATATGTGCACAAAATGTTTTGCCTCACAATCCCTCTATATAAAAAATCAGGTTTGCTCATAGTTGCCAACTCTCCCTGAATATCAGGGAGACTCCCTGAAGATTGGGTGATCTCCCTGACTCCCTAAAGTGTTTGGTAATCTCCCTGTTTCTAATTTCATCCATTGAGGTCTATGGAGATGACCGATTTCATGGACGCCAAAATGTAATGAAAGAATCTTGTTAATCAGCTGCAGCGTCACTTTTAGCTTTTCTTTTTTTTTTTTTTTTTTAATAATTTTTATTAATGACACTGCAAGCAAGAACATATCATTACATTTGAGCAAAAGCTTTTCTATAAAGATAGTACTGAAAGTATTCACTGACAATTTAATAATCAATAAATACTGACATTTTTATTGTAAAATAGTTTTCCTGGCAGTGCTAGATACACCTATGGGTGGAGCTATTCACAGGACACACCTCTTTGGCACTACAGGACACACCCCTTTGGTGCAGCACCTTGATAGTGGTCTCACAATCTCCCTGATATTCATTTGCAAAAGTAGGCAACCATGGGTTTGCAACAGGTCAATTCTCCAGCTCTTTAAATTGTGAGCAATTGATGAACAAGATTTTATCCCCATGTCTAATTTATGAAGGTGTAATTTTAGAGTTTTCTCATGTTTAAAAATCTTGGGCAAGATGCCATTGTATTTAATGTTCCATTCCTTTCAGGTTATATGCTACACCAGTGTTGGCTAACCTATGACACTTCTGATGTTGTGAAACTATGAGTCCCAGCATGCTTTAACTGCAAAAGCATAGCAGATACCTGACAAAGCATAATGGGAATTGTAGTTTCACAACACCTGGAGTGTCACAGGTTAGCCATCACTGTGCTACACATTACAATAAATTTGTCTATGGAACATATTGTGCTAATAGCCAATGTTGCCAAGTCATAGAACAGTAAGAAATTTGACCATAATCCAGGGTTTATTCCCAAAAAATTCTGGATTTTTTTGGTGTCCACTCGCTGGTATATTTTTTGGCTTAAATTCATTATTTAATACTGAATCCTCAAACATCCAACTGCTATAAAACAGTAGCATGCTTAGAAACAAACACAGACCAAATAATATGTATTAATGTAGCTTGTGCAAATATCAGTCATGCAGTTCTACATAAATGTACACATATATGCATGCCTCTTATGAGTCTGATCTGTTACACACATAAAATTAAAAATACAAATAAAAGTTTGCTTTTAAAATGAAGCATAACAAATTAAATAACCAATTACTTAAATAAATAAACATCTACAATGACATGGACTTAAAAAAATATACAATAATATTCCTGAAGCATTCCAAGGAAATGTTAAAATAATACAAATGACAGATTTAGCGGACTTCAACAAGATGTCTAACAGTAAGAATATTGTTTAACTAAACAATTCAGCTTGTAACTGAATACCGCAGATTCAGAGCTCAAAGGTTCTTTTAAATGTACAGTAATGTTTGTGACTTTATTTGTCAGACAACCCTGGAAGTATATACAAAACAATGGGACATGACATAGTAGACAATCAATTTTAATTGTATTTCTTCACAAATGGGCTGTGTTGACATAGAATGAGTGGACATTGGAACACAAACAACCGTATAAAAGAGAAATCCATAAGTAAAAATCTGATGCTGGTAAAAAAAAAAACTCATAGAGGAAACACATGAAAACTGGTACAAAAGTAAACTTTTAGCTGAGCATTGCAAACAACACCATCAAATATTCTAATTAGCAAATCAGGACATTCCAGAAACAGTGGCTCCGGTTGGGGGTGTGAATAGGGCACACATCCTAACATTTCTGGTAGCATTACCGTTTTCTTCTCTACCATTTTTTATAATCTGTCTGTATCTTATTACCAAATTGCAATGATTTGTGTACAGTGGTACAAGTAGTTCAACTTCTTAGTGGTGCTTTACATAACCACCACCCTTCCTTTCCACCTGTTTTCCGCACTGATATTTTGTACCACATCTATGTCTTTTTTTTTTTACTTTTTTTTCCCCTATATTGTATCCCAAAACTCTCTTCCACATTACATGTTGTACATTTATGTTTTGGGGACAATTAAAGCAATGCTAACTGCTCTGTGCAGTGTACGAGCTTCGTGTCTTTCTCCAGCAGCTGGGCGGGTGAGGTGGTATAGTGTACCTGCAATTAATCTCATACACATGCTAGGTACCTGCAGGTAATTACACCACCACAAATTGTCCAACATTATTACTGTTCTAGCAAACGACTATTTACTATGTTGCAGAGTACACACTGAAATGACCCTCTGATGGATTGTTCTTCACTTCTTCCCATAATGCATTTCTGCTGCTATCCTGTGAAAGACATTGGGCATCACTGATCTGACATATTAGGATCTCCTAAAAATCTAATCAAGCGATCACAGACTCTTTTAGATGGCTTAAACTGTTGTTTATCGTGTGCTTTGCATGATGACTGTTAGGAAAAGCCCAGTGTGTGCCCTGTTTTACCTTTATCAACAATTAGGCAAATGCCTTTGCATCATACAACATGAAACAATTGCCAAAAGGTTATAATTAATTATAAAAATGGACTTCACCAGCAGTTAAATAGGCAATTAGTAACATTATTTGATCACATGATAAAGTATTCCAATTCTGTAAGTATTTTACAGTTAATGGCACATTTCTTTGGTGCCTTTTGTCATACTTGGACCTGCATCATAACTAGTGACATAATGGACACTGAATCTCTTACATTAAATCCAATGGGGATGATTCAGAGTTAATAGTAACTGCACAAAAGGTGCAAATCTTCAGTGGGACAAACCATGTTGCACTGTGAAGGAACCAATTTAATAAAAGAAAACTGCATGCAGGGAAAATACTACTTGCTAATTTTACACAAATAGCAGCTTTATTTTTAAACCCTCATTTAGAGTTGAGCTACAAAACATCACTATTCTTTTTGCACTTTTTAAATTTGCTTCCTCCTGGGGGGCATGTATTTAAAGAGTTCCATAAAGAGAGAAGACATCCTTGTGGCAGAATCAATGTTTATGTAATGTAAGGTCTCAATTCACTAGCAACCAGTGTCTCATGATTTTTGTTCATATTTCTAGAATATTGTTCATATAATGCCTCAGCGATGTCATTAAATCTTTGTGATTGGATAAGTATTATTCTCCTGAATTATAGAATTAGATGATAAAATGGCTGCATTTACTGTGTTTTAAAGCTACAGATCTCATTTTTGTGAGGAAGGTGTTAACATCTCAGGAAGCATGGTATTGTTCCACACCTTCTTCAAAAAGGGTGGTCTTATGGTCTTGATAAGGACAGTTGACCCACTGTGCGGTAAACTGCGAAGAGGAAAGATTTTGATAAATTGAGCAATTCTATACAAACATCAAGTGTAAATATTATTTATTTTATGTAGCACATTCTTCATCCTAATTCAACTCCTGTTCAAGTGTCGTTGTTTGGTGTTACTACATTTGGCTCTAATAAAGATGCTTTCGAACTGCATATCTGTCTCCAGACTCATGACTCTGCCACCACTATCCACAAATGACTGTATGAAGTGAAGTCATGGAGGCCACGGACTATAGGCTTATTTTGCCATAGAACAGTTGAGCTTCAAATAACAGCTCTAGGGCTAGATTTACTAAACTGCAGAAAAGGAGAAATGGTGATTGTTTCCCATAGCAACCAGATTCTAGCCAACATTCTCTAGTATGCAATAGGAAAATGAGACCTAGAAGCTCATTGGTTGCTATAGGCAACATCTCCACTTTTCCTTTTTTGAAGTTTGGTCAATCTATCCCAGAAACTCAATTTGGATGTACAATTATCAGTTGTGTGGGAATCTGTAATTGCAATTCCTCTATATCCAGGTGTGAACACTCTGCTAAAAACCTCCTCACACTTACAGACTTCTGATAGCCATACTCTAACTTTTCCAACTGGTGTGAACTCGGTCTGTTTTCAAGCCTTTACTGCACACATTTGCTACCATAACAAAGCCCCCGTTTGATGTATTTTTCATTAGCAGTCTGGAAAGGCAAATTCCATTCATGTCGCGGGGGTGGGTGCGCAAAATGCAAAACGAACAAAATCCGCTCTGATTGCATGGAAAACGAGAAAATCAGGTCTATATCCCACCCTTTGTTCAGAAAATTCTTTGCAATTACTCCACCAGTATATATAAAATCCTTTTTGCTTACACTCTGTAGTCTGTGATTCTTCCGTACACCTATATTTATAAGTGTGTATATCTGCTCTACATTGCTAACTGACACTCCCTATTTGGGTAACATCTGTACCCATATAGTCCACACCTACTTCAGTGCTGGGTTTTCTATTTCATTTCACTTTGAGTTCTCCCCAGTTTGAGCCCATTTTAAAGAGCTAGGGTACCTCTTTTCACCTTCAGCAGCAATAGTAGGTTCATTCTGATAGCGCAGTCAGAGCCAACCTCCTTTTACTCCACCAGTAGTGTTTGCTATGAATAGGGTGACCAACTTTCCAATGGACCAACCCGGGACGGGGGGGGGGGGGGGGGGGGGGGCGGGAGACAGGAGGGGGGATACTAAGGAGGAGCTGCAGACATGAAGGGGATACTCTGGGGTCTGGACTGGTGACATGATGGTGGATGCTGATGACAATGGCCCTGATCCTGAGCTACGGCCGCNGGCGGGGGCGGGGGGGGGGGTGTTGCGGCGCTGCAGCACTCCGTATTCCCCAGCATAGTGTGTCACTGTCATCCCCTCTCAGTATTCCCCAGCATAGTGTGTCACTGTCATCCCCTCTCATCTCAGCCCAGCATAGTGTGTCACTGTCATCCCCACTCCGTATTCCCCAGCATAGTGTGTCACTGTGATCCCCACTCCGTATTCCCCAGCATAGCGTGTCACTGTCATCCCCACTCAGTATTCCCCAGCATAGCGTGTCACTGTCATCCCCACTCAGTATTCCCCAGCATAGCGTGTCACTGTCAT
>WWET01000020.1:526644-547842 GCA_011038615.1 Limnodynastes dumerilii
CGGCACACAGGAACCAAAAATATGAGCTAAGACCTCACAGAAGAGGGACTTGTCACTTTATCAGAGCTGTAGGAGTCTGTCCCCGCAGCTCTGCTATAGTGATCAGATGCTGCAGGACTGGAATGTGAGTATAGGGGGGAGGGAACTGCTGGGCCAGAATCCGGTACAGACCATTAAAAAAAAAATGGTACTGTGACTGCTAAATAGGTACAGTTGGAGGGTATGTATTAACTAAGTACATAATATATAGTTTCCTTATCCTTCTCTGCTGGCAGCATACATGTAAGGGTAATACCCAAGCAGTTAGACTCTACTGGGTGGGCTGACAAATGAAAATATTGAGGTCAGATATTTTTTGCATTTCTTTTCCATCTTATTTTTTATTTATTAATTTTTTTAAATAACTGCACTCAGCACCCTTCATGCATCTGCTGACGCATGTACATTAATCCTGTAGTGTTTTTGAAAATGTATGAGGTGATGCCCAGCCAACTGCCCTGCACAGCTCTTGTATCAAGGGGGGGGGGGGGGTTTTGGCGACCCGCGCTCCACAATAAGCATATATACACAACAAGCTGTATCAATCAATTTAGTCATTTATTCAAAATAATAATAATTGTAATAAAAACTTGGTATAAGTACAATGTACTGAAAAATAGGAAATGATGATAAAGTTCAACAGTTAAGTGCAATGAAGGATGGAATAGTACTCCTGCACTTCAAGTATATAACACAATGTTAGAAATTGTGCAGCATACAACGTTGATTAAAAGTTTATAAGCAGATATCCCCTGATAGAGATAATCAGTATATTTGAGCGCTGTGGCAGTGGTGGTGATGACAAGACCTTTACCGCAATAAGAGCGCGCCTCAGTCGAATTAAGTACAGGCGGTAAATACAGCCGTTGGTTTATGTTAAATGCGGGTTAATGTTCCGTTTTGATATAGCGCAACAATGTTGCAAATGTCCAGCGCCTCTATGTAGCGAACAGTGAATAATAAGAGGAGGAGGTTACAGCAGGTAATTTACCATGCGGTACTGTAATAACAGATGGATAAGGCAGGTGTGGAATGCTGTTGCCGCAATAGAAAAGAAACAGGCGTTGTGCCGTGTGGCAAATACCTTCAGGCTCAGACTGAGCCTCGGTGGCAGACCCTCTTTTCTGTGTGTCGAGCGGAGGGCGGAGTAGATAGCTGGGCGCTAACAGCGTGCACACTGTAGCGGCTGTCTGTAAATCCTTTTCCTCACTTATAAAGTACTTGGTATCGGGTGAATCAGCTGATAGCTTATTTCCTTGCAGTCGCTGGTTAGAGGAGATCTCCAGGGTCCAGGGAAATTGGTGCCTGGAGATCTCCTCTAACCAGCGACTGCAAGGAAATAAGCTATCAGCTGATTCACCCGATACCAAGTACTTTATAAGCGAGGAAAAGACTCCAGAATCCTGTTTTTATACGCTTGAGCAATGCAGGACTTTGTCCACCAGGCAATAGATGATTTGGACGCTGGACAACCTTTATATCTTGTTTCTACAACAATAAACAGTAGTTTAGTGAATCTTAACTCAGAAGATAAATGCGTAAAGCCCTGACAAGATCAGGGTAATGCAATCTCTTCTCCATATCATTCTTTGGCTTTAGACACAAAGGGCTGGATCCAGACTTAAGGGCTTGAAAATAGTTACTCCTGGGCTAAACCATGTTGATTGCAGGGGGGTCATATTGCATCTGTTGCAAACAGTATTAGAGTTGAGAGATGATGATGATGTTTCCTATTCCAAGTTCAAGTAACAGTGTGATAGTAAGGCAGGTCAGCATCTGTGTGCAGTAAAAAAGAATTATGTAGGAAGTTGCAACAGGATTTAGTCAATAAAGGTATTAGCAAAAACAATGTCTAAGGGTGCTACCATGACCAAATACCATATACAGAAGAAAAAAAGAAAGAGTTGCCTATGGCAACCACAAAAATTGGTCACTAAGGTGCACACAAGTGACCAATTTTTGTGGTTGCCATAGGCAACTCTTTCTTTTTTCTTCTGTGTGCAGTAAGCAATTCAATGATATATCCCTGCATGCAAAGAATACAATTAACTTGACTCCCCCTGCAATCAACATGGTTTAGCCCAGGAGTAACTAATTTCAAGCACTTACTTATGTCTGGATCCAGCCCAAAGAGAATAAATTTAACTCTTGATGAACGTGAAAGTAAGATGCTACCTCCGGTAGGAAAGAAGGATTAGCCCTTAAGACCACCTTATCTTCAAAAAACATTAATGCATGGCTTTTCTGTCCAGAGTACCTGTTACATCGGAGATTCTTCTTGCAGAAGTAATTGCTACCAAGAATGAAATGGTTCAAAAGGAGGCTCATCAGGTACCAAATTCAAGTCCCAGGGTGCCACTAGATAGTGGAAAGTAGGTCTGGTTCTACTTGCAGCCTGAAGGAAGTAGATTATAAATTTATACTTAGCCAGTTTTTTATCTTACATAGCACTCAATTCTGCAACTTGAACCTTTAAAGGGCATGCTGCTAATTATTTATCCAAACCTACTTGGAGGAAGTCAAGAAAATTTGAATAGGTACATTATTGGATGGTACTTTATTATCTGTACACCAGTGCAGGAATACGTTCCATATTCTATGAGAGTGTGCCTATAACAGGCTCAGAGAAACCTGGTTTCCCCAGGGTTTTGGCCTCAACAGCCATGCCTCTGGACTTGGATGCAACACGTGCCATTGTGTCAGGAGGTCTTGTCTTTTCGGTAGAACCCAAGGTCTGTTGACTGAGAATTTCAGGACCTTTGAAAACTCAGCCAGTAAGGATTAAGGTAGTCCATTCCCCCTGTAGTTTCCTCAGTTCCCTAAGGATCATAGGGACTGGAGGAAAGATATATTCCAACTGAAAGTCATACCTGATTTACAAGGCATCTAGTATGAGTGCTTCAGGATCTAGATACCTGGACACAAATTGAGCCACCTTCTTGTTCTTCTAAGTGGCCATGAGGTCCACCTAAGAAGTGCCCAATATCTGACAGATTTGACAAAAAACAACTGTTTAACTCCCATTCTCCTGGATGAACCTTGTAGATAAGATAATCTGCTGATTTATTGAGCTGACCTGCTATGTAGACAGCTGCCAGACTCTTGAGGTTTTGCCCTGCTCAAATCAGCAACAGCATTACTACTTTTACTTCTTTCATCAAAGCCTCCCTGAAGATTTACGTAGGACACCATGGACTTGTTTTCTTACTGGATGGTTACTGATCTTCCCAGCAAGAGGCGAGGAAGCCAGGAGCAGCTTTTCTGACCGCCCTCATCTCCGTTTGATTGGACATGCTGTCAGGAACAAGTTGCTCCCCAACCTTCCTTGCTTGCATCAGTATAGACCCCTACTGGACTCTCTGCTAAGGAGGATTTCCCTTGGACAAGAATATGGCTGTTTGTTCACCAAAACAGGCTTGATTTTACTTCTTTTGATAAAAAAAAATAGATTAATCCAAGATGTTTGGATTTCTGTTCCGCTAAAAGAGCCAGATGAAAAGTCACCATATGCAGTCTTGAGTATTCTAGTGTATATCGCTGCAGCCATGAATCCTAGTAGCTGCATACAATCTCCTACTGCCATTCATCGAAATCTCTGAGCTTTTATTGCTGCTGAACAAAGTTTTTTTTTCTTTCCTGAGAACGCAACACCGTGGCTGATTCGGAGTCTGACATCAACCCCAGATATTTTATTCTTTGTGAAGGGACCATCTGACATAACACAGGTTTGCTCTTGCCGCTACTAGAATGTCGTCTAAGTATGTAAATACGATTATGCCTTCTTGATGAATGCTTACAATTATCACCACTAATACTTTTGTGAAAGTTCTTGAGTTTGCCGCTAACCTGAAGGGCAGTGCTACAAACTAGTAATGCTGACCAAACACAATAAATCTGAGGTATTTGTGATGGCTTCTGGTGATCAGCACATGTAGAGAGGCATCTTTTAGGTCTATGGACACCAGAAACATACCTTGTTGCAGGTTTGTCACTATGGAACTGATGGACTCCATCTTGAATGACTGCGTTCTCAAATAATTGTTGAGATGGCACAAATTGCGAATCGGCCTGAAGCCTCCTGAGGCCTTTCATACTATAAAGAGTCTAGAATATCATCCTAAAAAACTCTTGCTGCAGAAGAAGTTGCTCCAGGCTGCTCCTTAGTGCTAACCTCTCCTCTTCCAGTATTGGTGTTGGAGAGTCCAGAAAAAATTGAATTTGGGGTTCTCCCCATAAATTCTATCCTATAGCCTTTGTGAATGACTCGGAGAACTCATTTTTCTGATGTTGGTGTCATTGTGATAAATGCTTGAGTAAGGACTTATTGTCTCTTCCCTTTGGCCTCAAACAAAATATCTTTATGTTGAAGATATACCCCTGCGAAAACTTCTACCAGGTCTGTAAGCTCTAGCTTCTTTATACTCTGCATGAGTAGATCTAAATGTTCTCCCAGAAATATTTTTCTTACTTGTCCTGCGGTAACCAGCTGGACTTCCCACCAGTAGATATGGTAATGATTTTTATCCAACTTGGATCCAAAAAGGTACTTATCTTGAAATGGAAGGCATAACAATTTATTCTTTGATTGAGTGTCTGTCAGCCAAGGCCTAAGCCACAAAGCTCTTCTAATGATGACTGCAGTTGCTCCAGCTCTTGCTGAAAGCAGTCCTGAACCACCTTTAACAACTCTGCTCTTTTATACCATCAATGGTATTGGCTTCACCAACTTCACCATCAATGGTATTGTTACACCAGCTTCTGAGAACTCTCACAGAAACAGCTGTAGCAGGTTACAATGCGGCCCCTGAAATGGAGTGTTGTTTTCTCCATCCTTCTGTCCATGCGATCTTTGAATGCTGTAGCATTCTCCAGAGAAAGGTGGCCTTTTTAAAAAAAATTCCTGGCTGCTGCCACATCGACTTCCTTAGGAGGAAAAGGATACATTTTATTCTCTGCGTAACAGCAATTCTTTTATCAGGACACTTCCACTCTTCAGATACATTTTCTTTTAACTCTTTAGACAAAAACAAACTTTCCTTTCATCTTCCTGTAAGAAAATAACAGATCCTGCATTTTCATTTCTTCCCTTGGTTCTTTAATATTCAAGGATTTGTGAAATAATTTGAGAAGGTTTTCAACAAGGTCAGGATAAATGATGCTTCCACTTGCAATGTCTGAGACTCCACGTCTGACAATCCTGAACCTTCCCACAAAACGGTCTTTCTGGGCTAAAATCACCAGAATAATCACTTAAAACTGCCCTAGGCCTTTTTGCTGAGAATTTTCTTGAAATCCTCCTTTGTTACAAATGTTTCAGCAAGTAGTTGTCATTTGAATAACATTTGACACCTGAGCAGATGCTTGTTATTGTTTACTAAATTATTATATTGGTTGGTAAAAATTTTGTCACAATTTTGTACACGTCTATAAACAAGGTTTCTTATGCTTCCCTATAATTAAGGCTTGTCCTTGCTGGTTTCAGAGATATAACTAAATAAAATGAAATCACATCAAATAATAACCCAAACAAAAGATAAGAGAAGCTTACAAAGACTAAGATGCTTGAGACCTTGAGAACTTGTTTTTCCTACATATTATAAATTTGCCAAACCACAGCTAACATCCAATGCATAGAGTACTTTAAATCGTTTAGGCACGCTCTTGTGATTTCCCTGCACCTGCTTTACACTATTGATGAACCCAGGCTTCAGTGAAATGTCCACCATCGTCTTTACTTTAATGATAGGTAGATGCACGATGCCAGCAGAGACATTTTCTGAGGCAAACTCTTGTTTGAGTATTCTGCCTGCATAGCACTTGCTACCTGCTCCTATTCATTGGATAAAAGCTTATGTTCCAAACTCTAGCACACACGATTACCTCCTTTGGACTTCAACTACAAGACCAGTGACATTACACTGCAGAAAGTACAGAACTGAAAGATGAAACGCTATATTATTACCTGTTTATATGGTTTCCTAGACTCCTCCACGTCAGCATACACAATGGGTTAACTCCTCCTCCAGAACCAGGTCAGGATCAAAGAAAGACACGGAGGTATATATGGGCCGCACTTCCTCCTTCCTGTGTCTTCCATTTTTGCTCAGCTTATCACAATAAACTGATACATCTCATTTTACAACAACAACATAAGGGCCAGGTATTACCTGTATGCTGCCATGGAGGAGTCTAGGAAACCATATTAACAGGCAATATAACGTTTCCTATTCCTCCCCCGTCAGCATACACAATGGGTCATACCTCAGCAATTGTATATCGGGAGGGCCTACATGACTTTTACAACATAAAGTCACAATATCTCTATTAATGCATAGATACATGTATATCCACTGTCTCTCCTTTTTTTCTTTTTTATGACATCACTGCACTCAACACTCTCCTGCCAAATCTAGCATCGCCTGAAACAAATACATTAATCCTGTAATGCTTTGTGAACGTATGGGGAGAAGACCATCCCGCCGCCTTGCACAATTCTTCATTTGAAGCAGACTCCTTCTCGGCCCACAATGTTGCGACAGACCTTGTGGAATGAGTCCTCAAAGATAATGGTGGATCCAAGTCTCTTACTTTGTAAGCCTGCGAGATACAAGTTCTTATCCATCTAGCAATAAATGCCTTGGAAGCCAGTCCTCCCTTGTTCTTCCCTTCTAACAGAATTAGTTTTGAAGCCCTGAAAGACTCAGTTCGTTGTAGATATATATGCAAAGTCCTTACCAAATCCAAGGTATTCAATCTTTTCTCCTCGTTTTACGGATAAGGATACAACGATGGTAGTACTATTTCCTGGTTGATGTGAAATTGTGAGACCACCTTAGGGACAAAAGCAGGGTTAGTTCTCAAGGCAACTTTGTTTTGAGAAAAATTTAAGTAAGGTTCTTCACACCACAACGCCTGCAACTCGGAAACCCTCCTGGCAGAGGTAACGAATTTGATGTCTACTTCCTTAAGCAGTTCGAAAGGTGGTCCTGTCAGAACTTCCAGGACTAAATTCAGGTCTTAAGGTGCCAAGGGATTTTTAAAGACTGGCCTAATTTTAGATGCTGCTTTAATAAAACGTACTATAAACTTGTCTCGGGCCAAGTCTCTGTCTAGGACTGCACTAAGTGCCGATACATGGACTCTCAATGAATTTGTAGCTAATCCTTTCTCCAGCCCTGCTTGGAGGAATTCCAATATGTCGCTTGTTGTTGTTGTGTCTGGGAGAACTGCATTCTTACACCACTGAGTAAAGACCTTCCATATCCTGTAGTAGGTATTGGAGGTAGACTTTTTCCTGGCCTTGAGCAAAGTGTTAATAACATTTGTAGAGAAACCTTTAGCTCTTAATTTGCTGGTTTCAGCAGCCACGCCGCAGTGATGCTGACATCGGAAGTTCCCAAGGCCTGTCGACAGCAAGTTGCAGCACCTTGTGAAACCAAGCTCTCCTTGGCCAATAAGGGAGTACTGCTATGACAGCCACTTTCTCCCTTTCCACCTTTTTTTTTTAGCAATTGTGGTATCATAGGCACTGGTGGGAAGGCATATGCTAGGACAAAGTCCCATTCTGCTTTAAGCGCATCCACTGCCAGGGCTAGGGGATCTTGGTACCTTGAAAAGAAGTTTTTTACCTTTCTGTTGTCCCTTGTGGCCATTAGGTCCACTTGTGGTGTTCCCCACCTCTGGCAGATCCGTTTGAACACCGACTTGTCTAACTCCCATTCTCCTGGGTGCAGAAACTGGCGGCTTAAGAAAACCACTATGATATTTAAGTGTCGTGCTATGTAGACTATTGATAACCTTGTGGTGTTTTCCTCTGCCCACTGGAGTATTGGCACCACCTCCCTAATCAAGGTTCTGCTCTTGGTTCCTCCCTGACGATTCAGGTAGGAAACTATTGGTTTGTTGTCCGACTGGACTGTTAAGGATCTTCCCTTGATGATCTGAGCAAAGTGTAGGCAAGCCATCCTCACTGCCCTTATTTCTCGGATATTTAAGTGTGCTGAACTCATCCTCATAGACCACTGTCCTGGAGCGTAGCTTTGTCCACATTGAGCCCCCCATCCATCCTGGCTTGCGTCTGTTGTCAACACAACTTGTTCAAGGCACTGGAAGCATCTTCCTTGCCGAAGCCTGCGTTCGTCGAGCCACCAGTCTAGACTTGATCTTATTTGATGGGAAAGAAACAGGAGTTGGTCCATATGGTCTAGGTCTCTGTCCCATTGACTCAGCAACACCTCCTGTAGTGGCCTCATGAGGACTGGTGCGGGAATATTTTTTCTATTTCTAGATCATGTGAAACCTTGCCCATTCTAGCGTCTCTATAGCTGCCGCCATTAGTCCTAAAACTTGCATACAATCTCTGACTGTTATTACGGAGAAATACCTTATTCGTTATACCTGTTGTAGAAGTTTTTGTCTTCTTTTTGTTGTCAAAGAAACTGACATCTTTGTTGTCCTGGGTGACGTGGTCAGATCAAATGGAAGGGCCACAAACTGATAATGCTGACCGCATACCATAAATCTGAGGTATTTGTAATGTGGTTTGTAGATTGGTACGTGCAGATAGGCGTCCTTTAGTTCTATGGACGTGAGGAACATTGTTTTCCGTAGATGAGGTAGAATGGATCTTATGGACTCCGGGCCAGATCCAGAACTACGTCCGTCTTCCATAGATGGACGTAATTCAATAATCAATAGCTACTGCACATGCGTAGTAGCTATTGTACGTAATCTGCGTATCAGTTCGATACGTAGAATGCGTATATGCGGTCTTTTAGCACTATCCTGGCTCTGAGCAGGAAGAAAAAAATAAAAGACACAGGAAAGAGGAAATCTGTGTCTTTCTTTGATCCGGCCCTGGTTCTGGAGGAGGAGTTAACCCATTGTGTATGCTGCCGGGGGAGGAATAGGAAAGATAGATTCTAAGGCACGAGAATATTAACACAGTCATTCTTGATTTAATCTTAAATAGTTGCTTTGTCCAATATTTGGATAAAGAGTTCTTTCAAGCATGGGCCAAGTTATCTTTTACCCATGCTATCAAACGGAGAACACATAGGTTGTGCATCACCGGTCACTAATAGCATTAAAGACTATCCCTTCTCCCCCTTTGGAAGTCTCCAGTCATCTCTTTCCCCCTTGAATGTCACCAGCTATCTCTTCACCCTTATATATGTCTCCAACTATCCCTTCTCCTTCTCTGCATGTTTCCAGACATTCTTTAATTCTAGTTCCCAGACATTCCTAAACTTGCTAACTTGGGAACAGGAAAGCATAACCCACTTAAGCACTGAGGAGGGGCCTCAGTCAATAGTAAGAAACTGGTGGGGCTACAAAGAGAAACTGTAAAAAGGTAAAACAAGCTAGAGACAGAGGACTAAATCCAGACTTTTAAAAACATGATGCTTCCACACAGTCACATTGGATATAGTCAGACTTTAATAAAATGACACTTTTATACAACTTTTAACATAGGTCCTTTTCACTCATTACATACATTCAAGGGTTACATGGGTTTATCCTTGGGGAGTACGGTTAGTATTAGTCACTAGGGGGTGGTTGGGAGTGTTCTACAACCACTACGCATAAAGAGTTAACTTAAATTACAGCAGCTCATCTGAACAAAATAAGCATATATTTAACTGCACAAGTGTCAGCTCATCTTTTGGTCTGTGAATGTATGGATGTTATTTGTGGCCATTTTGTGTCTTCGTTTTACAAATACAATAATGTAATATGATGACTGTAATCTAAGGTGACGACATGTCAATTACCACAATTAAGGTGTTCTTTTATTTTTTAAACAACCAAAATGGTAAACTATATCCTCATTTTACCCATGATTATTAAAAGATTTATATTTATTTTTCCAGGTTTAGTACAGCTCTAGTGTTAATCTTTAAAACAACTGTGATTACTGCACCACCTGCTGGATATATTAATTACTACAACCATTGACTGAAAATGTACCAGGTTATTTATATTATGTGCAAAGGTTTTGTCAAATTATATTATAATAATATGTGTGTGTGTGTGTGTGTGTGTGTGTGTATATAGTTGTGAAATTATAAATACAGATTATAATGATTTTTGCTCCAGGCATAGATAAACGCACACTGAATAATTTGAGGTGTTATGGTTCTGAATGTTAGTATTTTGTGATGTTGTCCAGATTGCCAACTTCACAGAAACAGCATTAGGTACAAGGTCATTATATTACTGTGCTATAAATAATAACATTATTGCTGTATACACAAAGACATTGGACCGTGCTCATGCTTAAGAGTGAGTAAGACAGACAGAACCGCACCTAACTCATCCGCCCCGTTTTTAGGTACCATATGGCACTTAAGAGTGCCATAGGGCTACCTTATCTTACCGTGCATAGTTTCCTTTTTAAGAAGGAAATGTGTAACTTAAGGCGAGTACCAGCAGCTATTTCTTAGAAAGATATTTGATATTAAGCTATGCTGATATTTAATATAAAGTTATGATGTTGGAGCAATTGTTTTCCATGCCTCACATCAGGGACCAGATTTACTAAGATGCGGGTTTGGAAAAGTGGTGATGTTGCCTACAGTAACCAATCAGATTCTAGCTCTCACTTTACTATTACATAATAGAGAATGTCAGCTAAAATCCGATTGGTTGCTATGGGCAACTCCTCCACTTTTTCAAACCTGCAGCTTAGTAAATCTGGCCCCAGGAGTGTAAAAATCATTTCTCGGTTGAGGTACAAGCACCTGATGTTTCCTGGCAGCAGCTATGTTGTGGTTATATATATTTATATTTGTAGACATCTTTCTACAAATAACCGGCTGTGCCTTTGCGTGAATTATATATCGTATTATTATATTCAGCAAATGAATATGGTTTTAAAACAATGGTGGAAATTTAGATGTGGTGTATGGATATATAGAAGGGGGGATAGGAAAAATAGGAAGTAATAGAAGTGAATGTAGAGTTATAGCTTTTTTATTAAATCAGTGGTAAAAATGACGGTATTCACATTAAACACAAATGTAACCCTGAGGTAGCTGCTGCAATCAATCCCCACAAACCAAGTAGACCTGTTTGGTAATGGGAGAATGACCACGAGTGTATTATTTATAATGAAATATCCCGTGCCACCCTTTCATCATGTTAACACAACCCATTCTGTTCAGGCTTAGTTGTTCTATATGAAATAAAGGAAGTGAATGCTTTCCAGATCAACAAGCATTTTAGAGGTGTATTGATCAAATAACAATTTTACATGTAACCTTCATATACCGTTTAATATTACAGCTGTGATTTGTGAAAAATTCAGTAAACCATGCACTAATGGCCAGAGCACAGATTTAGAACCAGGCAACTGCAGAATTTTGAAGGCCTATAGGTGGACATGGTTTAACATTAATAGAACATGGATCATGATTCCTACCCTTGTTACCTGTCATTCTATTGTTAATCATTAATTTAATAAGTATGACAACAAGAAAAGACAAAAAAAAAGGTCTTACAAAAAAGATTTATTACATTTCAGTTTGTTTTTGACATGACAAAATAAGGACATTAATCCAGAAACAAGAGAATTCCAAGTAGTAAAAGCAGCCACTTCACTAAAACACTAAACAATATAAATAATACAACCCCCTAGATATCACAAAAAAAAAAAAAAAGAATTGAATAAAAAACATGATTTAAGTGGCAGAGAAAGGTAAAATATTAACTGCAACAAAACCTATTAACAAAAAAAGAAAATGACACCAGGCAAACGCAATATTTGAATATAATAATATACAATCTATTATACTGCAAAACAAGGAATATATTTAAAATTAAAATCAAACACATTCTTAAACATTTTACAAAAAAGAAAAAAAAAACAACAACTTTCTAACAATTAATAAGTATATTGCAAATAACTGTCATTTTATAATGAGGGATTGTGTTTTGGTTGAAGCTGTGCAGAGAAAGTGATCTGTATTGTAATTAAAACTACATAATTAAAAAAAATATATCACACTCACAGGAGTTTTGCCTTTAAGGATTATTCACTTTTAAAGTACAACAAAATCAGATACAGCTGAATGCTATAAAAACACGTACAGAATATAATTTATGATGGGCCCTAGCAATCAATCAGCTGAAAGCAAGAGGCTATTTGCTACAGCCTATTATACACATATTCCCCATTAACAATGCACTGCTAGACAGCTAGATTCAGCAACACAGAAACGTGCTATTAATATATTGCCATCTATGAAACCAGTGCTGCATAGACCGCTTCTTTACTGAGGTATTTGTACAGTGGTAATTTGTCCATTAAACAGGCCACACATTATGAACCCGATCCAGACATCTGCTTCCGCATCACCTGAAGCTCTGTGCACATAAGCAGCGGAGATCCAAAGCTGAAATGCCCCTGGATCCTAGCTCCTGTACGAGGGGATGGAGGCCACTCCCTTTAAACGGAAGGGACTTCCAATCACAGGATACCACCTTAATATTTGTTAACTGTCCCCACAAAAAAATTGTACGATACAATTAGCACACCTCCCCCTCCTTGCATACAATATACACATCCCGCCATGCTCTGCTCCACTGTCAGAAACTCTTCCGTTATGGAAGTCTGCATCCATAGGAAGCACATTAAGGGGCTGATCCAGAGGGAGGAGTAACTACTCAAAAAGGTGCAAACCTGAAACCATGTCACATTTATGTCTCTGCATATTGCTTTTTCCACACAAATACTCAACTGAGCTTTACCTTAAACCTTCCATTTAGAGATGAGCCACAAAACACTGCTCACCAACTCATTCTCTTTGCTAAATTTAAACTGGAGTTCAACTTGGTTTATGTCAAGGTGCAGATTTGCTCCTATTTTTTCTTTCACTTCCAACTCTGGATCAACCCCTAAGTGCGCACGTGCACTGGATATGGACTTGATGATATGATCATCATCATGTGGTGTAGAGGAAGGTTTAAATTAAAGCGCTCTGGCTTGATAAATTGCTCATTTATTCTGTTTAACCATTTGCTGTGACGATCCTGTTAGGATGGACGTAACATGGTGGGGATTTAGAAATAATTATCAGGCACTACACAAAGTCGGTAGCCAGGTACGCGATAGTCTTATGGATTCTTTTCATATCGGAAGAAGATTAACCTTACTGCAAAAGCAGATAACACCCTCAAATAAAATTATTCTACCTATAGATTAAATAAATCAACTAAGCAATAAATGAACTATTTTAAATAAATGTACATGTAGCCATCAATAAAACCTTTTACATTAAAATAGTGATTGATTCTTTAAAAGTAGCAAGAAATGTTTTTACATAAATCGATTTGTGCAAAATTCTTCCATATTCACCGATTGGGCAGATTATTGAACAACATACTAAGACATTAGTGAGCAACTTTGCAATACATACTGCTCGACATGATCTTTAAAAGGACAAAGAAACAATACCACAAAAGCATAGTAGATAGATAGTCTGATCAGCAATACACATAAAAAGTATTTTTACACTGGACATTGGAGTGTATACAGGAAAACTGTAAGCATCATTCTACTGCAGTGTGCCCAGCGTTATAGGAAAAAAAAAAACGTATTGCAATAGATTCCACTGGAAAACCAAAAAAAAAAGAAAAATCTACTAGAAATAGCAGTAACCCGTTTTCATATATAGTTACATTTATAAACAAAAGCAGTGCAAATCCTCACTCCCATCACAGTGGTTTAATGAAACCAATTGGTGGGCATACATCTTATTTAAAAAGCCATAGAAAGTGCAACATGAGTAGTGAGCTACTGGCAGAACAGGACTAGTTTGCTTGAATAGGTAAAAATGAAGCCATTAAATTCAAGCTCATTTCCCATGATTACACAGCCAAGACTACTGACCAGGAGAATAGTCGCTCTGTGCCGCCAGGCAATGTCTTGGTTAAAGACAACTCCCAATAAGCAAGTACCACTCGAAGCAGGACTATTAATTAGCCTTATACTTTGAAGCATCCCGTGGCTCTCTGCTGGGATTGCTCCAGTCATCTGCTTCTGCAGGATTCTTGTAGTGTCGCCAAGCTGACTTGTTAAACACCGGCAGCCTCTCAAAAGATTCGCCAGAAACAGCCTATAATTAAAATGTATTAAAAAAAAATTGAATACATAAGAATTTTACACACACTTTAATATATATTTAAAATTTGGTGATTTTTGAAGTTTTCTGTATACGGTTGCTGACATTTCTCAACATGTATTAAAATAGTAGTCAAGGTCTAATGAGGATAATACAGAACAATGACAGAAGAAATGAAACCTTGTAGGACATTTTGTAAACAAAGATTACTCTTAGGGGAGAATACCTTAAGATAGATCACTGCATCGGTGCCCACACCCTCCATGGAGTAGAGCTGAAGGTCTCCCTGGAAATAGCGAGCGTAGAGTTGAGAGATGGGTAGTCCATATCCAAAACCTGCCTTTATTACAAAAAGATTTACACACACATTAGTTAAAAAATAAATATAAAAAAAGTAATGAATCAAATATACTGTTTAATTCACAGTATGGGCAACCGCCCCTTATACCACTTTCACATCACCAACCCAGGAAATCGCCGTGTCAAACAGATCATCCTAGGGTCACAAGATCCTGGAACGATCCCTTTCACATTGCAGGGTTGACCCGGGAAATTCCAATACCCAGGTCTGCCCTGACAGTGTAATGGGCGGCGTGTGGCTCATGGCGAGATATTGGTTTACTATTGTCATAGCAATAGTAAACAAAGCCCTCAAAATCAGGTTTTTGTGTGGTCGCAACTTTCACATTGCACCCCTACCCGGGTCAGACTCGAGGGGGGGACCCCAGGACCTCAGCCCCGGTTGATGGACCTGGCAATAACCCAGTTTTATAGTGTTGATGAGAAAAGGAGTAACAGTGAATAATATGAGTTCGCCAACCAAAGTTGTTTGTGTATTCATACAATTACTTGAGCTGCAGCAGAAAGTAATCGTGAGAAATATTGCATAGGGTTTGGACACTAACCAGCGGCACTGCTCTGCTTGGCTCCAGGCTGGGTTTGGGTGCTGTCGAATACATGTAATTGAAGAGGCGGTCTATCTTTCTCAGTGGCACTCCTCCACCCTTATCACTGATCTAAAATAATATAAGATAATAAGATAACACAGAACATATTTGATTCAATCAATGCCCACTAAGAGCTGCGACTCAATGGCATGTCAAGAAGGACTCTATGGAAGACTTTAAACTGCGCTCACTAATAGACCCATGATGGAAGACAAGCCACAATGCCAATATAGGACTAACACAACTGCCTATTTCTCAACAGATTTGAGATCCTCCAGTTGTATTGGTTATAAAATCTAATGTCAGGTGCCCTGAGCATCATGATTCATGGAGGTACACACTTATTTTATTAATATACTTTTTTGTCTTTATTGTTATGCCAAAACTAAACATTTTAAGTTCAAAACTAGACAATATCTGTAATATACATAAAATGATATATATGCCACAAGATTCTGCAGTATGGGGATGTCTTCTGCAGATGTGAGTTTTACCTTAATAGAAAGATCTTCTTTTCCAAGTGTGACCAATGTCTTTATAGGCGGGAGCTTTCCTGTACAACCTTCATGCTTCTCCACAGTTGCTCTCATTGAATTCTAGATCACGGAAATATTAAAGATGACATAATTAATGTAGCACTGCCGGATAAGAGATACATTAAAACAGTATTTGTGCATGTAAACCTATATATACATAAGGTTGCAGTCTCCGGTCCGCTGGCATTTTAGAATTTTTTTTTATGAATGGGCGAGTGTGCCGATCGGCATACTTACCCATTCATTTTCTCAGACCCACGCAGGGGGAGGGAGGGTTAGGGTAATGGAAGGGGAGGGTTAGAATTAGGGGAAGGGTTGGGGTTAGTTTAGCCACTCACCTTTCGGAGCACCGGGTTCGGTGCTCCAGGGATTCATTGCTATGCCTATTCGAGGTATAAGCAATCAATATACCAGCCAGTTCGAAATTGGCTAGGAGAGAACGGCCCTATTAAAATAGGGCCGTTCTTTGCGGGGACCCACACCCATATACATATAACCTTCCAAGATGTTCTGTTATGTTTCTGTTTGTTTAAACACTCAAAAATAATGTTTGCATTGTAACGGCAACCTCTAAAAATTAAACTCATTTGACTGAAGAGGGTCACTCAGTTGTTTAATATCCAGACACAGGTACATCTATGAGCAGGTCTGGCACTAAGCTGCACACAGGCAGAATGCACCTGTGGCCTTCACCAAATGGTCACAGCCATTTTGGGGTTGGGATCACCACCATGAGTAAGCCTATCAATTCATATGAGCTGGTAACATTACAGACAATTAAGTAGGTAATGTGTGGGAAACAAGATTGCACACATTACAGAAGGGATAACTTAAAAGAAAAGAATAGAACTTTGCAAGCATCCAGTTTGAAGGTCATTTTTATGTATAAAGACCACTTTAATTGTATGAGCTATTGTTTTTAATATGTGGTTTTCTGCAGGACATTGTACTTTTGTTTTTCTACCAAAGCCTTCACAGACAGCCCATTAAACAGACTATGGAGTAGTTAATGGCAAATACAACATTACCTACTTTGCACCAGTAGGGGAAAACTCCGTCTACAAGCTTTTTTTTTTTTTGGCAACATAATTAATGCACTGAGCAACAAGAAGATTACACGCAAGTCTTCTTTGAGTCAAAATTACTACTTTCTGCTACTATGATTACTAATTATAAAAGTAAAATAACAAGGTAATAGGCTTAACATCCAAATAAAGTAGCTATTTAAATGCCCAATTATTAATAAAATGGTTGCTCAAGGACTGCATGTAAAAAGGCACCACAATATATTATTGTGGAAACTGCCAATCTTTTCTTATGAAATGAAATGCTTGCTGCTTCACAACACCCAAGAAGCGTTATCCCTTATTAAAGAAGTAAATTACCGAGTTACCAGGTTGAACTGTAGCCAAGCTCAGGATAACGATACCTCTAATTCTGAACAATTATGGCAATGCAATTTATCCTTAACTGGATTCCAATACACAAGGTTAGTAATGTGTTTTTCGGAAAAGCTTGTGTGACAACGCTTAGGAAACCAGTTTTGCTGGCCCACGACGCCTTGCTTCTCCCTAAGGCCAATGTGTCATTAGTGGAAATTTAAACAATATTTACGTGGCATAGTATAAAAAGTATTTCCAGTTGCTCTGTCTTCTCAGGCTAGGCTTAACTTTTATTACCCTAAACTCTATGTCTGGGAAGTGACCTCACTGTGCAGGAATTAAACCACAAGCTTTTTTTTTTGTAACCTATACACTCAATAAATATCTGGTTTTATAGCTATGATTTAAAATGATAAAAACACTTTATTATTCAGGATATACTTGTCCTTCTCGGATACCAAAGCAGATTAAAACGAACAGTAAAATCACGCAACAGACAACTTGTGCAGCATAAATAAAGCAGCACAAATATGAGATCTTTATGTCAAACCTGTGGGTGCATCCTATTAACTTAAGGACGAAGACATGCTATTATGCAGCAAGCCAGTGGTTTATAAATTGAAATATGCAGAGATTGAGACTAAAGAATTATAAAAATGTGATTACCTTAAACAATTCAAACAGCATGTGAAACAGATGAGAGGGCACATAGACCACCTGAAGGGGTCTGCCAGGACATTTAGCTGAAAAACAAAGTCTATAAATTAGGACACAATAAATAAAAATTTTGAGAACACCTCTGTTAGGTTGAATAAAAAGGTTTTCACCATTTTTATTGAGAGGAGATATAAACACACACACACAAAATACTACGACAATCTAACAAATTAATTCAATTAGCAGTATATTTTTCTTCTGAAACGTTGCATGTCAAATTTATTTCAGCTTCTACTATAAGTAAAGGATGGGAAAAATGTTTACATTATGGCAGCTCTACATAAGGGTTTATATACACTTTGGGGTTTTTGTACATGTAGTCTTTGGAATTATAAGTTTGAAATATGAACACAATTATTGTATGCAGAATTTTATTTTCATATCTAATTTTACTCAATTATTTTACTAATTATAGGAAAGTGATAGCTAGAATCTGATTGGTTGCTATAGACAACATCTCCACTTTTCCAAACCCACAGCTTAGTAAATCTGGCCCCATAATTCTCATAGACATGTTTGCATCCCGAGATGTATAGGCATTAAGCTGGTTAAGCATAAAATCGAAATGCATGCCCCGCATGGCACAATATATTCACTCTCTCCTCTCAAGCTGTATGAGGAATCATCAGTAGTAATAACTATATAAATGAGCCCCTTATAATCCCATTCAGCATTGCACAACATATTATAAAACATATGTGGTTTTGTAGAGGGTACTTTACCATTGAACTCTTCAATCTGCAGCTCGGGTGCAGCCAAGTAGTATTGCTCACACAGCATTTTTGCTGTCTGATAGGCATCTGTCAAGAAAAATATTACTATGACCCTATACCATATGTAAATGTTTGGCATAAATCATTTTTATTTATTGTTATACTGTGCCCAGACTTGAGTTACCCCTTCACAACTATGCATTGTTTAACAATGTCTGACCACATGTAATATATTACCAATGAAGGAAGTCAAGGAGGCACCTGGGTATACAATGCCCCTTGTCGTAGACAAAGGAACTACAACATAAATGGACGCTATAAATCTTAATTAGCATTCCAGCTGCAGAAAAGCAAAACCATTATAGTTTGTGGCTCCCAAAATTAAATGAGCCTTTCTGACTCTTTAAACAGTTCCTTTTAAAGAATCACAAATGTGGACATTTTAAGTAATTCAATAAGAAAATGCCTGAGGTGGTACAGGAGACCTAGTAATAGCATACCTTCCAACATGACCCATTCCATTAGTTATACAATACTCTGCTCCTCAGTTTCCAAATGGTAGTTGCTATGGTAACCAGCTTTGTGGAAGAGAAAAATGTTTTTTTTAAATATCAGATAATTCATTTAAACCAGGTGAGTGACAGTTGGAAGCTCAGGAGCGGACTAAATTGTACCTAATGGAATGGGTCATGTTGGAGGGTCTATAATAGAAGACTAGTTAGGCATCAAACGCATTATATGTGTGCATTTTCAGACCAATTTCAAAAAGCATAGCAGGTTAGATTTTGTATATTAAATGCATAAACATCTCTTACCTTTTACTACTTCTGGAACATTACAGGAAGGGTCAATACTGCCTATATGTTTGGGATGTGCAGGATTTATGTCTCCACCAAAGAGAAGAGCTTCAAAATAAACATATAAAAAGATCATTAACGGTTGGAACCTTATCAAAATGCGGAAATGAGTAAAGAATAAACATTAAAGTGTGGCTGCATATGCTTCTCTCTCTTAATTGGAAACAGACACATGGCAAGTTATGTACAAAGCATTATAATCTTTAAGAAGATTATTACAGTTATTAGGATCTGATTCAGAGATTGAAAATGAGAGGAAACTTACTCCTGGGCAAAAACATGTTGATTTCAGGGTGCGTCAAGTTACTTGTATTCTTTGCATGCAGGGAAATATCTTACTGCTTACGGATACTTAGCAGCTTTACTATCACACTGTTATTTAGACTTGGGATAGGAAACATCACCTCTCAACACTAATACTGTTTGCAACAGATGAAATATGACTCCCCTGAAATCAACAAGGTTTTGCCAAAGAGTAACTTTCCTCTCTTACTTTCAAACTCTGAATCAGGTCCATTATGTATAAAGAGAGTCACAATACAAACATGATGAAGTAGCCTTGATAAAGCAGGTTACTGTGCTATTACTATGTTACTAGTACTTACTGTGCTGATTAATGAGCATGCGAAATGAGATTCTATTTGTGTAGAATCTGTCCAGGAAGTACTGGATATTATTGCTGACAAGAAGGTCAAAGCCATATTTCTCTTTGTATTCAATCACACCTTGGGCCATAGTAGGGACCACATCATTATGTCTATTTCTCACCTCAATGAGAATATTTAAGAAACTAAGAAACAAAAAAAAAACAAAAAGAAAAAAAGAAGATAGGAACAAAATGACATTAATTGTATTATCTGTAGCAGATATAATGTTTAGATAATGTAAATATATCTAATACAATACACATAATCAAGATCATAAAATTATAACTGTATATTATAATGCAACAGATAACCCACTATTGACAAAAGCTTAATGCAGACTAATAGATATAAATATATATACACTGTATATAGAAGCTCAGCAACTCCTCTGCACCACAGACTGATTATTACAGTACGTTGTACAAAGTGTTATATAGTACACACTTTACTTACTCATAAAGTACATCTGGGTCATCAGGGCTCTTATTTTCATAATCTAAAAGTTCAAGAAAACTCTGCATATACCTAATAAAGAATAATAACATATGAAAATTAAAATCTGTATTGAATAAAAAAAAACAAAATTGCACACAAAGAAAACTAATAAAAACACACCCTTGTTCAATAAGATTCAACAGTTTGGTAAATGCTGTATTTACTGTAACAGCTACAAATCAGCATTCAAAGCACAGCACTGCAACACATTGTGATATTGTAATGAATTCAAAGCCATTGGAAAACCCTGCTGGAATTCCAATGGATAGAGGAGGTTGTTACCTTGAAATGTGCAGAACCTTACACAAGAAACTAAAAACTTTAGATATAAAACTACACCTGGCACAGTATAGACCTAACCCACTTAAGACATTTGACTGGTTACAACTGGATTTTCTACAGCAAGTCAATCTGGGATCAGTTTAGTTCTTTTTTCCAAGATCAGTAAACTGGCATTTTACTTTTAAAAACACGTGCAAGCTTTAACTTACCAGGACTGTACCATTTTCACAGACGGTCTTTGGAGCAAGTTTTCAGGCAGCAGATTGACCTCTTGGAGTGTGTTTGCAAGTCGCACAGGCAACTCCTTCCGCAAGAACAAATAGGATGTTTTCTCACAAGCATTGTTGCGTCCTGCAAGACAAAAATATAGTCCAAATTTATCAAATCAGACTTTAAAATGACCACACCATATTTATAAGTGTGTGCGTGTGTGTGTGCGTGTGTGCGTGTGTGTGTGCAT
>WWET01000020.1:557163-576767 GCA_011038615.1 Limnodynastes dumerilii
ATTCATTTGTGTGTTGTTGTAACGGGTGACAGGGCATGATGGCACTTGTGGTTCTCCAAGCGCTAGCATGCCCTGTCATCCTTGGGCATGCTGATGATTGTAGCACTACAAGCATCAGCATGCTCTTCAGCGCTAAAAATCCACTAAAACGCAGGAAATTCCTGGTGATGTGAAAGGGTCAGACCCGGGAATTTCCCAGATTTTTGGTGGACTTATAATGCGGTTTTGAGAATGACATGGCAATGCTCCCAGAAAAGACCCGGGTACAAAATACCGGGTTTTTCACAGGTGGTGATGTGAAAGCGGTATAAATGACTTTTTCCCACTAGAAATAACCAAGAGTCACATTTATTTTATTTACTAAACATGTGTTTATATAGCATTATTTTACATAGCTTTACAATTTCAACAATAATAAAAAAAGACTAGGATGTAAAGCTGGCCACACTAGTAGCGTGATTATTGGCCCAATCGCACAATTATCATGGATCAGGCCAAAAATCAGTCTAGTGTGTGGTACAGACGAATTTGTAAGACCTCAGATTATAGTCCCAGACAAGCTCCGGGAATTCCTGACTGATTATTGTCCCAAGGGGATGATATCTTGTAGTGTGTGGGCAGGTCCGATAATCAGACCTTGTACCTCCACCTCCTGGCTGCAGTTTCCCCCTCTAGCTGACACCGGCCAGGAGGTGGATGTTCCACACACTACTGTCAGCAAGCCCTTTAGAAAGCTGCAGAATATCTCACACTGACAGCTGTAAGTATGAGAGGTTCTGCAGTGCTGTGCAGAACCTCTCACACTTTTTTTTAATTTATTTTCCATTCATACATTTTTTGTTCAGTCAGCCAATAGGCTGGCTGCATGGAACTCTTATCAAGACTGACAGGAGTCACAACCAATCACAGCAATACTGCAATCAGCCAATAGACTAGCTGCAGGGTCTCCTTCAGAGATTATCGCCCCCCAGCCTCTGCCGTGTGCGGTGCCAATATCGCGAGGGAAAAAATAAATAAATAAATAAAATCGCCCAAAATATTGGCCACCACACCCTAGTGTGTGTCTTACCTACAGACCTGGGTAATAAGTGGGTTTTATACATTATGGAAAGTGCTATATATCACAAATTGGACCAGACAGGTTGTATGATAAAAGTACTGTGTATTATACAGTCAAACAGCAGTGTTGGCAGCAGGGCTGCAGATAGTTTTAGTATAGAAAGAGAAAGTGTGCAAGTTTGAGTAAATCACAAAGTACAATGAGAAACTAAATAGCAAAGTAATTGTTGACAGGGTAGACAAAGGTAAAAAAAAATTGGTAGGCTTATCCAAAGGGAGCACTTGAAAGTTTGGGGAGAAGAGGATAGTCTTAATGAATGAGGAATGGTATTCCAGAGAGTTGGTTGCACCCCAGGAGAAATCTTGTAACCAGGAATTAGACCCTGTAATATCTTGAGACAAAGGAGTATATGTAATGTGGTTGCAGTTTTGTTGATGACTTTGTATTTAATTCTGTAAAACATAGACAATCAAAGTAGAGACCGAGAACGTGGACCAGCTGTAGACGAATGTTTTGCAAGGTAAATCAATCTGGCTGCTGCATACAGCACAGATTCTAAGGGGGAAATTGCAAAATGGAGATCATTTAAATTACCACGGACCGTGTTCTCACTTGATAACTCCTGCAGACTTCTGTACGCCGTGTACGGAAGTCTGCAGGAAAATGATACTATACATGTGCAGCGCCATTATATCCACAGCAGAGCGCAGCCAACCGATGCTGTATGCCACATAGAAGATATGAATGGAGGGGTGTGCAGAGAAGGCTACCGTACGGAATTACAGGGCAAGTATGAATACGGTCCCATGTGATGTTTTTGTGGTTTATTGCTGGACATGTGTATGATCTGGAAATGTTTTTATTTAGATGTATATAACATGATTTAGATATTGTATGTGGGGCATAAAGGACAGGTCATTAAGGTGGATGTTTAAATGTTCTGTAATAGGTCATTAAGGTGGATGTTTAAATGTTCTGTAATCGAATCATTTAACATGTAATTACTGCATCAGCCTTCAATACATAAAAAAAAAAAAACAAGATTCAGGAATAATGCAGGTTTTACCAGTACTCTGCCAAAAGCAGCTGGCCTGATATGAACTTCAGCCAATCATTAATCCACCAGCAGCGCTTTGACACTAATTACTCACTGTTCAAATAAATTAAGAGGTTGGAAGAAAATCTAAGCAAGAATGTATTGTTTTGCAACTTAGTAACCAAAAGAGCAACAAACAGGGAAATCAAGATACACAAACATAACCATTTTATGAATAATGGTACCATAATTAAGTCGTTTTTAAGCCCACTGTTGTACATTAGTATTATCTAAGCCAGAGTATTAATCAGCCAATATGTCAGAAATAAATGAAGCATATATATTTAACTAAATCTACCGCTACTTAGCAAAAACACTGAACAGCTAATAGTGCCATATTTGTAAAGCAGCTTATAATATAGATTACGTGGGCAGCAGCTGCTGGCGACTATCTTTCTGTTTCAATGACTAAGTTACCTACTTACAGCCAGTTTGAAGGCAAATGGTTTTCACTTGGGGAATATAAAGTTAGATATATTTTAAATAGTATAGGAAAACTGCCAAAAGAAAGAAATGTGCCTGTCTAGAAATAGCCTAATTGTTTAGATACATAAGATTAGTGTAACAGCAGAAAATTATAGATACGTTTTTCAAAAAGATTAGAAAGGGCCAGATCCTGAGCCAAGTACGCTAGCCAATGACGTAAAATCACCCATTAGTATTTAGTGCGCATGCGCGCAGATGTTACGCCACGTAACGCTGAATGTACATGCCATCAGCGTAACTACGAACGAAGGGGCGGGGCATCAATACGACACCCGTAATTACGCTTTGTAGACGGGAGGGAGGCATTTAAATTGGACAGTATGGGCCGGGTTAGGCCGTCACGTACGTAAACACATTACGTACATCAGTACTTAAGCTATCAAAAGTTAAGGTAGGGTTTGGGCAGCGTAAAACTGCCAAAGTACGTACGAGCGAGGGGAGTGCCTAGGATGGTGCATAGACATTACATTGGCGTAAAAGTAGAGATGTTGCCCATAGCAACCAGTTAAGATTCTAGCTGACATTCTCTAGTATGTAATAGGAAAGGGAGAGCAAATTGGTTGCTATGGGTAACATCTCCACTTTTTGCAAACCCGCAGTTTAGTAAATCTGGCCCAGGTGTGAGATGACATCTTGAGTAGGTTAGGGGTCATTGAGGCATGCGATGCTGATATAGCAAGTGGAAAACTACATTTATTATATATTTACCATTGTACCATTTGTTTATTTTCTATTTCAACCAGGGCCATAACTAGGGGTGTGCGATAGGGCAGCCGCCCCGGAAGCAATTCTTAAGGGGGCACCAGTAAATTCATATTTATGGCTAACGTGGCTTGGAATTCAGGGTTAGTGGGCACCATTTTTCCTTCTTGTCCCTGGTGCTAAAATTTCTAGTTACGGCTCTGATTTCCAGCTTCAGTTGTATCACGTTCGAAATAGGGCTGGCCAGACCGGAAACTGCTTCCCATTTGTCCATTGCTGTATCCAGAAACTACAAGTGCATGTTATATTAGTACAGAGGTCCACTTGCTTGTGTTTTTTATCCACAGATTATTATAGATTACAATTTATCATTGGAAGAACTCAACCTTGTCCAAATAGAAAGGTCTGAACTCATTTTCCATTACCATACCTTAGACAGCAGTCAGCACAATATACATTTTGCTTGCCAATACAGGAGCATGGGATTGCATTCACACTTAAGAATGCTTTAGGTTCTTAGTTTTATGATCGCAAGTAGCAGGCCCACTCCCCCGACGCCCTCGGTTTTCAGCTTTTTATCCAACTTACGAATGCCATCGGGCTACCTTATCTTTTGGTTTGTAGTTGTGTGCGTATGTTGGCTAATTAGGAACATTGTTGAGTAATAGCGTCAAGAATTTCCCATTTAAATGGCTACCTCCACCCACTCTTCTTATCTTTGTCCCGTCACACTCCTTCTTCATTCTAAAGTCACTACAAACCTAGTTCATCTGAGGTGATTCAGTCATCCCATTCTTAAGTCCAACATAAATTATGTACATTAAGTTACTACGCATATGCAGTTTATCCATTCTTAAATTTATGCACCTAAAAAGCTACAGATTCTTAATAATGAATCAGGTCCATGGATCTAAAAAAAAAATGTTTTCAATTGCTGCAGTCAGCAAGAAACTAATGAAAGGCACCTTGGGCTCTCTCTCGTGACTTCCATTCTATAGTAGAATAATATCAAGCTAAATGGAGCATGTTTGTGAAACCAACTGCAGCAAACTCAGAGCCGCAGCTGAGTACTTAGTTGCAATGTGACAAGCTTAAGTGGTTGGCTATACAAATCACAAAACTTGGAAAACTGTGTAGATACTCAACTTTTACGTCTGTAAGAACATTCCAAAAATATTTATCTTTGCAAATGTTTCCCACAAACTGACTGACGGAGATCGGATTTGTCTTTGACTGTAAACCCCCCCCCCAATAAAAAAAACTTTGGTCAAGCAGCTTTTACAACCTAATGCCAAATGGAGGCCAAAGACTTATAATGACCATATGATGTAGATATAACAAATACATTCTAAAGAGGGACAACACTGAAAATGGTTTGCTGCTTATTACCTTAAGCATGGAGTCATCTTTGTATGATTACTTTCTGATCTATTAAATAAAGATACATAATTAAATACAGGGAGCTTTTTGATAAACCTGGTTTATTTAAAATCTAAGTGTTGACATTGTGCGTGTTCTTTTGCTTACTGCACACAGATACTGACTAGCATTACATAAAACTTAGACATATCCACTTAACTCTAAAGCAGATAGCAACAGATTAATTTTTTCTCCCATGCAATCCAACATGGTCGCAGCAGAGTGTAAACTTTCCCCCTGATTTTCTCTCACTTTTAAACTCTAGATTTGGTTTAAAGTTCAAGTTTTTTGCACCAATCTGACAGAAAATGTAACTGGTGTGTAATGGTGAGTTGTACAAAAGAGCTTAACTAAGCCCTTGGAGTGTGATTACCATATCTCTGCCTGCCCCCCATTCATAAACACTGAACACATGGTGGGCCTGAACCATGAGGATCTAGATCTGTGCTGGAAACCTGGGACCAAATTCACACTTAAGTGTGAAATTAGTAGGTGTGGATCAGAGGCGGCCCTAGGGTTTGCGGGGCCCTAGGCGGACCGCCCCCCCCCCCAAAAAAAAAGGACCCTTTTTTTTCTTTTACATTTTTTTCAAAAAAAAATGTAATTTTTTTTTTTTTTTACGTCTTCTTATAAAGTGGAAAGTTACCTAGGAAAAAAAGCCTGTAAAGGGCACTGTGACATTCGTCTAAGCCAGAAAGTAGTTCCTTAAAATTTTCCTTTAGAAAAATAACTTGTGTGGTCTGTACTAGTTTATTATTTATCATTTTGCACACATTTGTACACATTATTTAATTCCTAGTTTTATAGTGCAGCAGAAACATTTTGCACAATAAAAAAAAAATCTGGCACAATTTCAACGGCGCTGTGTTGCCATAGCAACACATACACAGTGCCTGGATGCAGCAGTCTGTGCACTGTGTATGTGAGTGCACAGTGCCCGGAGGTGAAGGCCAGGCACTGTGTATTTGTTGCTATGGCAACACATACACAGTGCCTGGACGCAGCACGCAGCAGTCCGGGCACTGTGTAAGTAAAAATTTAAAAGCGCGGGGCCATAGGTGGCCGCCTATGCGGCCTATGCCGTGGGCCGCCTATGGTGTGGATGCACCTGTATCCGTACCCAATGGTCTTATCCACTACCATAACCCCCCCGCCACCCGTTTTGAGAGCCTAATGGTAGTTACAAGTGCCATAGGCTACTTTAAGTACCCATGATTATTTTCTCTCTCTTAATTAGGGAAAATACACATGGATTCCCTAAACCACTCTCTGCCCAGCTAATCTAAATGTGTCCCCCACCCACTTTACCTAACTATCTACGGAGGCTGCACTTACTTAAAAACTATGTGCGGTCTTTATAGACTGCCTAAATGCTTCGGAGATTGCGTAGTCACCATATATATATATATATATGCATCTAAGAAGCTGCTTCTTAGGTACGAATCCGGCTGTGTTCTGACATACATTCCTAAGTGGACAAGCAGAAAACCATTTTTCAGTCTTGTCCTCTTTAGGTTCAGTAGCTGACAAAATAAAAAAAATAAAGTACTCACCAAATCCCAAAACCCTTAACCTTTATACAAACACATTAATTGCACTTAGTCCATTTGTTCTTGTCCAGCAAACAGACCATACATCATAACAGACACTATCCACAGGAACAGCACTACATCTAGTTAAGTAAACTGATTAATGAGGCAGAAAAGTAATCTTTTCTATGAAATTCAAATATATTTACCAAAAACAGTCAAGTTTTTTCCTTTTAACATATACAACTAAAAATGTATAGAATGTGTACATATATTTCCATTAGGCACTGGTCCTTTACTCAGCTACAGTAATAACTTGACTTACGAGATTTCCGAGATACGAGTTATCACTCGGTCGCTTTTTTGCTTTGAATTGCAAGCCAAAATTTTAGGTACGAGCCGCCGCTAGTTGGCGCAGCGAACGCCACAACGCCTGGAGCCACAGACGCAGCAGAATACGGAGGTTGAGATAAAGAAAAAGTTGCAACTGGTCGTGCATTGGAACTATTTAATGACACTTGCCCAAACTCATTTCCGAAACATTCTGAAAGGGAAGAAGAAACAAACTTTCTTGGACAGGTTTTTCTTGAAACGGCCTGCAGGTGTAAGTGAGGAAAGCGTGGCGAAAAAGGCAAAAACCAGTGAGGAAAATTACCGGTAAGTTAAGCGAAAGTAAAAAAGATCTTGTAGCAATTAAGTTCAGGGATTAGGTGTCTGATATCCAAGGTAAATAAACACTTTATAAAACCAGTTTACTTCTTTACATTCTTTTTTATTATGTTGTTATACATTATTGGTTATTTATATATACTTTTTCTTATTTAAAAACACGTAACAAAAAAATACTGGGGTGGCATTTTGGGGACTGGAACGGATTAATGGCATTTCAATTAATTTGGGGAAATTTGATTTGATATACGAGCAACGAGTTACAAGCTCAGTAACGGAACAAATTAAACTCGTAATTCAAGGTACCACTGTGGTTCAAAATAATGTATTCAGGCATTAGAACAGCAGGGAAGAGCAGGTACTGAGTACACATTTTTATTATTATTAATACTTATTTATATAGCATCACAAATTGTCTTCAGCGCTTTTCAGAGAACATTTAGACATTCACATCAATCCCTGTCCCTAGGAGCTACACACTAAGGTTTCTAACACATACAACCATAAACACTAGTGTTAATTTAGCCAATTAACCTACCAGCATGTCTGACATGAAGGAAGAAACTGGAGCACACAGAAGAAAAATATACAAACTCTAGATAAGGCCTAGTCCGGGAATCAAACTCATGACCTCAGCACTGTGAGACATAGGTGCTATTCGCTAAGCCATCGTGCGGCACCTGCGCAGAGTAGCCACTTTCTGTGGTTGGGCAGCAGTACTGCACATGCACACGTCAGTCAGCACAATGGCTGTTTTGTGCAAGTGGTCCAGTGCTTGAGCTGCGCTGAACAGAGGGGACGCTCGGGTTGTCTCCATATACTGTTGGATCCCTTGCATCCATTAACCCAAGTGTAGTTGTAACAAGTAAGCTTTTGAAAGAAGATAAGATAGCTGTTTAGTTACAAAAGCCAATCAGTTTACATGATAATGATTAGAAAGCGCTGACATCGATTAGAATTTTTGGAGCTCCTGACTTCTCTGATTAGCAATGTCCCAACGTCTGGAGAAAACTTCAGTATGTATTGACACAAAATCTTCACTGTAACCATTCTCATTCATTTCTGCGTAGCGCCGACTTTTGGGCAAGTATATGATTGCAGCAAAGGTTTGAACAGTTAGTAAAACGACACATAAGAAAATAAGAGAGGAGTGTATACGGGGGCATTGTTAAGCGGGTCAGGGTTGCAAATTATTGCTGCTGTTTGACAAGATGTTAAAACGGTCATGGCTCGATTCAATTGTCTGTGTATTTTTCAAAAATACAGCAACGTAAATACGCAGAGCATTCAGCGTAAAAAATTCTCCAATTACATTTTTTTGTAAAATTCAGCCCCTGGCTGCGTAAAATAAGCAGGCAGCGATGCAAGCGAACAATACATTTTTCAAAACAATAAAAAATAAAACAAATAAAACACTGTGGAACGTCGTAACTCTCACAATATTTCAGACACTGGCCAATGACTGTGAACCTGTCATTAGCGCCGGCCATTTCCTGCTAGAAGGAAGTGAGTTACGACGTTCCACAATGGTTTTTTCTTTTACCAAGGCAACCCCCATATTAAAAGCCCCAGCAGAGTAGGTAAGTATGTGTAAAAATATGAATGTACATTTGAAATTTTTTTTTTATGTGATGGGGCATGTATTCAGCGCAGCGGCCCCTGGCTCACAGGGCATGCTGACGCTTGTAGTTCTACAAGCATCAGCATGGGCACACAAGAAATGGGGCAAATGAATAGAAGGGAACACACAGGGGGCTGAAAACATTTCATTTTTACTGATATAGTAAAAAATGCACACCTCGTTATATGTTGTGTTTGCCATTGTGATCTTTCATAGATTTGAAGACTCCACATGAAACGTTATTTTGTTTTAATAATGATAAGTGTTTTTTACGCTACTGTTACCCTTGTGATGCTCCATAAGCTTGTTGACTCTATGCACTGAACTGTTCCCCTGATACTGTTTTTATAGGGGTAATAGTTTTGCTATGTTTGTTTTGTTTGAAAAAAATGACAAAATCAATAAAAATTACTTGATTAAAAAAATGCACACCTCTCATAGGTGCGAATTTAAAATTCCCGCTGTCATAAAAAAACAGCGTATTTTTAACGCAAAAAAATAATTGAAAAAAAAATTCCCGCTGTTATTTGATCAAAAACAGTGTTAAAAATACGCCGGCGAACATTTTTTCATTAATTGAATCGGGCCCTCAGTGTGTACCCAGAATCTTAGATGCTGTACAAGGGAGACAGGACAGATTGAGTGATGTATTATAAAATGTGATTTCATTAATGTGAATATAAAAAAATAAATAAAAATCAGTCACCAGAAACATATAGGCCACATTGACATTTTACAATTTTAAGGCCAGAGAATGCCCTTTAATCATAAATACCATTATTTACCTCTGCCATATGTAACCAAGAATCTTCTCTCCAACGCCTTCACTGGGGAAAAGAGAACTTGGTGACCTTGTGTAGCTTTTCTACCAATAATGCAATAAAATAGCCTTAAATTCGATGTGTCAGCACAATGAACTAGCAACCAGTGTATGACCTGCCCAAAGAGATTACCAAAAGTAAGACTACTGTCAAGATTGTCAGCACATAGGGATGTAGCAATTAAACTATTCATTAGAGACAATTTGCACTGTTACAGAGTAATAGATACACTGAACCTGCTTCTGCTGACGTAGAAGTTTAAGCAGCAAAAACCCTATAATTTAAGGAAGAGCACAGGACAATTATCAGATAATTAATGCTGCTTTCACATTGTGGGTCTGTGAATTGGGATATTGCCCATTTCAACAGATCATCCCAGGGTCACAGACCCTGGAAAACCCCTGTTCACACTGCAGAGTTAACCCAAGAAATTCCAGGACCTGGATCTGACCTGGCAGAAGTTTGAGTCATCACATTGTGATGACCAGAGGTGAATAACACCGACCAGAGGGGAGTGACACTCTATGGGGAGTTTTAGGGTTGAGCTGTGAGGAAAGGAAGATTACAGTAATGAAAGGGGAGTCTTAGGGCTATGTAAGGAGAGGGTTAGGGTAATGGAAGGGGAAGGTTAGGCTTAAATTCATATTTACCATAGTATCTTTCTTTTGTTGATGGATTGCTTCTGCCTGGGAGAGGAGAAGTGAAATGATTTCCAGTTTCAAACTGGTTGGGGAAGACCGGCCCTTTGGCAAAAAAAAGGCCATTTGTAGGGACGACCCACATCCATAACACGCACCTCACTTTAGGAATATGCTAGTTTCATAGCCATGACAAAAAAAAAACACATTAAAATAAGTTGTAAGTTAAAATTCTTGTTTCTATTTGAATTAAAACAGGGGCTTTGGACAACAAGTCATTTGGATATCAGAGTACAAAAGAATTATAACAGCAAGCAGTAACCTCAGTCACTAGATAGCAGGAAAGCAATATGCGTATGTCAGATACACAGCTGGAAGATGCCCAACATGACATTCAACATATGAGATAGAAAGCTTCCTTTACTAAGTAATAAGGGAATATAGAAGCACAACTTTGTCCCAGGATGTTTTCCAGGTCACATTTTAAAGGAGAGTGTTAACTATACAAGGTTTAAAAAAATATATATATTAATACAAATGCATTTTCCCCACAAGAATATTCCTCAACAAAGGCAGTTATTTTATATGTGAAGTAATGGGTAGATGCAGGAGGGAGGACAAGATAAGAAGATATGTATGTATATACATACAATAGTTGCGGTGTAAGCTGTATCATTTTTTGTCACCAGTGACTGGAACCAGTGGACTACATCCTGCTCAAGATGGCTGGAGTCCTGGCCATTAGTAGGAAACTGTACTGTATAAACATGTTTGAAATGTGGATGGAGGTCACTTTAAAATGGTTGCCTGAACTATAGCTAAAGTAAATCATAAAGGTTGCAGCAAATTCATAAATTTTCATATTACAGAAACCAAAGCCTTTTTGGGTGGAATTGACTTCTTGAACGCGATGTAGAGTTGTGCAAGACGTTGGCAATGCAGAAAAGTAAAAAAATAGGATTTAGATTTGAAAGGGACTTTAAATACCTTTCACATTACATGGCTTTCCACATAGTACTTTAATAAATAACATAGGTAAAACTATGAGTTGAGCCTGTTTTTAGTGCATTTTGAGCAGGTGAACACAAATGAAACAGTTGTCACCCTATTCCCATTTATAAGCATGGCATGACACCATTTTGTCATTAGTACTTACATCAGGGATCACACAGGTGCTATATCATATATGCAAAAACTTTACAGCTCCATACTTTCTATGGAGAATATACAACTCTACTAAGCCCTACTGCAGCACCAACCACTGTCCCTAACAGTCCCTTCCACAATACCACTAATTTATGTGAGACGCTTTTTTGGCATGCATTGTAAAACGCAGGAAAAATGTGCTACGTGCACAGAACTCAACCAGAGTATCCAATATGATGTTATTTACCTACAACAGGTCTTCACCAACTGTAAAGGCAACAACAACTAGCTAAATACTACAACCAAACACAAACCAAAAATGAAAAGCTGATATATGTGCATTTTATTTGAAAGAAAATTCCACATTATTCCATCATTATTGAGTATATAAATTAAATGATTGATGCAGGTAATCATATTTTTGCATGATAAGCCCGTGTTTAAAAAAAACTCATTACATAATGAACATTGAAAACTGCAGGCTGCATAATGACACCAGATTTAATAATAGGTACTCACCAAAATCTAGCAACTGCTTGATAGAGAGAGGGGAGGGCGAGAACTTGGAGTAGTACTCGATCTGATTGGGGATGGTGTGCTTTAGCAGGTACAGGCACAGTCTCATGGTGACAAATAAGAAATTAATAATAATTAATTGTAACAACTGGATCCTACATACTAATAATTTATAGTACTGGATAATGTATGGCAATGCATCAATATAATCGTATGCAATGAAAATAAAATGCTGCCACTGCTGACCGAGGCTGTTGGTATTGGTGCAGGTGATGCTGGAGTGGTCACACAGGTGGTGCCCAGGGTCAGAGGTAAATAATGGTGATAAAAGGAAGGTAACAGACAGCACACAGATGAGAGATCACTCCTCCCCCAGCAGCAGCAGCGAAGGCCCTGGCCACGCCCTCTGTGACCAGCGCGTTCCCGCGCACAGCACGTCCGCTTTTTACATTCCTACACGGGAGACCAAGCGTTCGCGTGCGCCAAGCTGGGTGGGCGTGTCAGGTCAAGCTGCCTTAACTAGTCAGACCTGGCCTCTTTCCACGTGCTCTTTTCTCCGATTGGTGAAGAAATTTGCACGGTTAAAACTTGTTTAACGAAGGTCGTGTAGTAGCAGGTAGTCCAGCGTCACGAAGGATCATGTGAGCGGAGGGGGTGTGGCCAGGCCGTATTTGTATTTGTTGTTGCTGTTATTAGGGAGCACATGTTATTATATTAATGGAAGGGAGAGTTGAAGTTTCCAGCTCTAGAAATACATAAAAAATAGCTATACCATCATTTTACATAAAATACAAAGGAAAACAATGCTAGAAGCTGCTCGCTGATGTCCCCAAGGTTTAATAATATCAGGAACTGTGCAGATTCATGATGAAGCCTCATATTCAGCAACTTGACAACATTTTAGCATAATGCCAAGATTTAGCTTGGTTACCCCACGATTTTAACATATTAAATGTATTGAAAAAGCCAATTATATTAAATGTAACGTGAAAGCTGGAAACCTTGTTAAATGCACGTGGCTGAAGTTGGCTTCTTATTTGGCCAGCTTCTTATTCACTTCTTATTCAATCTCCAGCTTCTTATTCATTATATGTTATTTTAAAACAATCAAATGTAGTACAAAAAAACTTGAACATTGTAGAAACTTAAAACATTAACTCTTACACACATTTAAATTTTATTTTGATTTGCCAATTAAGAATTTGGGCATGAAATAGGGTGGCAAAGTGGGCACAGACAAAATATTTGACCATTTTGAATAAATAGCTGTAGTTTTGCATACCCTCCAACTGTACCGATTTAGCCGGTACAGTACCGTTTTTTAACAGTCTGTACGCGCAGAAGAGGCTGTACCGATTTGTACCAATAATGGCACAGTCGGTGGTCAGCCAGAAAACTCCCCCATACTTACCTAGGATCCTATGGTCTAAACAGAAAGAAAGTGTCAGGCGCTAGGATCCTCTGCGGTCTGGCCTGTCTGTCTGCCTGCCTGACATCATGACGTCAGCTCCAGTGTGAGGAGTCCTACTCTGCAAGAGCAGGTAAGTATTCTCTACACTAAAGAATTTTCTATCTTAATTCTTATTTTTATTTTTTTTTGTAATTAGGAGACAGGAGAGACATTGGGGATATTGAGGGGACACAGTGACATGATGATTTTTGATAGTAAGCTCATATAACATAAGGTGAAAAATAAAGAGATTAAAGCCCCAACCCTTCTCTGGACACACCCCCTTCATGGACACGCCCCCCAGGTGTACCGATTTTTTTGTAAAAAATGTTGGAGGGTATGAGTTTTGCAAGGGTTAAATGGCCTTGGACAATACATTTTACACATGGAATCAACAGAGGGTGGCCACATACACTTGACCCACATATATTTTACGTTGCCAAACTAATGGTTTGGGCATAAAGTTTGACCATTTTGAATAAGTAGTTGTAGTTTTGCAAGGGTTAAATGACCTTGGGCAATACATTTGACCCTTTGAATCAACAAAGGGTGGTCACTCTAAACTAGACCCACAATTATTTTGCATTGCCTGACAGCGTTTTGAGCATGAGATAGGGTGGCAAAGTGGGCACAGGGACCAAATTTGACTGTTTTGGATAAGTAGCTGTAATTTTGCAAGGGTTAAATGGCCTTGGGCAATAAATTCTACATTTGGAATCAACAGAGGGTGGTTAGTTACATGTAACCCACATAAATTTTGCATTTTTCAATAAGAATTTGGTCATAAAATAATGTCAGTGGACACAGGTACCATAGTTGATCCCTTTAAATAAGTAAATGCCTTTTTGAAACAATTATATGGTCTTGCCCAGAAAATTTGACACTTCGTATATGACGACTCTCTGTTGATTTCCCTTGTCAAATTTGCTGCCTAAGACCATTTAACCCTTGTAAAACTACAGCTACTTATTGATAATGGTCAAATATAGTGTTTTCTCCCACTTAGCCACCTGATTTTATGCCAAAAACCTTGTTGGTCAATGCAGAATTTATCTGGGTCACATGCAAGTTACCACCCTCTGTTGATTTCAAGTGTCAAATTTATTACCCAAAGACATTTAACCCTTGCATATCTACAGCCAAATGCCACCTGAATTCATGTCCAAAATATTTTTGGGCAATGCAAAATAAATGTGGGTCACACATAAGTGACCACCCTTTTTTGATTTTAAGTGTTAAATTTATTGCCCAAGGCCATTTAACCCTTGCAAAACTACAGCTACTTATTCAAAATGGTCAAATTTGGTCCCTGTTCCCACTTTGCCACCCTTTTTTATGCCCAAAATGTTGTTGGGCAATGCAAAATGAATGTGGGTCAAGTGTAAGTGACCACCCTCTGTTGATTCAAAGGGTCAAATTTATTGCCCAAGGCCATTTACCCCTTGCAAAACTACATCTACTTATTTAAAATGGTCAAATATAGTGTCTGTGCCCACTTTGCCACCCTATTTCATGCCCAAAACGCTGTCGGGCAATACAAAATAAATGTGAATCAAGTGTAAGTGACCACCCTCTGTTGATTCAAAGAGTCAAATTTATTGCCCAAGGCCATTTAACCCTTTGCAAACTACAGCTACTTATTCAGTATGGTCAAATATAGTGTCTGTGCCCACTTTGCCACCCTATTTCATGTCCAAAATCTTGATTGGCAAATAAAAATAAAATTAAAATGTGTGTAAGAGATCATTTTTTAAGTTACTGCAATGTTCTTTTTTTGCACTACATTTGATTGTTTTAAAATAACATATTGAATAAGAAGTAAATAAGAAGCTGGAGTCTGAATAAGAAGTGAATAAGAAGCTGGAGCCTGAATAAGAAGCTGGAGATTGAATAAGAAGTAAATAAGAACCTGGAGCCTGAATAAGAAGTGAATAAAAAGCTGGAGCCTGAATAAGTAGTAAATAAGCTGGAGTCTGAATAAGAAGTGAATAAGAAGCTGGAGTCTGAATAAGAAGTGAATAAGAAGCTGGAGTCTGAATAAGAAGCTGCAGCCTGAATAAGCAGTAAATAAGAAGCTGGAGTCTGAATAAGAAGCTGGCCGAATAAGAAGCCAACTTCAGCCTTGTGTTAAATGCTTTCAAAAAAGTCCCACAAACGCTAGATAAATACACGCTTTTCCACACAGAAAGCCATTAACCATATTGAATGAATGAAAACAAAGCAGTGTTGCTGACATTCATATCTTTCATAGCCATAGATGTGTTCAAGGGGACGGGACTTAATGATGCAATTTATACAATTTTTGTCCATTCTTTTATTATGGTTTCTGCCTTTTTCGATACATTTAATGTTTGTAGCTTTTAACCATACCCCTCAATCACCGAATGTAGCCCACTTATTTTATGCCCACAGTTTACATGATTGTGCCACAAGTAAAGCCCCAATTTACATAATCTTGTTACAGAAAATAGTCCTCTGCTCTCTGGCAGCTCTCTCTCATTTTTGGAGTGTGGGGCACCCATTTGTCACCCTTTTTCTGATACCCCAACTCACATTGAATACATAGGACATTGGGCCTGATCCAGAACAACGCACGCTTGCGAGCAAACGCTGATCGTAAGCATAAAACCGGCAGAAAAAACGCACAGCACATGCGCCTGGTGACAACTTCCGGTAGTAAAACAGATTTTCGTAGCGGCGATTCGGGCGTCCGTATACTTTGCGTTTTTACCAACGAAGGGGCGTGTTTATATTATGAAGTTCGTATGGACGCTGGAGTTAAGGAATATAGGCGGGGGGAGCCATTTAAATTGTACAGTATGGGCGTGCTAAGCATCGTTCATACGCAATGAACGTACGGACGGCCGCGGGAACGAACACAAAAGTTGGTAGGGTTTGCCGAGCGTATGGATGCTAAACTAGGTACGAAAAGGGGAGTGCCTAATGCTGTGCATCGGTGGTACGTTCGGCGATAAGACGCTACGCACACCAGCGTAGGTCTGGATCAGGCCCATTGTCCCTATATATGATGATTTTTTTTCATTGTACCTAGCACATGTATATTATACCTGCTGATATAGACACACACTGTTTAACCTCCTGCTCCAGATCTGTTAAGGTATAAACATTTATGTTAGCAGGTGATAGTGCAACTTTAATCATTTTAAAAGTGTCTATTAAGTCACAGGCCCACCACTGAATTTAGTAACAACAGCAAAGAATATCTGTGGTGATAGATCAAAGTACACAATTGTCAAAAGCAAGATCACAAAATAATTGTATTTATTTATATTATATTTTCCATAATGTACATTTTATTGTTGATGTGACTCGTTTAAATGCAGTGCACTAAAAATAGATTGAAACTAATGCAAGATGAAGCATCTGTCACAATAATAAAGCATAGGACTAATCTTGGTCCTGAGTAGAAGACCCTAAGTTTCCTACTCTGCAAACCCTCCGCCTTTCCTCGTAAGCTCAACAAAGCAGTAGTTAAACTCCTGTCTCATATCTGCAACATAGCTAGACTACAACTAGCAAAGAGTGGAAGTGCCCCTCTTTGCCCCCTAGTGCCACAATTGACAACATTTGGTACATAACATTTATTGGGTACATAACTAATTTGCTCCCTCCCTGGTTTTTAGTAACTTTCCTCTCTCAGCTTCTGACCATAATTTAAATTACCTCCCTACACGACCATAATTTAAATAACCTCCCTACACTTATCACAGTGTGCCCCCCCCCCACACACACACACGCTAGAGGGTGTGGTTATTTCAACAACAAAAAAATGAGAAACAAAACCACAGCACCCAATCACATCTTGTTAACTGAACACTGCAGTATTGTATATTTATGAACCTTTTTATATTCTGTATTTCTACAGTCATCTATGTTTATATATCATTATAATGCTGTTTTCATAAATATGTATATTAAGAAATATCGTTTTATGAAAATAGAGATTGTGCTGTCCTCTGAACTGGTGCTGATCTGTACACTTAATAGTTAGACGTTTTAATATAGCTCAATGGCAATATCACTTTGACTTTTCAAACTATGGAGTGAATAAAGAAGCCCAAAATGTCCTATGTATTTTTAAGATTTTCATTATTCTGTGATCTATACTTTGCTGGCCAATCTCAGGGTAAATCTGACCTGTGAGGTGGTAAATTCACAACCTTGCCAGTATTTTGTCTCAGTGTATTGGCATGCTCTTCAGGATGAAGAAATATCATTTAAATATATTGCATCTTGTCAAAGTTTATGCAGTGTCCACCTAGCTTAAGCCACTATTTAAATATCAGAAATCTATAAAAACCTTCTATATGAAGTAATAAATATTTATTGGACAAAGATACTACTTGACTACTACTGTGCTTGTATTGAAAATACTGAATCTCTGAAGAACCTAAGAATTAAGGACCGGATTCACATCTAAGAACTCCGGCTTCTTACAGTGCATCTGAAAAGTATTCACAGCGCTTCACTTTTTCCACATTTTGTTATGTTGCCTTATTCCAAAATAGAATAAATTCATTTTTCCTCAAACTTCTACACAAAATACCTCATAATAACAACGTGAAAAAGTTTTTGGGAGATTTTTGGAAATTTATTAAAAATCAAACACCAAGAAATCACATGTACATAAGTAACAAAATATAAAATAAGGTAAAAGTAATAGCGCTAAAAATAATCTCAGTGGGAAGTGCCAGGGAGGAAAAATAAATAAATAAATATTCAAACAAATGGTGGATTACCAAAGATAAAAACAATATAATAAATGTTCAATTAAGATCCATGGTAAGTGTGCTTCCGATGTGTAGATGGATTGCCTGCAATGTCACCCTTTCCCCAATGGGGGGCACAAAACGGGAGACAAAAGATAAAGCAAAACAATTTATTAGTAAAAATCTACATACATAAAAACACAAAGATAGGAACTGGGAGTCATACCAGGAAGGTGGTAGGGCAGGAGATGAAGAGGGACTGATTCCTGATGTTGCTAGGGTACCGTGAGGATCAGGTAACCGCTCTAAAGTCTCTGCTGTCCTGGTGTGAGGTCCTCGTTCCGTGCTGCCGCCCGACTGACGCGTTTCAAACCCGACTGGGTTCTTTTTCAAAGTCTATCTACTTTGAAAAAGAACCCAGTCGGACCTCACACCAGGACAGCAGAGACTTTAGAGCGGTTATCTGATCCTCACGGTACCCTAGCAACATCAGGAATCAGTCCCTCTTCATCTCCTGCCCTACCACCTTCCTGGTATGACTCCCAGTTCCTATCTTTGTGTTTTTATGTATGTAGATTTTTACTAATAAATTGTTTTGCTTTATCTTTTGTCTCCCGTTTTGTGCCCCCCATTGGGGAAAGGGTGACATTGCAGGCAATCCATCTACACATCGGAAGCACACTTACCATGGATCTTAATTGAACATTTATTATATTGTTTTTATCTTTGGTAATCCACCACCATTTGTTTGAATATTTATTTATTTATTTTTCCTCCCTGGCACTTCCCACTGAGATTATTTTTAGCGCTATTACTTTTACCTTATTTTATATTTTGTTATATCTTTTTCCTAGGGGTTGGGACACCCCTGAGGTAATTGTTAGCAGCTTTAAAAGGTGCGCAGATTTTTTCTTCTTTTACTTTTGTTTGGTTTGTAAATGTAATTGGAAAATACATTTCTGATGATTAAAACGACTGCTTGTATGCAATGATTGGAATGATGCATAAATATTTTGTGCTTAAAAATCCCTAAGATGTAACAATTGTCATAAAAGTAAATATAAAGATAAATGAATAATTGATTTCTGATTTTAATATATGTATACAAAATGGAGGCTGCATGCACAAATTAATGTATAAGTTAATGTAGAGCAGGTGCTGCAAGGTATGCAGAATTTACACGGAGTCCCAACTTTGGGTCATATATCATGTATTTTTAAATTGAGAGCTCACCCCCATCAGAGGTCCCCAAGTCTCCAAAACAGCCACTCTGAAACAGACTCTCATCCCCGCAGCCTAACCCTAAAATTCTCCCCGTGGCTTAACCCTAAAACTCCCCAGAGTGTTACTCACCTCTACGGTTGGTGCGGTGGGTCTGAGGTGGGTGCGATGGGTCTGCTGTGGCGTGTCCGAAGAATGAATGGGTAAGTATGCTCATCGGCATACTTTCCCATTCATAAAAACAAAAAATAGAAAATAGAGCTATTTTCAAAATAGAGACAGCTGAAAATTAGTTTTCGTCTGTCTCTATTTCTAACAAGCAATTTCTCTGCAGTGACTCCCACTATATCCGAAGAATGGTAAGTATGCTCATCGGCATACTTTCCCATTCATAAAAACAAAAAATAGAAAATAGAGCTATTTTCAAAATAGAGACAGGACAGCATTAGTTTTCGTCTGTCTCTATTTCTAACAAGCAATTTCTCTGCAGTGACTCCCAC